>CM042157.1:21782651-21795151 GCA_023376005.1 Doryteuthis pealeii
ACTTAGAATGATGGAAACAACATTGACAATAAACAATAAATGTTTTTGTGATTTCTAATTATCTTAGAGACATTACCACTGGAATTACTATCGTATCTACCTCCATCTATTCATATCGAACAATATACCTAAGTCTATTCATAACTATTTACTTATATCAGTCTGTTTATATCTATCTACCTATGAGTGTCAGGTGAAAAGTTCATAGGCTAACCAAGATACTATCATTGAATGTTTGCTGCCAGGTCACGCTGAAAGCACCGGTTCTCACTAGATCACCGATGTTAAGCATCGATGAACCTATTCAATACTTAAACACTCAAGCAACAGCAGGTAGCAGGTATAAAGAAAGAAAGGGAAGAAAAAGGACATGCTACACAGAAATAATATACTAACAAAGAAAGAAAGAAAGTAAGAAAGGGAAGAAAGAAAGAGAGTAGAGGGAAGATAGAGAGAGGGGGCGATAACATTAATATGTTTCAATCGAACATGATGAAAAGATGAAAATAAAAAAAAAAGTGAGAGGGTTAGAGTTAAATCAAGATTATTATACTTTCTACATAAGGAATTATTTCGCAATAGCTCTTATTAAAAATATAAAATGTTTTAATAATTAAATTATCACAACGCGGTATATCCACTGGTCCTGCTAGTCAATGAACAGGATATTAAGCACTCCCTGAAAATAGGTACAGAGTTGGAAACTGACGTCGTCAAGGATTAACATCTGACAACGGTATATAAAGTTTATCATCTAGAATGTCTACCCTTCTTCAACCAAGACACTGTATTATATCCCCAGGTCCTGCTAGTTCCAAATAATCTAGCTAAAAAACGTCTACTCAGGTAACTTTGATCCTATCTTGGGCTAGACGGGCGGTTGGAGAGGCCCCCTCCGATCAATCGGCTGGTCACGTCAAGCCCTAGCACCTACCGCTTTTTATCATATGGGTGCTAGAAGGCGGTGGCTGCGGGTCTACATGTTCTGGGAATGACGTTAAACTCTATCTGATGGTGAGGTTCCAGTTTTGGAGGTTTGGGGAATGTGGAGCACTCCTTCATCACCATTGCTCCCTGGTCCACTTTGACCCGGAGTGGTAGTACCTGTTAGGGTCCCATCCATGGGTTAAATAGAAAAATGTATCTATGAAAAAATGTATATCCATTGAGAATTAATTTATTTCAAAACTTTATCGGCATTAAATGACCCACTGAGGTTGATATGCCGTAAAACAAAACAAAACAAACCCAATGTATATGTTAAAAACAATAATTTCTAGATATTTACGCCAGGTGGCGGGTTAGGCACAAGGCCCTTTTAATGTGGGACCACCCATGAGCCGAGACTCATGGTTGGTGGGTGCAAAAATGCGTTGATCCCGTCGGTATTCCCCACACCCAAGGAGGCGCCTCAGGCACTGGGCAATAAACACAGCCCTGCTCCTTTAAATCAGAAATAAAGAGAAAATATGAGTTTATAAACGAAATTGTATTATCCATTAAAAATGAATTCATTTCAAAACTTTGTCGGCGTTAAACATTTTTGAATATCAAATTACCAATAGATGTATTCGGCATAAAATAACCCAAGGGGTTGACATGCCGTAAAACCCAACAAACCAAACCAAGACAATGTATTATATCCCCAGGTCCTGCTAGTTCCAAATAATCCTGCTTAAAACGTCTGCCCAGGTAGTCGGGGGAAATATCAGAGATAGACAAAGAATAATTTATTTCTGATGGATTAGGCAGCGTGGCTGACGTAAAAATAGATCTTCAAGTTTTGTAAGAATGCTATTTGTATTTGAAGGAAGATGGCGACTTGATTAGAAAATTGCAGCTTTTATAAGTGAATCCATGCAAAAGCGAAAGGAACCCGAATAAACCAAATAACAATCAACTCCATGTGGCGCCTTTGGAATGATTTTTATTGCTGCATATTTGTCGAAAGGCGCAGTACAAACAGGGGTCAGGCTCATTGGAAATAGGCGAACAATTTACGGTAGGACAGAATTAATTTCCGGTGGAAAACCGGATGTTCAGCCATTATCGAAATCGGGGGCGTTTCTCTAGAGCCTTTTAGTGGTTCCAGAATTGATGTTGACATTTTTTTAGCAGGAACAATTGTTAATTTGTAGGGATGGATAAAATTGATGATATTTGTGAGGAAGAATATTATTTGACAATAGAGAGAGCGTCTCCAGTTGTTCAGTTATATTTTTATGAAAATGTCGTAGATGAGTTAACATCCCTACAGGATGGACTGGCTCATAGCCTATAATAGTCGATGTAGCAGTGATAGAAACGGGAAAATTATATTCGAACAAAATCACTACACACATTTGACCCTCCTCATTCTTGTAAGTTTGTCTTTGTGAATTGTTTTACTTCTTGTTTTTATGTAATAAGTATCAGTTAGCACCAGATACAAGCGCTGGATAAAATATATCTCAAGCACACTATTTCTCTGTGTATCTTTTACCACCTCAACGATACAATAGAAAATAAAAACTCTCTCGACCCAAATAATGTGTGTTGTATTTGTTTGCTCTTAACGCTATCGGGATTCCCCCTACACACATACACAAGCCGAGTTCTTATTTCTTATGAATGTCGTCACCACGGCTAAATAATGGACCATTCTGTATTTAATATGAAGAAATAAAAGGAAAGAAAAAGGACATGCTAAATATAATAAATAAATAAATAAAGAAAGAAAGAAAGAAATAGAGAAGAAAGAAAATAGATAGAGAGTAGGATGAGCGCCCGGAAGCGATAACGCTATTCTGTTTCAATCGAGCATATTAAAAAAGATGAAAAGAAGGAAAGAAAGAAAAAAGAATGAGAGTGAGTTACATCAAATTATTATATTTTTCTATATTGAATTATTTGCAATATCCCTTATGTAAACATATCAAACGTTGAATAATTCAATTATCATACTGTGGTATATCCACAGGTCCTGCTAGCTATTCTTCTTCTTCTTATTATTATTATTATTATTATTATTATTATTATTATTACTAGCAAATATATGCAATTATTTAAGTTTTAATGCAATGAAATATTAGATTAGATTAGAAAGGCTAATGAAACTAAATAAGAATAAAGATTAAAAGATTTAAAACAGTACAATCAAAAATAGAACAACTGAAATGTTCTCTTCCATCACCCCAGTTTTTCATTGCTAAATGCCCCCAATTTAACTATCTAGTTAAAATTGGAAGTAAAGAATGAATTTACAGTTATTTCCTTTTGTTAATGGATTTCTTTTATGATTTATCCCCGATATTTTTGCCAAAATTATTATTATTATTATTATTATTATTATTATTATTATTATTATTATTATAATAAAATAATAATAATAATATATATAATATATATATATATATATATATATAATATATATATTAAATCTAATAAATATGACATTTCATCGGATACATCGACAGCTTCCGTCTCCTCGTCGGTGCGCAGGTGCAAAAATATCGAAGGAAAAATGCTTGCCAGGAAATATTAAAAACAACTCGTTCTTTTGCGAAGATATGTATATCGTCTTCAAGAGTCGGTTGGATTCCGCAAGACAAAGAATGCCATTTTTTTTTTTGTCTGAAGCGATCAGTGTTTGAAAAGATTCCAATATGGCATTGGACCACAAAGAATTGAGAGTTGCAATAAGGTTATTTGCAAGAGTTTTTCGCCTCGTCTATTTTATTAGTTTCCTTCCAGCTTTTTGTTTTCACAAAATCCTTCTCCCCCCCTCTCTCTCTTTCTCTCTTTCTTTCTCTCTTTCTTTTTCTCTCTCTCTCAGTCTCCCGCCTTCTGTACATTTTTGGGATTATTTTTTGCATTATTTTATAATTGTAATTCTCTTTTCTCTCTTCCCTCACTCTCTCTCTCTCCCTCTCTCTCTATCTATCTTTCTCTCTCTCTCTCTCTCTCTCTCTATCTCGCTTTTATCTCTTTTCTCGCATCTCTTTTTTCTCTTTATCTGTCTTCTTTTTTTCTTCTCTGTCTGTCTGTCTCTCTCTCTGTCTCTTCTCTCTCTCACTCACTTTTATCTGTTCTCTCTTTCTCTCTCTCTCTCTCTCTCTCTGCCCTTCTCTCTCTCTCTCTATCTCCGCTCTTCTCTCTCTCTCTCTCTATCTATCTCTTCTCTTTTTCTCTTCTCTTTTTCTCTCTTCTTTTTTCGTCTCTGTCTGTCTGTCTGTCTGTCTGTCTCTCTCTCTCTTCACTCTCTCTCTCTCACTTTTATCTCTGTTCTCTCTTTCTCTCTTTTCTCTCTTTTCACTCTCTCTTCTCTCTCTCTCTCTCTCTCTCTCTCTCTCTCTCTCTCTCTCTCTCTCTCTCTCTCTCTCTCTCTCTCTCTGCTCTTCTCTCTCTCTCTCTCTCTCTCTCTCTCTCTCTCTCTCTCTCTCTCTCTCTCTCTCTCTCTCTCCTTTATTATTTTTAAAAACTTTTTTTGTGATTATTCTTATTCTGTATTGCACTATTTTATAAATCACAATATTTTTATTCCTTTACAATTTTTTCTTCATGTATTCATTCTTTCTTTCTTTCTTTCCTTCTTTCTTTCTATCTTTCTTTCTTTTGCTTATATTTTGGTTATCTTCCTTCATTTTCAATTCTTTTTTATTTATTTCTTTTTATTTCATTTTGTTGTAATTGTTTATTTTCTATCATGTTTTCTTCTTTAAAATCTTTCTTTTGTTCTTTATTAATTTATCATTTATTTTTTCTTTCTTTCTTTCAGTTTTCTCTTTCTTTCAATTATTTTTTGTCTCATCTCTCTACCTTAAACAATTTCATTTTTTTTCTTTCTTTCTTTCTTTCTTTCTTTCTTTCTTCCATTACTTCTCTCATTTTCTTCTTCACTCCATATTTTGTTAAATGACATCGATATATTTGTACCCTCTACAAAATTGACCGCACACACACAGACAAACAAACAAACAAACAAAAAAAAACACACACACACACACACACACACAGAATGATATGATTTGTTTATTAATTTCGATAAAAATGTAATCATATTTTTATAATATCATGTGATAATTTTATATAAATATTTTATTATATATATTCTTGGCAATATTTAAGTGAATGAATATAACCTACCCTCAAAGGTTCTGTATATTCATATAATCATTTTTATATATTCGTGGCCACACACACACACACACACACACGCATATATATATATATATAATATATATATATATATATATATATATATGTATGTATGTATAAATGTTTGCGTGTAACTTCATGTGTACATAAATACCGAAGAAAAATGTATACGCATAAATATCGACATTGAAAATTATGCATGCTTGTCCTATTGATGTTGATTTCATATGTGCCTATTCATCAAATATGCATGAATGTATAAACATATATAAACGACATTATATAATATATATATATATATATATATATATTATATATTATATATATATATATATATATATATATATGTTGAAAGGAAGGAAAAACTCAACATCGTTATTCCATGATAAATTTATTTCGACCAACTTTATAGTGATTTAAAGATTCACTGTATTTATACATACTGGATCATACAATAATGATACAGTGTGTCTTTGAAATCACATATAGAATCATCCCTTACTACCAAGTTTTGGATATCTCTCATATATATATATATATAATATATATATATATATAATATATATATATAATTAATGTTTTTTTTAAGTTGGGCGTTATTGCGAAGCATTAAAAATATATAAATGAATGAACTCGATGTTATGGAGTATTGGATTCACTTATTTTTTTATTATTATTTTTTGTCATAAATGTTCAGGTTCGTTAGATACCCTTTATCAAATGAATGTTATTCCTGTTTAACGGCTTCCTTGTCTCTGTTGTTATCGACAGCGGCGGCGTCTGTGAAATATTTATGATAACGGAGAATTCCGATGTCTGCGTTCAGTCCCTTCACGTGTGTCTGTAATTTTAGAATCCAGTTAGTTTCTGATTGTTTTCTAGATTGCGTTGTTGGAAATGCGTGTTCTATTAAAATGCATTTGAGGTGTGTAAGGTTGTGTGATAGGGTGTTAAAATGACGTGCTATTGTACTATGCGGGGATTTGAGATTTATAGTGGATTTGTGGTTATTTAGTCTTAGTCTAAAGGGTGTTGATGTTTCTCCCACATATCCGCTATTTCTGCATTGTGTGCAGTATATATAATATATGATGTTAGCGCAATCGCATGTTAGGTGTGGTGGATGGATTGTTATGTTTGTGTAGGGTATTTTTATTTCGGTTTATATATATATATATATATATATATATATATATATATATAATAAATATAATCTAATGAGTCAGACGAACCTACTATTAGTTTCGCATAAAGCTCTTCAGACTCATTAGATTATCTTTATTATTTGGCTCTACTTAGGTATCGAGCACTTTTTACATATTAGCTTTCTCCTAGCGGTTATATGAATATATATATATCTTATATACATATATATACATATACATTGTTTTTTCTTTTGGCCAAATGCTGTACCAATAGATTATTTTTTGTTGGTACGAATATCTTGGTAGTATATTTTTACAATCAAACTTTCTGCTGGTTTTTTCTCTCCGCAAGGATCTACCAACACGCTTGGTGTATTAAATTATATATAATATATATATATATATATATATATATATATATATATATATATATATATATATATAGAGAGAGAGAGAGAGAGAGAGAGAGACAGAGAGATAGATAGATAGATAGATATCCTTTCTCCCTGTACCATTTTCTTTTGTTATCATATTTTATCATATTTTTAACCATACAAGCCATTTCTACTTGCATCCTTTCAGTACTTTTTCTTGCAGATTTGAATGACGCATAATCCACATTTACGTCACAACCTTTTGTTCTTTCTCTGTTTTTCATCTCTTTGTATTTTCATTCTTGTTAATCGCAGCCATTTTTCTTCATATTTAAAAAAATCTTTTTCTCCCGCGTTTTTTTTTCTTTTTTCTTTTTCTTCTGAAAACATGACCGCATCTTTCGACTAAATTTCAATCTGAGAATCTCAGTGCGTCTGCAGGTTATTTCAAGTGACAAAATTACATTGACGTGTGTGGTTATATTTTTTGCAGGAAACGACGAGACAGAGTAATTTTTGACAACTCATATGAGTTATTTCTTGACAATATGTCAGTCACTGAAATACTTGTTTATTGGTGAAATTGTACACACACACACACACACACACACACACACACGCACACACACACACACACACACACACACACATATATATATATGTATTAAGTACCACCAAAATAGGTCACCTAATCAGTTTAGGCCATATTGAAAGAAGAAACGTAAGTATTTTTGAACATTTTTTAAATCTCGCAAAAAAGAAATAACGAACATAGAGTGTTGTCACAAAGAAAAACAATTAATTCAACCATGAAATCATCCGATTGGGGAAAATAACTCATCGTTATCGTGAAAAATAAGTAAAACAGTCAGTTTATTTACAACACGGTCAGTTTCTTTATTGATAATTTTTAAGCAGAATTCTGCATGTTTTTTTTTATAAAAAGCTCTCGCATTGAGACTTATAAAAATTTTCTGATATAATTATTCAGATTCTTCTCTATATAGAAAAAAATAAAAATCGTTTTTTTTTCGGTTCATTTTTTTCCTATTTCATAAAATAAAATAGGGGGTAGACCTTGTAAAAAATTGTATGCACCATAAATAAATATATATATATATATATATATATATATATATATATATATTTGGTGTATAAAACTTTTTTACAGTATATATATATATATATATATAATATATATATATATATATATATATATTTATGGTGTATAACACTTTTTACAAGGTCTACCCCACCCCCTATTTTATTTTATGAAATATGAAAAAAATGATTCTAACTGTAAATAGATGGATTGAAACATATCGATTTGTATACATCTATCCGTACCTCCTCTAGCTTTTTCAGTCTCTTATTCAATGTAACCGCTCTCCCTCCCCTCTCTCTCTCTCTCTCTCTCTCTCTCTCTCTCTCTCTATCTCTCTCTCTCTCTTGTCTGTCTGATCTACGAATGTTTTCTACTTAGTAGAAAATACGGAAAACAAACTTAGAATGCACACATCTACCGTCTATTCTTAAAACACACCCACACACCTGAACGCAGAGAACCTTGCGTACTCGTGATAACACATTCTTTCTGACATTCGTTAGAGTACATCATCTTCAAATTCGGTGAAATCTGCCCGAAGATGAATCTTATTTCTAATCTATCACGCGTCAGTTAAATACCAGTTTCGTGACAATCATACTTCCCTAGTTGGCATTTCACTTGATCGCATTTCGCTGTGGCGGAGACTAGAGTACAAACGACTGCAGGTTGTCTTCGTACATATGTCACATTTAGATACCATAGCTCACCGCTAACATTAAACGTCAGAGATAGTAATTCATACTGTTTGTAGTGGAGGGAATGTAGTATGGTTTAATATTTCTTCGTGTAGAATAAACACAAGAAGAATTTATGATTGCCTGTGCAAACCCCATAGAATGAATACATAAATAACCTAAAAATTCATAAATAGTAGATAAAGAGTGTATGTTGAGAAATATTTTAATGTAGTTGAAAGAGTCTAGTATGAATTTGCAGAGTTCTTAATATGCATACGTATAAGAAAGACAGAACGTTTTGAATGAAGTCTTACGTGTTTACATGGCGTTAAGGGAGGGTAAAGTGCTATTTTGTTAAGGGGTTGATAAGATTGCTATCGAGTAGACGGGGGATAAAGGTGCTATGATGTTGATGAGGGAGTTAAAGTGCTACGATTTTAAGCGGGAAAAAAGTGCTATGATGTTGAGGGGGGATAAAAATACTATGATGTTGAGGAGGAATAAAAATGCTATAGAGTTGAGGGGGATAAAAGTGCTATGGTTTTGATTATATATATATATATTTACATTATATATACTAGCAAATATATGCACCCTCCGGGTGCAAGTATTTAAGTTTTAATATAATAAAATATCATGTTAAATTAGAAAGGCTAATGAAACTGAATAAGAATTCAGATAAAAATATTTGGAACAGAGGGGGTATAATCGGAAAATAGAACAACTTTGAAACTAACTATTCCATCCTTTTCCATTACTCCCCTCTTTCATTGGTAACTTTTCCTAATCTAACTGTTTAGTTAAAATAGGAAGTAAAGAATAATATTACAGTTATTTCTTCTCGTTAATGGATTTCTTTTAATATTTATCCCCGAGATTTTTGCTCAAATTCAATAAGATAAAACCAAACAGTTAGAAATCAATAATACTAAGCACATATTTATTAAAATCAAATTTTTAAGATCAATATGCAAATTAGCCTTCACATTCACACTGTGAACCGCTAATTTGTTGTATATATAAATACAATTGCATGTTATTAGTATGTAGATATTGTTAACAGTCTTAATCATGTGAAACAATTTTACTAATAATTGAGGTTTAAATATAAATAAAATCAAGGAGAATGTGATGTAAATAACAAAGGGAATTGTGACCTGTATAGTAATATAGTTTCGGTTACAGACAGAAAAACACACAATCTCCATTATAATAAGATATATATATATATATATAATATATATATATATATATGGGACTATATATATATATATGGGACTAATATATATATATGGACTAATATATATATATATATATATATATATATATATGGGACTAAATTTAAGTCCCATTCCAACGGGCATGTTTATAACACCAAAGATTAATCGTAAACTCGATTAATTTAAAAGTAACCCTGAAGAATCTATCGATGAAACTCGAGTAGGTTACTCATTTCCATCCTTAAAATAAATTTATGCTCTACATTGTATTGAGCACTTTGTATTTGTTTTTTCTCAACCTTAACCTCTGGATATTGTGCGCTTCCAACGATCGTTCTTATACCCACCGTAAGTTAATACTTATACATATACAAATATATATATATATATATATATATATATATATATATATATATATATATAATCACCAACAACACTAAAATCTCGATATATAAGAAAATCCCCCGGACAATACTAAAATCATCTATAGACATAACGATAAAAACACCTACAATTCCTAGAAAAAAATTGCGTAAAAATTTCAAAGAAAACAACAAATAAAATAGCATTATATACAAAATATTTTTAATAGCTAACACACACACCCATAGCACACCCACCTCCAATTAACCCTACCAACTGAAAAAAAAACGAATCACACCACAAAAAACAAAAACAATTGCAATAAGTAACTCCCCTGATGACTATAGGACGTGAAATACACATTCTCTATTGAAAGACATTTTTGTTAACGCCATTAAAAAAAAAGACAAGGTGGGTGAAACTTATTTTTAAGTGTTTGCTTTCCTTAAGGTTTTTGAATCTAATTTGGCAAAACATCTTATTTTTTTATTTTTTTATTCAGCAATAAATTAATTTATGGCGGAAGCAAATTATTTGTTTGCTTGTTTTTGTCGGGTTTTTTGTGTTTTTTTTTATTTTTATTTTTTTTTCATTTAGCAGTAAATAAATTTACCGAAGTTTTTTTTTAAATGTTCCATGATAAGGCCCCATCCACCAGATAAAATCAGCCTTGTCGACTGGGGCTGCAGAATATTCCGACTGCACCACTGCAGAGAGGCAAGATCCTACTTCACAAGCATATGCGAAACCCTTACAACTTAATATATATAAAAATACTGGAGGCGCGTGGTCTAATGGTTAGAGCCGTAGGAAATGGACTCGTCAGCCCGAGTTCAGTTCCTGAACGAAGCTGTTTACATTTTCACATGGTGCTATACCCTTGGGAAAGGTATGAAACCAATTCTCCCTCTAGCTATGGGTAAATAGCAGGGTAGACTAGGCTCTTTAACCTTGGCTAGGTAACCTGTCTAGGAGAAGGAAACCTCGGAATTCAAACCTGTTAAACTCCGCTTAAGATTGCTATCGTGTAGACGGGTGATAAAAGTGCTATGATGTTGAGGGGGAATAAAAATGCTATGGGGTTGAAGGGGTATAAAAGTGCTATAGTTTTGAGGGGTTATAAGAGTGCTATCGTGTAGACGGGGGATAAAAGTGCTATGATGTGGAGCGCGGAATAAAAGTCCTATAGTTTTGAGGGGAGAGATAAAAGTTTTATGGTCTTGAGAGGGGAGAAAAGTGCTATAGTTTTTTTTGGGGGGGATAAAAGTGCTATTGTATTGTGGGAGATGAAAGTCTTATGGTATTGTGTGTGGGTGGGGGGATAAAAGTGCTACGATGTAGACGGGGGATAAAAGTGCTATAGTTTTGAGGGGAAAAATAAAAGTGTTATGGTGTTGAGGGGGCATAAAAGTGCTATTGTATTGAGGGAGATAAAAGGGCTATGATATTGGGGGGGGGTAATAAAAGTACTATAGGGTTTGAGGGGTAAAAAGTGCCAAAGTTATTCCGGTCTAACGGGCTCAAAGAGTTAAATAATTGTTTTCAAAGTGAGGATTATTTTTGTTCTTTTCTCTTTTCTGATTAAAAGACCCCTCTGTAACGGGTATGTTCAACACTTCATCCTGTTACAAAACATACATACACCAGCTGATTTTTTAAAAAAGTTCTCAAATATTGGGATTTTAATAACATTTTTGGGAAGACTCTCATAAACTTTGATGTCAATGTAAAAAAAAGATGCTTGTACTAAAAATCGGCATTTTTATGTCTTTGATTTATATTTTAAATAAATTTTGTCGAATTTTCCCACGAAAAAAAAAAGCGTCTATTTTTTTATTCATACCTACTCTCTGAATAAACACACACACATACACATATAACCCCCATATATATATAATATATATATATATATATATATATATATATATATATATATATATATATATATATATATTTCCACGCACAGACACACACGCAAACACACAGACAGATACACACACACACACACACACACACACACACACACACCACACACACATATATATATATATATATATATATATATATATATTATGCTGTCTGTATTCAGGCAGCAGGTGTTCTTATAGACATATTTTCTTTTAAGATGTCTGGCAAGAATTTAGAGTTGTGAATTCTTATTAACCTTTACATATTTAGGAACGACATGTCATAAGTTAGCATGAACTATGTCAAGTAAATTTAGGAATATTTCTGTAATTACTAAACAGCTTCCATACTCAGTTGTGACATTTCACTCGTCAATATGAAAAAGTTAATGAAAAAACTCACAAATACCCCCCCATATATATATATATATATATATATATATATAATATATATATATATATATATATATATATATATATATATATATATATATATATATATATATATATATGTGTGTGTGTGTGTGTGTGTGTGTGTGTGTGTGTGTGTTTTGTTGAACTGTACAGACA
>CM042157.1:21797651-21802651 GCA_023376005.1 Doryteuthis pealeii
ATATATATCTTTTCTCCTTCATATGTCTCATTCACCTTAAAACTGAATTTAAAAGCCGAATAATTATTAAAAAGAATAAAGAAAACTATATAAAGCTCCTACAAACCTCATCTTCACCGTAGGTAAAGTTTTGAGACTCGTTCTTGGCTCTGTTGATTATCTCCCTTGAGAAGTTCTCATATTCTGGACTGGTTGGTTTTCTCAATGACACAGTCATTAAGCTTTGATAAGCTTTTTTTGCCTTCTCATTAACAGCTGCCGTGTCATTGGCTCTGTACCACGGATACATAGTGGAATTCTTGCTGCAAATAAAAAAAAATAAAAACAAGTAATTAGATTCGTGGAATAAAACAAAACATATGATACTGTAGCATAATGGGCGCGCCCTACCCGGAAACACCATATTTGTGGCCTTGTGCCAGACACAGAGAAACCTTAATAGAATGTAGCATGATTCTCAGACCTTACGGGAGTGGGCAAGCAAGAAGAATATGAAATTCTCATTATCACTCGTCGGTTCGTAGCCAGGAAGTCTAGGATTTTGCTATTAAAATTTATTTTAATCGGTTTGTCAGAAGAAAGGATGGTTGACCCGTTGACCTCTTAATTGACACGTGCAATTTGGTAAAACAGTTAGAACATTCGAATAGTTCCAAAACGTTCTAGAAAGCTCCACACCCATTTCCATATAATGAGAACCTTAGATTTTGCGACGGTTGGTCGGGGCCGTGGAGTTGGTTTGACAGTCTGTTGACGGAACTTGCCGAGAGCAAGTTTGGGCGAGTTAGTCATAGGCGGGTGACTGAAAAACATGTGTTAAAGAAATCGACTCTCTCTCTCTCTCTCTCTCTCTCTCTCTCTCTCTCTCTCTCTCTATCTATCTCTCTCTCTCTCTCTCCCTCTCTCTCTCTTTCAATAACTTGCATTAAGTGAATAAATTGATGAAAAGCAAGAAGTACTGTCCTCATCTTTATTTTATACGCCAACGAAATACTACGAGACCTTTTATGAATGAGAGTCCCCTGCGCCAAAGATACCCCGTGGAGATAGAAAGTTAATTGACCGCAACGAAAAACCACTTGTCTTGTAAGGTGATATCTTTCCCTTACCACGCGAAGAAGTGTGGAAGAATTTTGGGGTCGACCAACGAAAAGGACTACTAGATCTGTGTGCGATCGTAAACGAACGAGCATTGCCAACCCCCTGATACACGAACTGTACAAGTCCTAATAGTGCCGTGCATTTTGTGGCACTGTGAGACACGGTAAAACGCCCATACGTTACAATACGATCTGATTTTATCTGTAAAATAGCTCGTTTACACCGCTTCTATGCTCTTTTTTTATTTACTCTAGGTAGTTTCCAGACTCTGTCGGCAGGACTGTAGAATACACCGACTGCACCTCTGCATGTTGCATAATTGATAGTTAACCTATTAATTATATTATGCAGAGTTAGTGTAGATAATTTATTTAAATTTAGAATAACAGATACAGAGAATTTGATGGACATCTCTTAACCTTATGTGTGACCTCCTCTTCTCGTTTGCTAGTGCAAGCATGAAGAATTTAGTTTAGACTTCAGTCTCTTAGCTAACTCTCGGAGAATTGAGGATTTTCATTCGGAGCAAGATTCTTTCTGATCGGTTGACCCAAGAAAGAGAAATAAGACTCAAATAAAATAAATGTGAATTCACCAAAGAAATGTCTTCAGTTGTTAACTAAGAATAAACCAACAGTGCAGGACATCTCAACTAACATCTTAAGAAGACCCCATCTAAGCTAAGAAGACAGCCAGAAGGTAGAAAAGATACTCCGATAAATACTTAGCCCAAGTAAGAAAAGCTGCTACTCAGATAGAACAAGATCGGGATGACAAATTACCTGATTAAGATCAAGTACTATGAGAAATACAACTACGGGTATAAACGGTATACACTACATGTCAAAATTAGTGTACAACACTATACTCTTGCTGGCCGTTGAAGGGTGAAGGCGTGGTTAGCTAGATTCTCACACACGCGTGGTTGAGTGATTCGGATCCGATAGCTTAAATGAAATACATGTGAATTCACCAAAGAAATATCTTGAGTTTTTACTTAAGAACAAACTTACAACGCAGGACGTCTCAACCAGAAACAGCTAAGACACCAGAAAAAGATAGACACCCCATAAGAAGTTAGAAGAGCTACACCGATAAATACTAGCCCAAGCTACGAGAGAAGATAAGACAAATCACGGGTATAAACGGGTATACGTATGTTAGGAGTGATAAACAATATACAGAGGGATAACACCCACTAATGGGGCAAACTGTTGACCGTGAGCGGTGACCCGTAATGCTCACATAGGTTAGACGGGCGGTGGGAGAAGCCTCATTTCAACAATCGGCTAGTGATGTTAACTCCTAGCAACTATTATTAATATCAACGACCGTATTCTTCAAATTCACTTTCGGAAAACAACCGCCTATTTTAATTATATAGGTTTTCTCCAGTACAGAAATTGCGACAGAAATCTGAATTACCATGCATAATAGTCTGATATCAACGACAGTATTCTTAAAATTGCTCTTGCACAACCATCTACTCATTTTTATCTACCGATGTATGATAGATATTGAACTTTGAAATATCCCATCATACATACGTTGAATACGCAATTGAAAAATGTTAACATTACAAACATTTAAAAAATCTACTCATTTTTATCATACCGGTGTCTCTTCAGTATAGAAATTGATATTTATATATATATATATATATATTATATATATATTTATATATATATATTATATATATATATATATAATATATATTTAAAATGCAGAAATAAAAAATTAAAAAATAAAATAAAGATAAAGAGTGTCCACAATAATCAACCGACGTAATTGGCGGTCCAAAAACATAACAGAAGAAATGTCTTCGCAAAACACCAGAAAATTATTAGCAACCTGATGATGCCAAAATAGCTGAAACTGGTAGTTGCATATAAAAACATTATTTTAAAAAATTAAAACAAATAAAACAATAAAGCTCCTTTCTTGTTTCATCTCTTTAAAAAATATATTATTATACCTATCTATCTATCTAAATATAATATACATATATATATATATATATATATATATATATATATATATATATATAATATCACACTTATAAAATATTTCATATTATTTCACATAAAATATATAGGTGTCTTTCCAGCACAGGAATTTAGACATAAATCTGAATTACAATTCATGATAGTATGATATTAACAACAATATTCTTCAAATTTCTCTTCCGGCAAACATTTACCCATTTTTCTTACCAGCACAGAAATTGTGACAGAAATCTAAATTACTAGACATGATACTATGATATCAACAACAGTATCCTTCAAATTTCTCGTACGGCAAACACTCACCTATTTTTATCATATAGGCGCCTCAACAGCACAGAAATTATGAGAGAAATCTGAATTAGTTTTTTCTAGTTTTATTAGAAGTGTCCTTTCTTTCTTGGTGAGGCTTAGAATTTCATTAAAGAACATATTGTAGTTTTTAAGTAAACCAAAGCTTTATTTACAACAAAGAACAATGATGGGCTAGGTTAGCTCAGTCGGTAGAGCGTTCGGCTACAAAATCACAAGGTTCCTAGTTCGATACCGGTCATCGCCAACTCAGCGTTATGAGTAGCACAAGGATCTGTGCGTTAAAGTAAGGAGCTGATGGTAGGTGTGGCGCTCCATATTGCTCCCTGGTCCACTCTGACCCGGAGTGGTAGTACCTGTTAGGGTCCCATCTATGGGTTAAATAGAAAACATGAGTTTATAAACGAAATTGTATTATTCATTAAAAATGAATTTATTTCAAAACTTTGTCGGCATTAAACATTTTTGAATACCAAATTACCAATAGAAGTATTCGGCATAAAATAACTCAAGGGTTTGACATCCCAACAAACCAACCAAACCAAACCGGACGGGTTGATATGCTGTTAAAATCTACCAATAAAACAACAGTCCGGTATCGAACGAAGAACCTCGTGATACCTAGAGGAATGCTCTACCGACTAAGCCAAACCGGTCAAGATTATATTAATCATCGTAAAAATGACTCATAGATTTCTCTGTGTACTGTGCTAACTGCAGAAATTGACTTCTTTGGCCACATGAAAAAAAAAAAAAAAAAAAAAACAAAACAAAATCCTCTTGTAGCGAATCAAGACTTTTTCGATGATGCTTCTAGTTTAATCTATTTCCCATGATGCAACAGCCATAAACAAAGACATTTAACGTCGGCAATATTTTTTCCAACGCCCATCGGGAGGCTGGCTAGGAATTATCATTCTTTTTATTTTATCTTTTTTCTTTAAGTTTATTTATTTATCAATTCTCCTAAAATATACATATAAAATCTCTCTCTCTCTCTCTCCTATATATATATATATATATATTATATATATATATATATATAAAACACACACACACACACACACACACACACACACTATATATATATATATATATATATATATATATATATATATTCCCCTAGAATATATATAAATCAAACGAGGAATTACACATCGTATACAGGGATTTGCAAAAGTAAGAATACAATAATGAAAAACTATCTCTAATTTATTTTTCAAGTAAGATTCTAGCTTACAGTTAAGTCAGGTTGAAAGGATCGATTCCTGCTATATCACCAAAGTTAAGGAGCGATTAATATTTTCAATACTTAGATGGGTGACCATATAAGCAAAAGCAGGTTGCGAAGCGCGTGGTGTAATGGTTAAAGTCATGGGAAATGACTCATCGACCCGAGTTCAAATCCTGGATGAGGTAATTGCATTTCACTTAGCGCTAATACACTTGGGAAAGGTATGCAATCCTACTCCCCATCCAGCTATGGATAAATAGTAGGCAGACTGGGCTCTTTAACCTTGGTTAGACAACCGGTCTAGAAGAAGGAAAACTCTGAATTTAAACCTGTTGAACACCGCCTAAGAA
>CM042157.1:21806657-21822154 GCA_023376005.1 Doryteuthis pealeii
CATCCGTTCCTTGTGTCTTCCTCTTTTAAAAAATGACTTTCCATCAACTTCCTTTTTCATGCCTCGCCCTTTCTCCTTGATTTCCATCCATCCTTGGACCCATTTCAGCCTTATTTGATATATCCATCTACCTTCTCCATTTCCACCCTTTTTTTCCTACCTTATTTCCAAATACGTCCATGCTTCCTATTTCCATCCTTTATCTTTTCTTCTGGCCGGTCGTTGTGGTGTGGGTTGGTTTATAATAATGATATATATATATATAAACAAAGCAGCTTTAAAAATCGCACCTGTTACAAACTCCGACTTAATTTAGATACAAGAATAGAATATTCCCTCATTGGATAAGGCATAATCTTCTTTTATTTACATTATTTAAATATACAGGTCATACGATCTTCATCTATCTATATAGGAAGCATACTTCAATATATATATATATATATATATATATATATATATATATATATTTATATATATATATATACTATAGTGTGAGATGGTCACTATTACCGGTTTTGCTGGAATGGTGTACCAAAGGCAGTATTATTGGTAGAGTGCTCAATATAAAATAAAGCTGTTATATAATATAATAAGATAACTATATAAAGGTTTTACATATCTATTTATTAGGTGACAAAGGAACAATCACAACCATATTGGTTTCATGCCAGGAAATCATCAGGTGAAGATGTTTCAAATGAAGACATTTGAAACATCTTCACCTAATGATTGCATCGCATGAAACCAATATGGTTGTGATTGTTCCTTTGTCACCTAATAAATAGATATGTAAAACCTTTATATATTTATATTATATTATAATATATATAATATATATATATATATATATATATATATATATATAATATATATAATATAAGTAAGTAAGTATCTTTCCGTCTACCTATATACATTGTACAATAATATCATACAAATGTAACGTCCACATTGCACCACCAACGCAATAAATAACATGTTCATTATTATTAACAGCACAATTTTAAAAATACATTTAAAAAATACATTATATTAATTTGCACATAACATACGTAACCAAGAATACCAAACACAAATACGCATATTTATACGCAGACACGCGCGTGGAGACAATTACATCATCACAGCCTTCATACATTCCCACGCGCACACGCATGACATCACATACATACGCACAACAAAAAAATACGCACACACGCGCGTGGACACAATCATATCATCACAGCCTTCACGCATTTCCATGCAAACGCGCATGACATCATACACATACGCACAAACAAAAATACGCACACGTAGAAGAAAAAAAACATTCCGCATCACGTAAACACGCAAACACGAGAATACAGTTAAAAAAAACGCACACATTTGACCATTTACACAATTTCTGTCATTTTTAAAGGAACTTTTCGTATTACCCGATGAATGCTCTAAGCAAGAAACCGCTGGTTGTAATACCGTTCCCGTAATTAAATAAATAAAGCAAAAACTTTTATTTGTTTTGATTTCTCATTGAACTATATATATATATATATATATATATATATATATATATATATATATATATGAGGACACGTAGAAGCGTATTCATCTTGAAAGGTAAGGAACAATTTCTAAAAAGAAAATTAGGGTACCCTTTTTAGATGTAATATATAATTGGATGTATAATCTAAAATAAATAATTCTTTTTTCGTTCAATCCTCATAAAAAAATGACCTTTTTTTTCAACAATTCCAACCTACGTATAACCATCTATCAATGAATTTCTCTGATGAGAATTGACCGAAAAAAGAATTATTTATTTTAGATTATACATCCAATTATAAGGTACCCTAATTTTCTTTTTAGAAATGTTTCCTTCTCTGTCAAGATGAATACGCTTCTACGTGTCCTCATAAAATTTTGTACTAAGAAACTTTTCATATATACATGTGTGTGTGTGTGTGTGGGGGGGAAGTGAGTAACTACTCGGGGAATATGATATCTAGTTAATCGCAACTTCGAACGTCAGTAAAATAATTAACCGAATAAGTCAGGGTTATAAAGAATATAAGAGTACGTGAGTAGAGCAGACTTAGTAAAATGTTAAAGAGAGATAATCTACTTATGTCTCACCAAGTGGATCATCAGGGTTAACTACAAAAATAATCAAAAATAATAAATTAATTCATTATTTTGATTAGTTCATTGCAGTTAGCCCTAATGATCTGCTTTTTTAAACTTGAATAGGTTATCTGTCTATATCATTCCTCTCTCTCCCCTCTCTCTCTCTCTCTCTCTCTCTCTATATATATATATATATATATATATATATATATATATATATATATATATATGTATAACATCTGATCAGACAAATATAGAATCATATTTAAATAAATCGTCTTGAATCTTCAGCCTTTTGTAGACAGACTATGAATTGCAAATATATTTTAACATGATATTCTCAGTTTTGTTATTTCATATATATATATATATATATATATATATATATATTATATATATATATATGTGTGTGTTGTGTGTGTGTGTGTGTGTGTGTGTGTGTCGTTGTGGATGTTGTTATTCTAAATCGATTGAATATGTTTAAGTTAACAAGATACATTTCTGAACCATATTTCACGATGAATAACAACCAGAGGCTACCAGATTTTTGTTAAGCAAAGTCTGTTTTGTAACTTATTGAATTCCACACATCTGCGATCTCGTCAAAATATCAAAGGTTAAAAAAAGACAAAAAAGAGATCTTGTCCCTCAGTGATCTCCGGCAATGCATTAATGCGAACACCAGACATCTCCTGCCCTCACGGTTGGGGTTATATGGTCTCCATTGTCTCGATCATCAGGTACCTCGTTGTTGTCTAATCAAATCTGGGGAACTTCTGGATAGCATAAAGTTATCCCGCCTCCCGGGGCCACATTTTAGCATCTTTCAATCTGGTATTTAAATGTTGTTGACTAAAGTCTTAAGTTATGTCTCTTTTTAATATTTGTTTATAAACTTTCTACGTTATTTTATCAATTTGATTTGGAGGCCGTGGTGTAATGGTTAGCGTCGTAGGAAATGGACTCGTCGACCAGAGTAAATAGCGCTAATACCATTGGGAAAGGTATGAATCTAACTACTCTCCCTTCAGCGAATAGGGCAGAAAGGGCTCTTAAACTTTGGTTAGGCAAGCAGTCTAAGAGAAGGAAAAGTCTGAATTGAAACCTGTTAAACTCCGCTTGGGGTGGTCATTAGTCATAATTAGAGATCTATTTCACTATTTTTAAAATTTCTATTCATTTTTTTGTTTTGTTTTACGGCATATCAACCTCGGTGGATCATTTCCTGCCCTTACGGTTGGGGTTATGGGTCTCCATTGTCTCAGCCATCAGGTACCTCGTTGTTGTCTAATCAAATCTGTGGAACTTCTGGATAGCATTGTTAAGTATCTGGCCGCCATCCTTGGCCAGTTGTAAAGAACTTAAAGTAAATAAGTAAGTAAGTCCTGAGTTATAGAATCCTTTGGTAAGTGAATAACTTCCGAGTTCTGGAATCCTACATAGTGTAAAAGGTCCAATGATATAATCCTATGTTCCGGCGTCTACGAAGATCCAAGTAGTTATGAGTAGGTTTGACCAGAACAGCCAGTATAAATAACAATATCAGCAGCAGAATACTACCAGTGGTTGGTCAATAGGTTAGTCACATGGTTATCGGCGAGTCTATAAGTAGAAGTGACCATTTACCACACGCCTTATATATTAAAAACGCCAACAAGCATAAAGTTATCCCGCCTCCCGGGGACACATTTTAGCATCTTTCAATCTGGTATTTAAATGTTGTTGACTAAAGTCGTAAGTTATGTCTCTTTGTAACGTTTGTTTATAAACTTTCTACGTTATTTTATCAATTTGATTTGGAGGCCGTTGTGTAATGGTTAGAGTCGTAGGAAATGGACTCGTCGACTAGAGTTAATAGGGCTAATACCATTAGGAAAGGTATGAATCTAACTTCTCTCCCTTCAGCGAGTAGGGCTGAAAGGGCTCTTTATCTTTGGTTAGGCAACCAGTGTAAGAGAAGGAAAATCTGCATTGAAACCTGTTAAACTCCGCTTGGGGTGGTCATTACTCATAATTAGTGATCTATTTTAATTCGTATTCATTTTTGTTTTGTTTGATGGCATATCAACCTCAGTGGGTCATTTAATGCCGACAATGTTTTTGAAATAAATTAATTCTTAATGCATACTCAATGTTTTTATAAACACATTTTTCTATGTAAACCATTGATGGGACCCTAACAGGTATTACCACTTTGGGTCAGAGTGGACCAGGGAGCAATGGTGGTGAAGGGGTGCTCCAAATTCATCAGACCTCTCAAACTGGAACGTCACCAAAAGATACAGTTTAACATGATTCCCAGGACATGAAGACCCTAAGCCACCGCCTTCTAGCACATATATGATAAAAAGGGTTTAGGGTCGTCATAAGGGTAATAGGATTGTTACAATTATATAGGTCTTTGGGCTGTTGTTGTTTACTCTCTTTCCTTACTTTCTAACTCTATTCTTCTAGCGTCTCTTCTAGCGTCTGGACTTCGTCTTGGGGATAGCAGCTATGGTGCTTCCATTAAGGGCAAAACCCGAAAATTATAGACCAGTTAAGTAAGGCAGGTTGAGCCACTAACCACGAGTATGACTTATAGCCCAAACTTAATTGATTATTATGTGGTGTAGTATGACGTATTTTCGGATGCTGAAAAGTTCTTGACCAAACAAAGAAGATGTTTAAATTGAATTTTCAAGAGTTAAAACCTTCATCACTATAAATGAATCACCTGTGTAGGTAGTCCTGTGGTTCACATTTACATATTAATACGGTTGTTTCTAAATCTTCCGTTATCATCCTGCAACACCCTCTGGTTAAAAATGAGCCCGCCCAAATCATATATATCATAATCTTTGTATATCACAATCCGCGGTATCCCTTTTTTTCTCGTAGCCCCGAGTTCAAATCCTGGACGTGGTAATTGCATTTCACTTAGCGCTAATACCCTGTGTCTGGTCTTCCATTGGGGATTTCTCCTTGTCAGAAGCCATGTGTCATTGGTAGTTTTTAGATAATAACACAATACTTCAATTTAACTTAGATCATATTTCATTCTGAAATCCCCACCAGACTGCCTGCGCAGATTGAGTCGGAACCGTGCATAACACGACTTATCACCGTCGTGGCATTTGCCCATCTGACTAAATTCTCTTTCTAATCTAAACCGGAAGAGGGTCTTCTCCACCGATTCTCACGGTATCAACAGGAAGGATCAGGATGAGGTCAAGCCTTGTAATTCAATCCTTCAAGGCCGTGGGCTGCAACTTATAACAGCCATTTAGGTTTCTACTCTACTGTACATAAATACTAGGAATCTAATAATTATGTAACACTGTTTTCTTGTTTTCTTTTGGGCTTCATTTATTTATTTATTTCCTTCCATACTTTTAATTTCCACCATTATATATATATATATATATATATATATATATATATATGTATATAATTGGTAAAGAAAAAGATTTAAAATCGGTCATTTTGCGGTTATATATCTATTTCTACACACAAGTACGACCTGTATATATCTAAGAGTTTCATCAGACCGCTAACTTTATTGAAAATGGTAAACAGAAAATTCAGGAGGCTTTATAAACAATTTTTTCCGTTTCGATTTCTATTCTTTTCATCGTCTTAGGGGGTGGCATTTATGATTCATTAGTCAGGTGGTCGCACTCTGGGTGGTTTTATTCTTTTTTAGATGGATCTAATCTTGTATCTGAATAACTGTAACATTCTGCTATTGGAAGAAATATCCAACTTAGATTCACCCTAATATCAACTCACCTGGTAACTTACATATATATATATATGTATGTATGTATAATCCAAAAGTCCAGAGAAGAAATCTTCCTTACGATATAGGAGTTTTTTTTAACACCTTGTCGCAGTTTGAGAGTTCAATATGTGCTCTTATTGTTAGAGTCACAGAGCAAATTTATAATTAAAGAAATAACAAAAGACTTAGAGATTTTGCATTATAGACTATTTCGGGGAGCTTAGACAAAGTGTCTAATTCTCCCGACTCATCAGATGCGGATTCGCTCCCCGAAATAGTCTATAATGCAAATAGTCTATAATGCAAAATCTCTAAGTCTTTTGTTATTTCTTTATTATATATATATATATATATATATATATATATATATATATATATATATATATATATATATATAGCCTGAAGAAAATACCAGAAGATCTGAAAGACGTGTTGCATATGTAAGATAAAAGAATTTTTAAAAACTTTTTTCTAAAAACATAATCCATTTTGCAGACCTTCTATATATATATATATATATATATATATATATATATATATATATATATATACTATATATATATATATATATATATATATATATATATATAAATCACTGTGTCTGAACGTAACGGGTTCTTAGCCTTTCATGCCAATATCCCAGTGATATGTGATCTCTTTCCAACTGAAAACAGTCTCATTTCTTTTAATGCCTTTGGGGAAAGTTTTTTTCCTTAAATGGCTATTGAGAAGTGTAATTCATTAAATTCTTTTTCCTAATGCAAAACAAAATTAAATTATTTTCTCGGTCAGACAATCTTTGTCCTGCACGTCAGAGAGATAGATAGATATAGAGATAAATAGATAAGTATGTAGATAGATAGTTAGAGAGAGTGAGTGAGAGAGAGAGAGAGAGAGAGAGAGAGAGAGAGAGAGAGAGAGAAGAGAAGTAGTAGTAGTAGTTATTAGGGCCGATGTCAACGTACTGCTAGGTACTGAAACCATTAAAAAGTATTGTTCGGCGCAGACATCAGAACAACATACGAAAATCTCGTTCGTTCAGACGTCAACACAATTCTCAGAAGGCACCGCTTTATTTGCCATAAAATGGTATCTATTCTCTCCCCCCCCCAAAGCAATTAAGCGCTCTCCGTCGATTTTCTGGAACAAAGCTTTGCAAACTTTTGCCAAACGTACGTTATTTGTCGATGTCTGGCCAACTAACAAACCCCAGGAAACCTCAATAGCTAACTTAATGTATTACGGATGTTTAGCTCAACATTTTTGAACGGGATTTTTTTGTGAGATCTTTGGGCATATGGCTAACAGTCCGAACAGTCATTAAAAACCGCAATAAAAATGAAAAAAGTGTTTGATTGGCCGATATGTACTCCCATAACATGTCAAACGTGGCCGTGAATAATGTACAGACTCGAATAGCCTGTTGGCGTTAGTTCTTTTTATTAGGTATTAAAAAAGTAAAGTCATCGGGTAGCCTAATGTCGATATCAACAAGACGGCGAGGGAGTCTATCCCCTTTTCACTAGGGCTAGACCCAGGATATTGTTTCTGCGTGTGCGGTGGAGTGTCACACCTGCCATCAGCTCTTCACGTCCCTACACAGATGCCTGTGCTACTCATACGCTGATGAATTATATTGGGTATAAAAAAAAATAAAATAAAAGTCGTCGGGGTAGCCTAATGTCGATATCAGCTTGACGGCGAGTGAGTCTATCCCCTTTTCACTAGCGTTAGACCAAGGAGATTGTAGCGTCTGAGGTGGCGCGTCACACTTGCTATCAGCTCTTTACTTCCCTGCACAGATCCATGTTCTACTCATACGCTGAGTTGGCGAAGAGCCGATATTGAACCAGGAACGTTGGGATGCCTAGTCAAGTGCTTTACTGACTGGGTATACATACTACAACAAAATTATCAAGAAGATTAACTTTACATCTCTCCGATTTCAGCTCCATATGCCAACATCTAAAAAGAAACATAGCTACTCTACTACAAAATATAGAAATAGTTTAGTTAATAATACAACGTATAATTGTTAATGTAAATTAACAGCGGTGATACTAGGGGGCTATCCCCCCAGGCAACACCTGCCCCCTTGATTCAAAGGGGCACGGCTGGGTTTATTGCACAGTGCCTGAGGTGCCCCACTTGCGGGTTAATGCCGAGGGGATCCACGCATTTTTTGCTCCCGCCACACCATGAACTTCGGTTCGTGGGTGGTCCCACATTAATAGGACCTTGTGCCTTACCCGTATTCCCCTAGAATACGCTGTGCACTAATCGGGCCAATAAATTAGCTTAATTAGCTAAGGATATCATGGCACCGCACATTTGACAATAGATGTGTCAAAAATTAATGCCATTTTGTTTAGGACAAGTATAATTACCAACACAGGAGCATGTATCATACCTCAAAATGAAGTTGGTCCTGTGTGGATCGCGTCCCTACTTCTCCACGTAGTTGTTGTTTTTCTAAAAATGTGGATGACAGTCTGAAAATTTAAACAATACAAATTTACTTTAAACTTTCAAATTAGTTATTAAATGACCCGAAAATTCCCCTAGAATACGCTGTGCAGTAATCTGACCAAGAAATTAGCTCAAGTATAAAAAAAGTAAATGAAATTAAATGTCTTTCCTCCTGAAACGTGCTCAAAGATAATGATGATATTAAAAAAAGGAAAGTCGTCGGGGTGGCCAGACAGCGAGGGAGTCTATCCCGTTTTTACTAGCGCTAGACCAAGGAGATTATTTTAGCGTCTGAGGTGGAGCGCCAAACCTACCATCAGCTCCTTACTTTACCGCACAGATCCCTGTGCTACTCATACGCTGAGTTGGCGAGGGCGGGTATCGAACTAGGAACCTTGTGGTTTATAGCCGAATGCCATACCGACTGAGCTGTCTTTAATTACAAACCAATTTAGTCTGCTTTATTTTGTCTAAACTAAGATATTACAAAATCTAATACTTAATAGTCAAGTAGAGATGAATGGAAGAAAAGAAATATTTTTAAAAGGAATTCCATTTCATGATGTAGGAGATTATCTGCCCTCGGCCTGGCGGAGTTATCTGCCCGGCTTGTTGTCGCTTGTTCCCACGAAGGGACGTATGATATTTAAGCGGCTGATTCGAATTTCTCTTCCTCTCTTTCCTCGCTACGAGACCACAAGGGTTAGACACGGTCTACCCCTTTTTCGGTGCGGCTCCGGCCCCCCTCCTTGTAAGTCATTTCTATCTATGGACGCTCCAGTCCTTTTATATATGTAGGTTTATCTACTCTTGTATTTGTATCTTATGTATCCATGTACTCTTCTATAATGTATCCTTTGTATTCATGTGCTGTTATCTATTAAATGTATTGTCCCTCAACCCTTGTCGGAGTTGTATGTTCTTCAAATATTCACTTTGAATCTTACAATGAGATTCTTGAAAATTAAGATTTCTTTTTTTCCAAATCAAGTATATAAATCATCACTTACAACTATTTATTTTCCGTATTATTAAATTATGATTACTAAACTGAAAGAAAAAATACACAATGAAATTTTCATACAACTTTTAAATAAATGAACGGAAAGAATCTCAAAAATTTTTGGAATTTGACACCAAAAAATGAATTAACAGACTTACGCATACTTTTGATCGTCTAGTTTAGGAGTTGCGCCCAGGAGAATATATGCAACGGTCCCATCGGTTTTAGCAACATTCTCTGCACATGTCTACTAGAAATAACTCATATGGCTATTTCAAATAAACCGCACATTTGACGAACACCTACAGGATGAATCATTACTTATACTAGACGTGGTGTAATGGTTAGCAAGCTGGCTTCGCAAACCATTGTTAGTGAGTTCGATTCTCATTGGGAGCCCCATACTTCTGGCCTTGTGCCATATCTAAGCTAAGCTTAGTAAATAACTATACTAGCAAATATATGTACCCTCCGGGTGCAAGTATTTAAGTTTTAATATAATAAAATATGTTAAATTTGAAAGGCTAATGAAACTGAATAAGAATGCAGATAAAAAGATTTGGAACAGAGGGGGTATGATTGAAAAATAGAACAACTTTGAAACTAACTCTTCCATCATGTTCCCTTACTCCCGTCTTTCATTGGTAAATTTTCCTAATTTAACTATTTAGTTAAAATGGGTAGTAAAGAATAATATTACAGTTATTTCTTCTTGTTAATGGATTTCTTTTAAGATTTATCCCCGAGATCTTTGCTCATATTCATTAATATAAAACCAAACAATTAGAAATCAATAATATTAAGCACATATTTATCAAAATCAATTTTTTAAAGATCAATATGCAAATTAGCCTTCCAATTCACACTGTAAACCGCTATTTTGTTGTATATATAAATACAATTGCATGTTATTAGTATGTAGATATGGTCAACAGTGGCTTCGGCCTCTGGACCATTGATATAATTATCGGCGTCGATCCCAGGAGGCCATCCCCCCAGGCAACACTTGATTTAAAGGGGCAGGGCTGGGTTTATTGCCCAGTGCCTGAGGCGCCCCCTTGAGGGGGAATGCCGACGGGATCGACGCAATTTTTCACCTGCCACTCCATGAGCTTCGGTTTGTGGGTGGTCCCACGTTAATAGGGCCTTGTGCCTGACCCGTACAAGTGGGGTACGTGGAAAATATCATGTATATATGGTCAACAGTCTTAATGATGTAAAACAATTTTATTAATAATTGAGGTTTAAATAAAAATAAAATCATGGAGAATGTGATATAAAGAACAAAGGGAATTGTGACTTGTATAGTAATATAGTTTCGGTTACAGACAGACAAACCCAAAATCTCCATTATAATAAGATTATGCAATATCTAAAAAAAGTACTCGATGCTTCCGGATCCAAAGTTTAAGATCTACATTTTTAAAATTACTTCGTAGCACTTTTTTCGTAACACAGAGTTCCACGTATAACCACGATCATCTAACGATTTATAAGTCTTCGTTGTTTTTCCTCATAAAATCATTTTTAAATACCCACTGTAAAATCAGTATCAAGAAAAATCAGTATCAAAAAAATAAGATCAATATCCCAATGTAGCATTGCATCTATGACAAAAAATTATTTCTATTATTTCACATATATTGAAGATTATTTGTTCCTAAAAGATAGTTTGAATTTTGCTCAGAACCGAAGCTACAACATCATTTAGAATTTTGCAAATAAGAAATCATTAATAACTTAAAATAACTTAAAATAACTTAAAAACTTTGAGAGTTTTTAGATAGCATTTTTTATTTGAGACATACAACTTACTTGAATGTTTCCATTTCGATACTAATGGTAGTACCTGTTAGGGTGTATGAATATTTTGATATATAAAGTGTGCTACAATACACTACTTAAGAAAGAAGAAAGGATGGATGGAAAATAGGAAGGATGGGTATATCAAAATAAGGCAGCGAAGAAGGATGGATGGAAATCAAGGAAAATAGGAAGGATGGAAGTATTGAAATAAGGCAGAAGGGAAGATGGATGGAAAATAGGAAGGATGGAAGTATCAAAAGTATTAAAAGAACATAGGGAAGAAGGATGGAAATGAAAGAAGAAAGGAAGGATGGAAAATAGGAAGGATGGAAGTATTAAAGAAGCAGAAGGAAGAATGGATGAAATGAACGAAGAAAGGAAGGATGGAAAAGGGAAGGATGAATATATTAGAATAAGCAGGAAGGAAGGATGGATGGAAAATATGAAGAAGGGAAGTATTAAAAGAACGTAGGGAAGAGGATGGATGGAAATGAAAGAAGGAAGGGTCGAAAAAGGAAGGATGAGTATATCAAAATAAGGCTGGAAGGAAGGATGGATGGAAATGAAGGAAGAAAGGAAGGATAGAAAAAAGGAAGGATGGAAGTATTAAAAGTATTAAAAGAACGTAGGGAGAAGGATTGAAATGAAAGAAGAAAGGAAGGATGGAAAGGGGAAGGGTGAATATAGTAGAATAAGGCAGGAAGGAAGGATGGATGGAAAATAGGAAGGATGGAAGTATTAAAATAATGCAGGATAAGATGGATGGAAATGAAAGAAGGAAGGGTCGAAAAGGAAAGATGGATATATTAAAATAAGGCGAAGGAAGGATGATGGAAATAGGAAGGATGGAAGTATTAAAAAGTATTAAAAGAACGTAGGGAAGAAGGATGGAAATGAAAGAAGAAAGGAAGGATGGAAAATAGGAAGGATGGACGTATTGAAATAAGGTAGGAAGAAGGTGGAAATGAAAGGATGGATGGATATATCAAAATAAGGCTGAAATGGAAGGATGGATGGAAATCAAGGAAGAAAGAAGGATGGAAAAAAAGGAAGGATGGAAGTATTAAAAGAAGACAGGAAGGATGGAAGGATGGAGGGATCAAAGGAAATAAATGAAAAATTGATTGGTGTGATTCTTAGTCTTTTTTTGAGAAAAAGGTGCTTCTCCGAAGAATTCCCGGCACATCAAAAAGCTTCGTAATCAGCAATATGTAAAGAACGTCGTACGTTAAGAATCTTTTTGATGCGACATCAAGAGAAACAAGAAAACGATTGAAAGAAAATGATTAATCTTATAAAGTCCTGTAATTTACTATGTTGAGACGGCGAGAGTTTCAATTTAAGTTGCATTCACAAAAGTTACACAGATGTTACGCATAAGGCTGAGGAATTTCGTCCAGGAACACATTTAATGGAAAACATGTGATCTGGTTATTTATTGTGAGGCATGTTGGGTAAAATTACAGTAAAAAAAGAAGAAATATAATGGATTTACGGGAAAAGTTAGAAGAGAAGAAGATAAAAACAAAGAGAAAGGAAGATATGTGTTTGATCTTAATTTTCTTCTTCTTTGTTCTTTTTTTTAAATTTTCTTTTCTTTTATTATTTTCTTTCTTTCTTTTATATTTTCTTTCTTTCTTTTTATTTTCTTCTTTTAATTTCTTCTTTTATTTTTCTTCTCTTTCTTTCTTTTTATTTCTTTCTTTATTTTCTTTATTTCTTTCTTTTATCTTTCTCTTTTATTTTCGTTTTATCTTTTCTTCTGTATTTTCTTCTTTCTTTTTTCTTTCTTTCTTTTTATTTCTTTCTTCTTTCTTTCTTTTTATTTTCTTTCTTTTATATTTTCTTTCTTTCTTTTATTTTCTTTCTTTTGTATTTTCTTTCTTTTATATTTTCTCCTTCTTTTTATTTTCTTTCTTTCTTCTTTCTTTTATTTTTTCTTTTATATTTTCTTTCTTTCTTTTATTTCGTTCTTTTTTCTTTTTATTTCTTTCTTTCTTTTATATTCTTTTCTTTCCTTTCTTATTTCTTTCTTTCTTTCTTTTTCTGTTCTTTCTTTTTATGATCCCTCTTTCTTTTTCTTTTCTTTTCTTTTTTCTTTCTTTTTATTTTCTTTCCTTCTTATTTTCGTTCTTTCTTTCTTTCTTTTTATTTTCGTTCTTTCTTTTTTCTTTTTATATTCTTTCTTTCTTTTTATATTCTTTCTTTTTATTTTTTCTTTCGTTTTATTTTCTTTCTTTTTATGATCTTCTTTCTTTTTCATTTTTATTTCTTTCTTTTTATTTTATTCCTTTCTTTTTATTTTCGTTCGTTCTTTCTTTCTTTCTTTTTATTTTCTTTCTTTTAATTTTCTTTTTTTATAGTTTCTGACTTTCTCTCATTCTTTTTTTGTTCTTTGTTAGTCTCTTTCTTTCTTTTTCTTTATTTCCTTTCTTTCTTTTTGTCTTCTCTTTGTCTTTTTGCAATTTTTCTTTCTTTTCTTTCTTTTTTCTTTTTGTTCTTTTCTTTTCTTTCTTCTTCTTCTTTCTTTGTTTCGTTTTAATCTTTTCTGTCTAATTTTTTTTTTTTCTTTTTTTTTTTCTTTCTTCTGTCATCTTTCTTTCTTACATTCTCTGTATGTTTTCCTTTTAACCCGTGGCATGTGACTAACATGCTGACTGGCAATTGAAGAAAAGCCAGTTTCACACACCACTTGCTCTATATGGTAATAGACTAAAACGATTCAAAATATATTATATATTATATATATATATATTATATATATATAATATATATATATATATATTATATATTCAGAAGTGGATAATGGTAAAAGATTAATTTAATCAATATCACTTACACATGTGTTTTCGGTCAGTTTATCTTTGTGTACACGATCTAAACTGTTATTATCATTAAATAAACAATTAAATGAAATAATTTATTTAATGATAATAATAGTTTGAATTGTGGTATACAAAGGTAAACTGGCCGAAACACAGTGTGTAAGTGATATTGATTAAACTCATCTTTTATTATTCATCTGTACTTTCTTTTCTTTATTCATTCTTCCTCATATTGTCGGATTCATTTCCAATTCCATTTTACACACACACACACACACACACACACACAACACACAGGACATATATATATATATATATAATATATAGATATATAGTATATATATATATATAATAATAACTACTATCGAGTAAGATCAATATTAGAACCGTCGCAAAAAGTCCCGCGCTGCCTTTTCATACAATCACACGTGGTTAATTTATGAGTATTCCTATCTAATACTGATAATTTAGGTCTGGTTTATTTATGGGCGGGTTAGCTCAGTCAGGTAGAGCGTTCGGCTAGAAACCACAAGGTTTCTACTTCATTCCGCGTCCTCGCCAACTCAGCGAATGAGTAAGCACAGGGATCCGTGCGGTAAAGTAAGGAGCTGATGTAGGTGTGGCGCCCACCTCAGAAGCCAATACAATCTCCTTCGTCTAGCGCTTTTGAAAAGGATAGACTCGCTCGCTGACTGGCTGATACCGACTTTTGGCCGCCCCGATTTATACTTACTTACTATACTGTTACGATGAACCCTTTGTGGGTTATCTAATACCAAAATTCGTTTATTGTAAACATTTAATTATAATCATAACATCATATTTTCAAAGATTCATTGCAGATTCATTTTCAAAACTGCACTTTTTTCTTTTTTAATTATTTATCAATAAAACTCAACTTTTTGCATTAATATGGATATCAAATGCTATCGAATTCAAATAATTTGTACATATTAATTAGCTTTCCCAGCACTTTAGCTCTATTCGGGAAAACATTGATATTATTCGCAACCTTTATTATGATGGTATATAGTTAGAAAGGATAATATAAAATGTGTAATGTGTTTTCACCCATTGAATATTTTACATTTAAAATTTTTAAAATGTATTTGACTTCCTACAGTTGAAAATACTTTTAATCTTAGAAATATTTATATAGTTAGAAGAGAAAAGAGATAATTATCTTTCTAAAATATTAAAAGTGTTAATGTTTTTTCATCCATTCGAATTATTTTCCACATTTGAAATAATGGTTAAAATGGTAATTTGACTTCTCTACAGTGGAAAATACTTTTAATCTAGAAAATATGTTATATAGTTAAAAGAAAAAAAGAAAAAACAAATCTTTCTTTAAAATATTAAAAATGTGTTAATGTTTTTTTTCAATTTCCAATTGGGAAAAAGTGATAGTGAGGAGTTGTATTTTTTTTTACATTTTAAGAAAAAAATGTTTTTACTTCCTACAGTTGAAGAAGATAGCGTAAAGTAACACCGTGTCGCGTAACAGCAATAAACAAGCAAATCTCCT
>CM042157.1:21822254-21864754 GCA_023376005.1 Doryteuthis pealeii
GCCATACGAGAGAACGTCGATGACGTAAATGGAAGAAAGGTCATGCAATTTCTAATTGGATCGCTTGGAATGGTTTCTATGTTTTTGAAAAGAGTGTAGGTGAATGGAAATCAGAATAAGAAGGAACACCACACTAACAACAGCTTGAATACTCAGAATTGTCCTGTAAACCTAAGGAGACTTTTGGGTTAGCTATTACCACAGGAATGACAGTATGTTCAAGTCTAGGGTTGTCCTCAATGGTAGTTTTCCTAGTTTGTCGTCAGATACCACCTTAAACTCGGCATCCAGAGCAACATCGGTCACAAGGTGAAAATTCTTCTTTATTTTCAACAGGTTCATTTTTTTTTGCACTTGCTCGAAGGCCTAGCAGAGGCTGGCAACGATCTTCATCTTCTTTTTTGATGAGGCCGACGAAGATTGTTCAGTTGGAAGTTGTACGTGCTGTGAATGTTTTGTGAAGTTGATGAAAATTGAATCTGACTTTAAGGACAAAGCCCGCTGTGGTTGATTACAGGAATTCAGAAGTGATGACCTGCAAGCTCTTTTAGATGATGACACACACCCAACGTTTTTCTTTTGAAATAATTGGTATAGTTCACTCACAACTTTGTCATGGTCGATGCTAGTTGATTATTTTCAATCCGATAGAATTGTAACTCAAGACCTCACCTATCCACATTGTCTGAATAATGTAGGGACTGATTTATTAGCCGAGGTCTTCAGTGTTCTTTAATGTATATCCCATCCCTCCGCACGAGCAGGATGTCATACCAGGTCAATTTTTAAGTGGAATTTCACAGGTTTGAACTCACTGTCTTTTTCTCCTAGATCCATTGCCATACGAAGGTTAAATAAGACAGACTGTTCTACTAATTACATATATCTGGAGGGAGAATAGTTGGATTCATACAATGTGAAACTGAAACAGCCACGTCCTGGATTTGAACTCGGTTCGCTGTGACCATTTCTTACGAAGATAACCGTTACACCACAAACACCTTTAGAGTTCTTTTAAATGTGTATATGCATGTAGTGTTCTTTAATGTATATCCCATCCCTCCGCACGAGCAGGATGTCACACAAGGTCAATTTTTAAGCGGAATTTCACAAGTTTGATCTCAGAGCCTTTTTCTCCTAGAACCATTGCCATACCAAGGTTAAATAAGACAGACTGTTCTACTATTTACATATAGCTGGAGGGAGAATAATTGGATCTATACATTTCCAGTGGTGTTAGCGCAATGTGAAACTGAAACAGCCACGTCTTGGATTTGAACTCGGTTCGCTGTGACCATTTCTTACGAAGATAACCGTTACTCCACAAACACCTTCAGAGTTCTTTTAAATGATGGGTGAACATTCCGTTTTTTTAAGCGATCGGTGTAAATGCTGTAGGGGATTATCTTCCCTTTGCCGGAAGAGTTATCTTCTCGCTGCGTTGCTCTTTGTTCTCACTACATGTTCTATTCTCCTGTACATTATGTATCTTATCGTTTCAATGTGCTGTTATACATATTAAATGTTTTGTCTCACAACGTTTCGGAATTGTATGTTCATTAATTAACTTTGAATCTTACAATGCCTTTAATCTCTTTATGTTGCGCATTTCATATATCATCATCATCATCAGGTCACGTTGACAGCACGGATTCCAAAGACTTGTTACAATTCATGAGAGATCATGAAATGTGAACAGACCTGTAGCTACGACAATTTTGAATTAGGGTCTATTAATTTGGAATCAAGGGAGTTTAATGGAAAATTACCGTTGATGGTTATAACCGTTTGATCCTTAGAAAACGCGCTATGACAGACACGTGAGAATAGTTTAGAGTTAGGTTTGATCCAGCCTTCAGAGAGCTTAGACGTGCCCCGGGGTTGGACTGCCGCGGCGGAATAATCAAATGGGCTAGGAGAAAATAAAGCGTGATTAAGCAAACACAAGTCTTGTTGTGTTGTTAAATAGCTAAGACAATGTTAAGCCCAGTCCAGCCCAGCCCTTCTTGATAGAAGAAACAAGAAAGAAATCAACCCCTAGATAGAAGTTAACTAGATCCAGGGTTCCCAACCTTTTTTCAACTCATGGCCCACTTAGAAACCAGATTTTTTCTGGTCAATGAAATCTTATTATAATGGAGATTGTGTGTTTTTCTGTCTGTAACCGAAACTAAATCACTACTCAAGTCACAATTCCTTTAGTAATTAACGCCACATTCACCATGAACTTATCCTTATTTCAACCTCAATTATTAATAAAATTGTTTTACATTATTTATACTGTTAACCATATCTACATACTAATAACATGCAATTGTATTTATATATACAACAAAATAGTGGTTTACAGTGTGAACGGGAAGGCTGATTTGCATATTGATATTAAAAATGTAATTTTAATAAATATGTGCTTAGTATTATTGGTTTCTAACTGTTTGGCTTTATTTTAATGAATATAAGCAAAAATCTCTTCAATTAATCTTAAATGAAATCCATTAACAAGAAAAGATAACTGTAATTTTATTCTTCACTTCCTCTTTTAACTAGATACTTAAATTAGAAAAAATAACAATGAAAGACGAGAGTGATGGAAGAGTAAATTTCAGTTGTTCTATATTTCGATTATATACCCCTCTGTTTCAAATCTTTTTATCTGCGTTCTTATTTAGTTTCATTAGCGTTTCTAATTTAATACGATATTTCATTACATTAAAACTTAAATACTTGCACCCGGAGTGTGCATATATTTGCTAGTTATTATAATAGAAAAAAAATCTAAGTAAAAAGTAACATCAATCGTGTCCTTAGTAATAATTAAATTCATTAACATCTATGCACAAGCAAATTTTTTTCCGTTTTGATTTTGATGACGATTTGCAATTCCCACCGCACTAAATTCATTTTTCTTATTCAATTGGCCAATAGGGGCGAGTCAGGGGCGTCAATCTCTCCCCACACTCCCCCTATTAGTTAACATCTTACTTTCTAGAAAATATAATTTCCACATATATATATATTTACCAACTCCTCCGCACTAGCAGGATACGACACAAGGTCAATTTCTTAAGCGGAGTGTAAAAGGTTTGAATTCAGAGTTTACCTTCTCCTAGACTGGTTATCTAGCCATGGTTAAAGAACCCAGTCTGCCCTGCTATTTACCCATAGCTGGAGGGAGAATTGGATTCATACCTTTCCCAAGAGTATTAGCGGTATGTGAAGTTCAAACAGCTTCGTCAAGGAATTGAACTCGGGTCGACGAATCCATTTCCTATGACTTTAACCATTAGACCACGCGCCTCCATAAATTTCCCACATATATGATTGGATTTTGTATATAAAAAGTATGCTATGAAATCATATAGAATCATAATATTTCCTTGGCCCAACTGAAATTTGCTGTGGCCCATTTCGGCCATGTGGCCATAGATTGGGAACCACTGAACTAGATAACATGGCGGACGGAAGCAGAAATGAAACAAGTAACCAGTTAGCAGCAACAAGTCAGCACCAAGCAGAATAAACAGTAACCAATAGAGTAATGAATAAAGTAAGATAATCTCCTCTTTAATCTAAGTCTCTGTCTCTCTATCTATTACATAAAGTCGTCGAGGTGGCCTAAAGTCGGTATCAGCCAATCAGCGAGGGAGTCCATCCCCTTTTCAATAGCGCTAGGCCAAGGGGATTGTTTTTGCGTCTGAGGTGGAGCGCAACACACCTACCATCAGCTCCTTACTTTACCGCACAGATCCCTGTGCTACTTATACGCTAAGTTGGCGAGGGTCTGTATCGAACTAGGAACCTTGTGGATTCTAGCCGAACGCTCTACCGACTGAGCTAACCAGGCCCTTTGACAATTATATACCCGATATTTATAAGGTACATATAACAGACTCTCTCTCTCTCTCTCTCTCTCTCTCTCTCTCTCTCTCTATCTGTCTATCTATCTATCTATCTATCGTCACCGCCACAATCGATCATCACCCCTGACAGGTCTTCTATACAGCATCCATAATCCACACAGAGCTGATTGATGTAGATTTTTGTATTTGTAGATTTTTGTCGGACCAAACTGGTGTGTCCATGTGAAGGTGTCTAAAGGAGAACGTCACTCATGAATTCGTTCTTGTTTCTCCAGCAGTGTCTTGTTCATCTCATTTAAGCTAAAAAGCCAAAACTCAGACGCAAAACAACTTTCAACATAGCAACTTTTAATGGTAGACGATAAAAGACAATAAGCCAATTACATGAGATAACAATGTCTCCAGCCGATAAGAATATAGACATTTTATGTATAGAATAACATAGATAATACCATAGTGAAATAGATCAAAATATCATGAAGTTATATATATATTGCACTGGTATCACACTTTGTGGGTCCTCTGCACAGCATCCAGTGTCCTTGAAGAACTGATCGATGCAGGTTTTGACTGACCGACCACTGGTGTGGCCATGTTTAGGTGCCTATGGGATAACATCACTTATAAGCTCCTCCTTACAGATAAAAAGATTTGAAGCAGAGAGGATTTAATAGAAAATAGAACAACTAAAACTTACCCTTCCATCACTCCCGTCTTTCATTGCTAAAATTCCCTAAATTAAGTATTTAGTTAAAATAGGAAATAAAGAATAAAATTATAGTTATTTCCTCTTGTTAATCGATTTCTTTTAAAGATTTATCCCCGAGATTTTTGCTCATATTCATTAAGATAAAACCAAACAATAGGAAATCAATATTACCAAGCACATATTTATTAAAACAAATTTTTAATATCAATATGCAAATTAGCCTTCCCGTTCACACTGTAAACCGCTATTTTGTTGTATATATAAATACAATTGTATGTTATTTATATGTAGATCCGGCCCAGCCGGGTGTACAGTGACTTCGGCCATGGACATTACAAGTTAATCACAGGGGGCATCCTCCCCAGGCAACACTTGACCCCTTGGTTTAAAAGGGCAGGGCTGGGTTTATTGCCCAGTGCTTGAGGGGGGAAATGCCAATGGGATCAACACATTTTTGTACCCGCCACCCATAAGTCTTGGTTTATGAGTAGTCCCACATTAATAGGGCCTTGTGCCTAACCCGTACATGTGGCGTACGTGGTAAACATCTTGTATGTAGATATGGCCAACAGTATAAATAATATAAAACAATTTTAATTGAGATTCAAATTAAAATAAAATCAAGCCTTCCTGTTCACACTGTAAAGCGCTGTTTTTGTTGTATATATATATTTCACACGAGTAGGATGTGACACAATATCAATTTCTTAAGCGGAGTTTAACATGTTTGAATTTAGAGTTTTCCTTCTCCGAGACCGGTTGCCTAACCAAGGTTAAAGAGCCCAGTCTGCCCTACTACTTACCCATAGCTGGAGGGAGAGTAGAATTCATATCTTTCCTAGGGGTATTAGCGCTAAGTGAAATGCAGTTACCACGTCCAGGATTTGAACTCGGGGTGACGAGTCCATTTCCCAATGACTTTATCCATTACACAACGCGCTTCCTTTTTGTTGTATATATGAATACAATTGCACGTTATTGGTATTTAAATCGGTATTAATAATGGAAAACTAATTTATTAATAATTGAGATTTAAATAAAAAATAAAATCATGGAGAATGTGATGTAAATAACGAAGGGACTTGTGACTTCAGTAGTAATATAGTTTCGGTTACTGACAGACAAACACACAATCTCCATTATAATCAGATAGGGCAATTTACTGTAACACTTGTTATATTTTCTCTATCATGTTTTGTTCAATAATAAATATTGTATTCTTGTAATATACTTGATTCTGTGTTGTGTTTCTACGTGATATTTTAGGATATTTGAGCTGCCGTGTGATGGCGGTAAAATGCGTGTTCAAAAGAATGAAAACACTTTGAACTTCGAAGAGAACGAGAACGAATCAAAGGAATAATAAATGAAATAACTCGACTATGAGATGGTCTGTGATTTGAGCTGTTCTCTATTTCTCATAATCGGGTCTGTTATGGTTCACATACGTTGATTTCATGCATTTAACATCATCTGATGCAACTCACTACAGAATGTTGCATCAGCTTTCGTTGTTCAAAGGAGTTATATGGATGACGGATCAGCACTGTGTCAGAGATCAAGAGTTATAGGGAAAATATTATTATTTGCTAAATCAAGACCATGTCCTATATTCTCTACCCTTACATATAAACGTGGAAAGCCACCATTTATATATATATATATATATATAATATACATAATATATATGTGTGTGTGTGTGTGTGTGTGTGTATGTGTGTGTGTACTTATCTCTGTGTGTGAATGTACATATGTGCGTGTTAATGTGTGTATGTATAGTTATGTATATATATATATATATATATATATATATATATATATATATATATACTAGCAAATATATGCACCCTCCGGGTGCAAGTATTTAAGTTTTAATATAATAAAATATCATGTTAAATTAGAAAGGCTAATGAAACTGAATAAAAATTCAGATAAAAATATTTGGAACAGAGGGGGTATAATCGGAAAATATAACAACTTTGAAACTAACTGTTCCACCATTTTCCCTTACTCCCGTCTTTCAGTGGTAAATTTCCCTAATTTAACTATTTAGTTAAAATAGGAAGTAAAGAATAAAATTACAGTTATTTCTTTATGTTAATAGATTTCTTTTAAGATTTATCCCCGAGATTTTTGCTCATATTTATTAAGATAAAACCAAACAATTAGAAATCAATAATACTAAGCATATATTTATTAAAATCAAATTTTTTAAGATCAATATGCAAATTAGCCTTCCCATTCACACTGTAAACCGCTATTTCGTTGAATATATAAATATAATTGCATGTTATTAGTATGTAGATATTGTTAACAGTCTTAATGATGTAAAACAATTTTACTAATAATTGAGGTATAAATAAAAATAAAATCATGGAGAATGTGATGTAAATAACAAAGGGAATTGTGAATTGAATAGTAATATAGTTTCGGTTACAGACATACAAACCCACAATCTCCATTATAATAAGATATATATATAAAGATAGAGAGACAGACAGCCAGACAGACAGAGATGGATAGATAAATAGATTTATGATATTTTAGTTGATGCGCAAATGTGTGTGTGTGTGTGTGAGTGTGTGTGTGTGTATTATCTCTGTGTGTGTGTACATATGTGTGTGTTAATGTGTGTATGTATAGTTATGTATATATACATGTATTATATTTACGTATAATATATATATATATATGTATGTATATATGTATGTATATGTACTATATGTATGTATATGCAGGTATATAGTGTATATATATATATATATATATATATATATATATATACAAATACACATGCACGCACACACCCACATACATATATAAACAGATATATATGTGTGTGTACATACGTGTGTTAATGTGTGTATGTATAATTGGGTTATATATATATTATATATATATATATATATATATATGTTGTGTTAAACTGTACAGACAATTCTTGTCGAACGAGTTCTTGTTCGATCCTTTCTAATTTTCTGTCCATCTTTTTGGTGTCAGGGTGAAACTGGTGTAACAGTCCACCAAAGTGTTCACTCTGACACCAAAAAGATGTCCAGAAAATTAGAAAGGGTCGGAAAAAAAACTTGTCCGACAAGAATTATCTGTACAATTTAACACAACATGTTTAAAAGAAAAAAATGCTGCAAAAATACACTTGTTTTATATATATATGTATATGTACATATATATGTATATGTATATATATATATATGTATATATATATGTATATGTATATATATATGTTATATATATATCTATGTATATGTATATATATTTAAGAATGGAAATAAGTAACCTACTCGAGTTTCATCGATAGATTCTTCAGGGTTACTTTTAAATTAATCGAGTTTACGATTAATCTTTGGTGTTATAAACATGCCCGTTGGAATGGGACTTCCAACGGCATGTTATAACACCAAAGATTAATCGTAAACTCGATTAATTTAAAAGTAACCCTGAAGAATCTATCGATGAAACTCGAGTAGGTTACTTATTTCATTCTTAAATAAATTTATGCTCTACATTGTATTGAGCACTTTGTATTTGTTTTTTCTTAACCTTAACCTCTGGATATTGTGCGCTTCCAACGATCGTTCTTATACCCACCGGTAAGTTAATACTTATACATATATAAATATATATATATATGTATATATGTATATGTATATATATATGTATATGTATATATATATGCATATATATATGTGTGTATATATATGTATATGTGTTTATATATGTATATGTATATATATATGTATATATATATGTATATGTATGTAAATATATATATATGTATATGTATATATATATATATAGAGAGAGATATATATGATATTTTAGTTGATACGCAAGGAGGCCTTATTCATAATAAGAAAATCCACAATAATTAAGATATCTATTTGCTTCATAAACGGCATTTTAAATGTCAACCATTGGTGATAATTAGTAATTACAATGAATCTTAGTGGATATCTTTCAAAACAATTTCAAATTAAAAGTGTCCCTAACGGCAGTCGTGGTGACGTAACGAATTAAGCCTTTAGATTTCTAAGATTTAACAAAGATATTCAATTGTTTGCGTCATAGGAGAGATGTTGTCGAACAGTTCGACATCATAGATTGTTCGTAGACAACATCACTTATCACTCATTCTTCTTCTTCTTGTCAACGGCCAAAGAATGAGAGAAATTACTTGGTCCCAGTAGAAGAGACTATTGAGCGTTATTACAATTATCATTTCTGAAACCTTTTAGATTTCCCGTGGTGAGGAATTAAGATGTATTGAATAAAACATCAATAAAACGATTCTTGTCTGTTAAATTCAATAATACACATTTGCCTTAATATATATATATATATATATATATATAAGGATAATCTACTGAGTCAGACGAACCTACTATTAGTTTCGCATAAAGCTCTTCAGGGCTAAAATCTGACAGATTTTAGCCCTGAAGAGCTTTATGCGAAACTAATAGTAGGTTCGTCTGACTCAGTAGATTATCCTTATTACTTGGCTCTACTTAAGTATCGAGCACTTTTTTACAAATTAGCTTCTCCTAGCGGTTATATGAATATATATATATCTTATACATAATATATACATATAAATTGTTTTTTCTTTTGGCCAAATACTATACAATAGATTATTTTTGTTGGTACGAATATCTTGGTCTTTTCTTTTTTCAAAAATTTTTTTCTTCCCGGTTGATGTTTGGTAGTATATTTTACAATCAAACTCTCTGCCGGGTTTTTTTCTCTCCGCAAGGATCTACCAACACGCTTGGTATATTAATATATATATATATATATATATATATATATATATATATATATATATATATGTGTGTGTGTGTGTGTGTGTGTGTGTGAGTGTGTATAGATGTAGATATAGATATAAATATAGAATATAAATATTAATGCAAACTTATAAATAATCTGATATACTTATTTTGTAAAAATTTTAAATAGCGTTCTGAGCCTTTAGTCAAAATATATTTATTACCGGATGACGGTTTGTTAAGTTTTTTCTTTATTTGAATTTATATATATATATCGGATTTCAATTCCGGTTGTAGGTAGCTTACAAAATGTCTAGCCACACTGAAGAGACTTGATAAGTCTGTGGATGACCCAATATATATACCGAATATATATATATATATATATATATATATACCCAAATATATATGTTTTTGTTTACGAAGCCATGCTTAGTTTCACACTAAAACCTACACATGGAACACTCAGTGAGAATCAAACTCACTAATCAATGGTTTGATAGTCTCGCTCACTAACCATTAAACCATCGGCACCTTTTAAAAGAAAATGCAAAGATGCTGCACTATTTTTCTTCGATTTTTTTCGTGAAATTCTTTATCTGCTGACAGTCCCACTTAAAAGCTTGGTGAGTTTTATCCCTGGCCGACCCAATCGACAACCAGCCGACATCTTGTCTGTGCGCCGGTCGATTGTGCCGGGTGGTAGGCGGGCACTGCAATTTCATGTCATTCACGCGTAGCCAGCACTTCTCAGCGCGAGAAGTGCCCTCTTGAGAAATCAAATTAAAGTAGCTTTCCGTTAAATCTCTGTGTGGAATGGAAACTGACCTGCAAGGCGAGTATTGCGCATGTGCAAGACTCTCTCTGAAGAGATTTAAAAGAGTCTTAAAGAGTCTTAACCAATATTTACAAACATTATTTTTTTAACCGAAGTTCAAATCTCTTTCTCTCGTTCTCTCTCTCTCTTCTCTTCTCTCTCTCTCTCTCACACACACACACACACACACACACACACACACACACACACACACACAAACACTCATATACAAAACAACACATACAAACACACATACGCACTCATATTTTATCAACCATTTCATATTTTGTCACACAAAGACACGCATGAGACACTCAAAAAAGAGACAACTCTTAGTTAATGGGAAGATTTGTTAAATTTTCTTTCTTTATATATATATATATATATATCTTATTATAATGGAGATTGTGTGTTTTTCTGTCTGTAACCGAAACTATATTACTAATCGAGTCACAATTAACATAGTTATTTACATCCCATTCTTCATGATTTTATTTATATTTAAACCTCAATTATTAATAAAATTACTTCACCTTTTTATTAGTGTTGTCCATATCTACATACTAATAACATGCTATTGTATTTATATATACAAAAAATAGCGGTTTGCAGTGTGAACGGGAAGGCTAATTTGACTATTGATATTAAAAATGTGATTTTATTAAATATGTGCTTAGTATTATTGATTTCTAACTGTTTGGTTTTATTTTAATGAATATAAGCAAAAATCTCTTCAATGAATCTTAAATGAAATCCATTAACAAGATAAAATAACTGTCATTTTATTCTTTATTTCCTAATTTAACTAAATAGTTAAATAAGTAAAATTCAGCAATGAAAGACGGCAGTGATGGAAGAGTAAGTTTCATTTCTATTTTTCTATTATACCGCCACTCTGTTTCAAATCTTTTTATCTGCATTCTTATTAGACTTTCTAATTTAATACGATATTTCATTACATTAAAACTTAAATACTTGCACCCGGAGGGTGCATATATTTGCTAGTATTATTATAATGGAGATTGTATGTCTCTCAGTCTGTAACCGAAACTATATTGCTACTCAAGTCAATATTCCATTAGTTATTTACGCCACATCCTCTATGATTTTATTTTTATTCAAACCTCAATTATTAATAAAATTGTTTTTCATTAATACTACGGTTGACATTTTCTACGTACTGTCAACATGCAATTGTATTTATGTATACAACAAAATAGCGGTTTACATGGTGAATGGGTAGGCTGATTTGCATATTGATATTAAAAGTTTGATTTTAATAAATATGAGCTTAGTATAATTGATTTCTAATTATCTTGTTTTATCTTGATGAATATGACTAAAAGTTTCTTCAATAAATCTTAAAAGAAATCTGTTAAAAAGAAAGAATAACTTTGATTTTATTCTTTAGTTCCTAAATTAACTAAATAGTTAAATTACGAAAATTTGATGGCAGAGTTAGTTTCAAAGTTATGCTATTTTTAAATATACCCCCTCTGTTTCAAATCATTTTATCTTCATTCTTATTTAGTTTCATTAGTCTTTCTAATTTGATATATTTCATTATAGCAAAACTTAAATACTTGCGCCCGGAAGGTGCATATTCTTGCTAGTATATATAATTATATATATATATTTATATATGTGAAGAAAGGGAAGTGAATCCGATGGTATGTAGTATATTAAGAAAGATTGAAAAAACACAGGTTTAAATGAGTTAAGTGGTGAGTTTATTGGCCGACGCTGCAGTGTTTCGGTCTATTAATTAGATCATCTTCAGGGCATTTGTTGTTATATGGAAGGTAATAAGACATTTTTTTTATCACAGAATAACGTGAAAAGCGAGTGATAGTCCTTGTTTATCAGTAGAAATAGATCTATAGCCGCAACAGGTCGATTTTTAAGCCTTTATCTTTACCATATATATATATATATATATATATATATATATAATATATATATATATATGCATGTATATATATATATATATATATATATATATATATATAATGTGTGTGTGTGTGTGTGTGTGTGTGTGTGTGTGTACGTGTGTGTGTGTATGTGTGTGTGTGATTATAAATTTCAAAATTATTGATGCCTCCTTAAATGTTATGCAATAAAAATGTGTGTTCAATACTTGTTAACATTACATTCTTTCGGCTAATGCTCATAAAAGCGATAAAAATTCCTGATCATAAGGACAACAATTGTTTTTATTGCCTGAAATTTTGGAGGCCATTAATGCTTTTTAGAAGGCAAACATCCCAATGAACTGGAGAATTTTGTTAATCTTCCAATTTGATAATGTGAAACCGCCCCCGTCTCATTGATCGATTCTGAATATTATCTTTAGAAAGAAAGAGAAAAAACTGATTTATTTTCATTTAAATATTTAATGCCTTTAAAAATATTGGACAATGAAATGATTAACCTTCAAAACCACAAATCATGTCGAGATTAATGGCTGTTTTATGTTAACAGCAATATAATTGTTTTTATTGAATAATTTTGTTTTTACCGCTTAGAGCCAAGCATTTAGAAGCAAACTTTGTTGAAAATACTAAGATATAAGATATACTCATTTTTTTTCGTCATACAGCGTGTGATAGCCCGTGCGATACCCTGCCCTCATCAGCTGCCAACTAGAAGTGATAACACAGTTTCGGTAGCTAAGACAGGACTGCCACTCCAAGCGCAACTAAGCAGCTTTTGCAACCGGACAGGGTGTTAAAAAAAGATCAAATATTACAGAGAAGAAATTATAAGATCCGTTCATCTTAGGAGTTTTGTTATCAGTGCAGTTTGTTATTTAAAAAGGCGTTTGCTTTTGGCCGTTAACTTGATTAGGCGACTGCAGATATTACGTAATAACACGGGAGTGATGATTCCGCGTGCGTATCATTGGTGCTGAATACCTTTTAACCTCGACCAGATCCAGCTAGATGCATTTTGCACCGAGGTTTATATTATATTGGCATTATATTGGCATTTCAGTCTCGGAAGACTATAATAAATTTTCTGTACCCCTGAAGTTACAGCTCCTCCTGTGACTGTGAAGTCCGATGTTTGAAAAACATTCTCGACCACAGATTTTGCATTTGAAGGTTGTCCCTGAAGATGTTGATGTTCCGGTGCTTTGTTGCCGCTGCTTTCTTCTGGACCCCTTAGCTTCATGTTGTTGCGTCAGGGTGACTTCTGACATGAGCAAACATTTGTGGAGAGTCTGCCATCACCGAGGGCGGTCCTGAGCCAAATTTTCCCAGCTAAAAGGAGCAATGCCAAAGCATATGAGATCCTTCTTGCAGACATCCTTGAATCGCAGCTGAGGGCGACCAATCTGTCTTTTTTTTTGCCCTGGAGGAAAAAGATATACTATAGAACATAAAAATGACAGTGATACCAATCGTAGTATGGGCACTTTGAACAGTTCCCAAGAACATGGAAAATAGGCTCGATGAGATTAGAGAAATACTAAGACCATTCAGACCACAGCAAAAATGTAAAATGGCGAGGGTAAATAAACTTCAGAAGACTTCCTGTCACCCGAAAAACCATCAGATAGCGCTGAACGGCATAGACTGGTCTCTTTAACCTTGTTGTGGCAAATCATTTTGGAGTAGGAAAACTGTGAATTCAAATTTATTGAACTCCGCTAAAGATATTGACTTTGAATCACATCCTGCTTGTACGGAGAGGTTGGAAAACACACACACGCACACACACGTGCGCATATATATATATATATATATATATATATATATATATATATGTGTGTGTGTGTGTGTGTGTGTGTGTGTGAAGTTAAGATCGCGTTGATATAACGTGGTCAGTGTCACTTGGTTTGATAAATGCAAAGGTGAGATACTGACAGTTATCAAGCGGTGTTAAGTTTGTCTACGCTATCCAAATATATATATATTATATATATATATATATATATATATATATATATATATATAGCTATTTACTGTACTGTACTGTACTCCGGTAATATATACTGTACTGTGATACTGGCAATGTTACTGTTACTATTCGTCCCAATCAGTCTTTGATCTTGGTTAGTACTTTAGACAGTATGAAGACAACTCTGTGAGGACTCTCTCTCTCTCTCTCTCTATATATATATATATATATATATATATATATATATATATATGGGGGTAAACGTTATATAAAACATAACCCAATTGACTAGAAGTAAGAGTTCCTGTTAGAGCATTTTGTTAAACACTCACTTTCTTTAATTACATTAAGATAAAAACGGTATTCAGGACTGAGATAATTAAAAAAACACAGTCTTTTAAATTAATTTCCAGAAGCCTGCAGGTTGGTCTGCAGGAAAAGACTGCTTCCTTTTATTTAAGTTGTCATTATCTTGTCATATATGTGACCTCTGTCCTTGTAATCAGCCAAGGATTGCAAGGTCACAAGGCAATCACCAAATCGTCCCTGTACTCAGCCTGATTTCGTTTTACAATCTCAAGGTTTTTTTTACACTTGCCACGTTTATTATTAGTGTCGGGATCCAGCAGCAAAATGCTCTTTTTCGAAACGATGATGTGTTAATAATTAAAGGAAATGGTCTACTGTGCGAATTAGTTAGGTGTTCGTAATGGTAAGGACGCACAAGGAGGATGTGACACAAGGTCGATTTTTATGGAAGCACATGGTGTACTGGTTAGACTCGTATGAAATGGACTCGTCGACTCACAGTTTACATATTGCTAATACCCTTGGGAATGGTACTTTCCTAGCTGGACTCAGTCGGAGGTCCAGTGTGCTTCGGCCCCTGGACCGGTAAAGTAAATTAATAGTATCGATCCCAGGGGGCTATCCCCCCAGGCAATACCTGCCCCCTCGATTTAAAGGGGCAGAACTGAGTTTATTGCCCAGCGCCTGAGGCGCCCCCCTCTTGAGGGGGAATGCCGACGGGATCGACGCATTTTGTGCCTATCGCCCATGAGCTTCGACTTGTGGGTGGACCCACATAAAAATGTCCTTGTGTCACGCCCTTATAAGTGGGATGAGAGGCAGATATCCTTTGGGAACGGTATGAATCCAACTATTCTCCCTCCAACTATGGGTAAATAGTAGGGAAGACTGGGCTCTTTAACCTTGGTTAGGCAACCAGTCTCGGAGAAGCAAAACTTTGAATTCAAAGCTCCTAAATTTCCTCTTGGGGTGGTCACTACTAGAATAGGCTCAGTCCCACTTAATGATCTATTTCAATTAAAATAAAAAAATAAACAGAGTTTAACAGGTGTTAATTCAGAGTGCCCCTTCTCCTAAACCGGTTACCATACCAAGTTTATAGAGACCAGTCTGTCCTACATTTACCCATGGCTGGAGGAAGAATAATTAGAATCGTTATTCTTTTAAGTGTAATAGCCCTTTTTTTTTTAATGCAGTCTCGACCAGTATTTGAACTGGGGTCAGCGAGTCTATTTTCTATGACGATAACCATTACACATTGAGCTCCTCTCTTCTGCATACATTCTATTTGATGTCTCGCTTCTTTTTCCTGTTCACTGTTCATTCATTACAAATGATATATATCCTTTCTAACTTAATTATTTAATTAGGTTTCAACCTTCTTTTCTTCTCGAGTTTCTTTGGTCTCAGTGCTGTTGTAACAAAAGAGAGACGTATGTTTTCATGGGTTGATAGAAGAGGGAGACTCTAAGTACATTAAATAGCTGTTAACTCCGATTTTTCTTCCATGGCGTGATTGTCTATGAGGACGAGGGAACGTGATGAATCTTTTTTATCTACAAGCTTGAATGGCTTTCATTACATACTAGCAAAGCTAACCGACTTTAAAAAGATAAGATTAGATATCTTATCTATCTATATATCTATCTATCTATCTATCTTTTTCTCTTGCGGGGGGTATTGGGACGTAGTTTCGGTTGCGGACAGACTGACACCGAATCTCCATTATGATAAGATATTCTTACTTTTAAGTTGTTTATTCTGATTATTCTATTTATTGATAATTTCATTTTTATCCTCCCAATTGGACACATGGTTTAGTGGATAAAGGAGTTAGGTTAAAACAGTTCTAAGTGACAGTTATCTCGTCTATCGTCACCCACAGAATGAGAAAACGATTTTAACTGTTTTAATACACACACCTGTATGTATGTAAAGGTCATAGAGTGCTCCATTCCTTTTATAGGAGAGCGTTGCGTTTACTTTTTGGCGGTCGTCAGCGAAATACCCTCGAAAGTGCTCAACCCTTGTTGGATGGTGAGCATATATATATATATATATATATATATATATATTGTAATACAGGTACAAGTAATAACCTACTCGATTTTCACCATAAGGATCTTCAGGGTTAAATCCACTGGATTAATCAAGATATTGATTAATTGCCGTCGATTACACATGTGTGTCTTTTGCGATAAACTGTTGGTTACCGTAACGAGCCGTTTATCGCAAAAATTACACATGTAATCGACTCCAATTAATCAATATCTTGATTAATCCAGTGGATTTAACCCTGAAGATCCTTATGGTGAAAATCTACTTGGTTATTACTTGTACCTGTATTAAAATAGATTTGCTCTACTCACGTATTGAGCACTTTTTATTTGTTATATCGCTCTCTTGCCTTTCTGAATTTTGCATTAACTAACCATCATGACCATCTTCACCGGTAAGTCACCTTTTCCAAAATAACACACACACACACACACACACACACACACACACACACATATATATATATATATATATATATATAGTTTTTCCGTAGTTTCCACGTGTGGTTTAACCAAGCTGATGCAGGTAGACCATAAGGAGAGCTCAATGTGCCTAATACCAATGAGTAGAAGGACGGACTAATCCTGCCCATCTCAAACTAAGACACCAACCCTCCCTCCCCCAAATTGATAGATTTAAAAGCGATGTTACTTTGAGAAATTCTTAGTAAGAGTCATGTTCTTGTGATTACCTGAAGATGCCGTATTAATACGGTTGAAATAAATTATTGTAATGAAGCAAGTTTAGAGTTTTTCTTCATTTGCTATATATATATATATATATATATATATATATATATATATATAACTTTTAGATTCCATTGAGATGGTAAGATAAAAACTGTATTAATTTTCACTTTCACCACACGCTACTATCGGCGACCAGCTCAGCGATTCAGCTTCAAACCTTAGTTGTTCACCCACTCCGACTTCAATTTTTTTTCAGTTAATATCTCTTTGTATGGCCTTCCGTGACATTCTATCATTAGAGAAACGTCTTAATTTGTAATTTCCTAGTGCCTGTCAAACCTCGACAGCCAACGAAATGACAAATCCAGTGCCCCCACAATGCACTGTTTTACAACATATAACAAGAATTTAATACTTGAAAAAAAAACAACAACAAATAAACAAACAATAGCAAAAGAGACATTAACAAATAAATAAATTTGCAGTTTCCTGTAAGGCTATTTTGCAGGTATGTTATATTGCTATGACGTCATATGGTCTTGAATATGAGAATATGGTCTTTACTATAAGAATGCATTGGCCATTGATTTTACTATAGGAATTCATTGGCCAATAGAGTTTACAATAGGATTGCATTATTTGATAATTATTACTATAGTAATGCATCCGCAAATACACCTACACAGGCCAAATCCTTACTACAAAGCCTAGAAAAGGCAGCACAAAATGTCGGCCTGTACATGAACTCTGATAAAACTGAGTTCATGTCTTTCAAAAACAAAAGCGACATCTCAACCATCCTAAACTCTGTAGAACAATTTAGGTACTTAGGCAGTAACATCTCCTCCACAGAAAACGACGTTAATGCACGTATAGGAAAAGCATGGGCCGCTATAAATAAATGATCGGTCATATGGAAATCCAATCTCACAGACAAGTTAAAGAGACAGTTCTTCCAGGTCGTTGTCGTGTCAGTACTGCTGTATAGCTGCACCACCTGGACACTAACTAAGCGACTAGAGAATAAACTAGATGGGAGCTGCACAAGAATGCTGCGGGTGATCCTGAACAAGATGTGGAAACAGCACCCCAAGAGAAAACAGCTGTACGGCCACCTACCACATATCACCCAAACCATCCGAGTAAGACGGACAAGACACGCGGGACACTGCTGGAGAAGCAAGGAAGAACTCATAAGCGACGTCCTCCTGTTGAAGCCAACACATGGACAGGCCAGTGTGGGCCGACCAGCAAAAACGTACGTTGATCAGCTCTGTGCAGATGCAGGATGTTGCATAGAGGACCTCCCGAGAATGATGAGCGATAGGGACGGATGGAAAGAGATTGTCATGGATATCCGTGCTGTAAGTTCGACATGATGATGATGATGAATGCATTACCAATGGTTTTTACTATAAGAATGCATTGGCCATTGATTTTACTATAGGAATTCATTGACCCAATAGTGTTCGCTATAGGATTGCATTAGTTAATAATTATTACTATAGTAATGCATTACCAATGGTCTTTACTATAAGAATGCATTGAAAAAAGAAAAGACAAGAAAATCAAACCTATATTCGAAAATACCTAATGCCCATCGAATTGTTTTCCTTCCATCCCTGCTTCTCGCAGTCTTACATAATTATTGGACCCCTAATGCTTTTATAAGGTATTGTAGAAATCATATGGCGATTAGTACAGCTGATGGCCTTGAGGGTGAGTGACTGCGCTTGACCTCGATCTCACCTTGCGTTCTGGGGATGGATCGTGAGAACCGGAACCCCGATAGAAGGCCCTCTTCCGGTTTAAGGATACTAACTAAGTAAGAGTCAGTTAGAACTTAGAAGCCGAGCTAGCAACATGTAAGCCTCATCTGCGCAGATTGTCTGGGTTAGGGATCTGGAATAAAGTAACATCAACATAAATCGAAGTCTTGTGTTTATTACCAAAAACTAACAATGACACAGGGCTTCTGATAACGAGAAATCCCAACAGAAACCAGACCCGAAATCCCGATACAAGAAAGACCAGACGAGACCTTAGAAGATATACCAGACCAAGATAGATGATAGACGATCAGAAGCAAAGCCGACCAGAAGAAGATAAACCAGAGTAAGAAGTAAGAAAGGTATATAACGTTATATAGATTTGGTACGGTGAAAAGACCAGTATATAACAGCAGAAGATGAGGAAAGAAAGAAAATAAATAAATAAATGGTAGGTAGCAGCTAAACATTGATGAAAATTATAAAAAACAAAACAATTATCGGATTTAAAAATGTTTACATATTTATATTACAAATATAAATATAAAACATCACTGACAATATTAAAATAATACACATTTAAAATTGCAAATCCATGATTGTAATATAAAAAATCTTTACAATTCTCTGAATTGCAGCCTAAGAATTGAATCTCCTATCCCTTCTTTTCAGATTAATTGTAAATGATATGAAAAGAAATACAAATGAATCGAAAAATTTCCCTAAATGAAAAATTAATTGAAATTTTGCTTGGTATTATTGCTGTTCGCCCACGTGTTACTTTCGTATTTTCAACTGTAGGAAGTCAAATACCATTTTAACATTTTTAAATGTAAAAATAATTCAATGGATGAAAACACATTACACATTTTATATTTAGAAAGATTATTTTCTTTTCTTTCTAACTATATAAATATTTATAACATTAAAAGTATTTTCAACTGTAGGAAGTCAAATACCATTTTAACATTTTTAAATGTAAAAATAATTCAATGGATGAAAACACATTACATATTTTATATTTAGAAAGATTATTTTCTTTCCTTTCTAACTATATAAATATTTCTAAGATTAAAAGTGAGAGATTGCAAATTAAACCGATTAAGAGGCGAATATATCAATGTTTCGCGAATAGAGTTAAAGTGCTGGGAAAGCTAATTAATATGTACAAATTATTTGAATTCGATAGCATTTGATATACCATATAACTGCAAAAAAGTTGAGTTTTATTGAAAAATAATTAAAAGAAAAAAGTGCAGTTTTGAAAAATTATTGCAATGAATCATTGGAAATATGATAGTTATGATTATAATTAAATGTTTACAATAAACGAATTTTGGTATTAGATAACCCACAAAGGGTTGATGTAACGTTAAATAAGTAAGTAAGTAAAGTCGTCGGGGCGGCCTAAAGTCGATATCAGCCAGTCAGCGAGCGAGTCTATCCCCTTTTCAAAAGCGCTAGACCAAGGAGATTGTATTGGCTTCTGAGGTGGAGCGCCACACCTACCATCAGTTCTTTACTTTACCGCACGGATCCCTGTGCTACTCATACGCTGAGTTGGCGAGGACCGGTATCGAACTAGAAACCTTGTGGTTTCTAGCCGAACGCTCTACCGACTGAGCTAACCCGGCCCATAAATAAACCAGACCTAAATTATCAGTATTAGATAGGAATACTAAAAAAATACAAATTAAACCACGTGTGATTCTATGAAAAGCAGCGCGGCCTTTTTGCGACGGCTTCTAATATTGATCTTACTCGATGTAGTTCATTATATATATATATATATATATATATATATATATATAGATAGATAGATAGATAGATAGATAGATAGATGTGTGTGTGTGTGTGTGTGTATGTGTGTGTGTGTGTGTGTGTGTGCAAAAATGGAATTGGAAATGAATCCGACAATATGAGGAAGAATGAATAAAGAAAAGAAAGTACAGAATGAATAATAAAAGATGAGTTTAATCAATATCACTTACACATGTGTTTCGGCCAGTTTACCTTTGTATACACGATTCAAACTATTATTATCATTAAATAAATTATTTCATTTCATTTGTTTATTTAATGATAATAACAGTTTGAATCGTGTACACAAAGATAAACTGACCGAAACACATGTGTAAGTGATATTGATTAAATTCATCTTTTATTATCCATTCTGTACTTTCCTTTCCTTATTAATTCTTCCTCATATATATATATATATATATATATATATATTATATATATATATATATATATATATATATTATATATATATATATATGTTTGAATCGTTTTTTAGTCTATTACCATATAGAACAAATGGTGTGTGAACTTGCTTTCTTCAATTGCCCAGTCAGCATGTTAGTCACATGCCACGGGGGTTAAAAGAAAAACATACAGAGAATGTAAGAAAGAAAGATGACAGAAGAAAGAAAAAAAAAGAAGGAAATAAGACGGAAAGAAAAAAGATAAAAACAAAGAAAACCAAAACAAAGAAAGAAAAGAAAAAGAAGGAAAGAAAAGAAAAAGAAGAAAAGAAAAAAGAAAGAAAAAAAAGAAAAATTGCAAAAAGAACAAAAGAAGAAGACAAAAAGAAAGAAAGGAAATAAAGAAAAAGAAAGAAGAAACTAACAAGAACAAAAAAGAATGAGAGAAAGTCAGATATAAAGAAAGAAAATGAAAGAAAGAAATAAAAGAAAGAAAGAAAGAAGAACGAAAAATAAAAAGAAAGGAATAAAATAAGAAAGAAAAGAAATAAAAATGAAAAGAAAGATCATAAAAAGAAAATAAAAACGAAAGAAAAATAAAAGAAAGAAAAAATAAAAGAAAAAAGAAAAAGAAAATAAAAGAAAGAAAAAAGAAAGAAAATAAAGAAGAAAGAAAAAAAATAAAGAAAAAGAAAAGAAAAAGAAAGAGATCATAAAAAGAAAGAACAGAAAAAGAAAGAAAGAAAGAAAAAAGAAAGGAAAGAAAGAATTAAAAGAAAGAAAGAAAAAATAAAGAAAAAGAAAGAAAGAAAAAAAAGAAAAAAGAACGAATAAAGAAAGAAAGAAAATAAAAGAAAGAAAATATAAATAAAGAAAATAAAAAGAAAGAAAGAAAGAAAAATAAAGAAAGAAATAAAAGAAAGAAAAAAAAAATAAAATAAAAAGAAACAAAGAAAATAAAAAGAAAGAAAGAACGAAAATTAAAAAGAAAGAAAGAAAATATAAAAAGAAAGAAAATAAAAAAAAGAAAGAAAGAAAATAAAAAGATAGAAAATAAAAGAAAGAAAATAAAAAGAAAGAAAGAAAAAAAAAAAAGAAAGAAAGAAAGAAAAAAAAAAGAAAAAGAAAAAAAGAAAAAGAAAGAAAATAAAAGAAAGAAAGAAAGAAAGAAAGAAGAAAAAAAGAAAGAAAAAATAAAAGAAAGAAAATAAAAAGAAAGAAAGAAAGAAAGAAATAAAAAGAAAGAAGAAAATAGAAAGAAAGAACGAAAATAAAAAGAAATAAAGAAATAAAAGAAAGAAAAGAAAATCAAAGAAAATAAAACAGAAAGAAATATAAAAGAAAGAAAATTAAAAGAAAGAAAAAAAAAGAAAAGAAATAAAAAGAAAGAAAGAAAATATAAAAGAAAGAAATAAAAAGAAAGAAAATTAAAAAAAAGAACAAAGAAGAAGAAAATTAAGATCAAAACATATCTTCATTTTCCTTTGTTTTTATCTTCCTTCTCTTCTAACTTTTCCCGTAAATCCATTATATTTCTTCTTTTTCTACTGTAATTTTACCCAACATGCCTCACAATAAATAAACCAGATCACATGTTTTCCATTAATGTGTTCCTGGACGAAAATTCCTCAGCCTTATGCGTAACATCTGTGTAACTTTTGTGAATGCAACTTAATTGAAACTCTCGCCGTCTCAAATAGTAAATTACAGGACTTTATAAGATTAATCATTTTCTTTCAATCGTTTTCTTGTTTCTCTTGATGTCGCATCAAAAAGATTCTTAACGTACGACGTTCTTTACATATTGCTGATTACGAAGCTTTTTGATGTGCTGGAATTCTTCGGAGAAGCACCTTTTTCTCAAAAAAAGACTAAGAATCACACCAATCAATTTATCATTTATTTTCCTTTGATCCCTCCATCCTTCCATCCTTCCTGCCTTCTTTTAATACTTCCATCCTTCCTTTTTTCCATCCTTCCTTTCTTCCTTGATTTCCATCCATCCTTCTATTCCAGCCTTATTTTGATATATCCATCCTTCCTTTCATTTCCACCCTTCTTTACTGCCTTATTTCAATACTTCCATCCTTCCTATTTTCCATCCTTCCTTTCTTCTTTCATTTCCATCCTTCTTCCCTACGTTCTTTTAATACTTTTAATACTTCCATCCTTCCTATTTTCCATCCATCCTTCCTTCCTGCCTTATTTTAATATATCCATCTTTCCTTTTTCGACCCTTCCTTCTTTCATTTCCATCCATCCTTCATCCCTGCATTATTTTAATACTTCCATCCTTCCTATTTTCCATCCATCCTTCCTTCCTACCTTATTTTGATATATTCACCCTTCCCCTTTTCCATCCTTCCTTTCTTCTTTCATTTCAATCCTTCTTCCCTACGTTCTTTTAATACTTTTAATGCTTCCATCCTTCCTTTTTTCTATCCTTCCTTTCTTCCTTCATTTCCATCCATCCTTCAATTCCAGCCTTATTTTGATATACTCATCCTTCCTTTTCCGACCCTTCCTTCTTTCATTTCCATCCATCCTTCTTCCCTACCTTCTTTTAATACTTCCATCCTTCCTATTTTCCATCCATCCTTCCTTCCTGCCTTATTCTAATATATTCATCCTTCCCCTTTTCCATCCTTCCTTTCTTCGTTCATTTCCATCCATTCTTCCCTTCTGCCTTCTTTTAATACTTCCATCCTTCCTATTTCCCATCCTTCCTTTCTTCTTTCATTTCCATCCTTCTTCCCTACGTTCTTTTAATACTTTTGATACTTCCATCCTTCCTATTTTCCATCCATTCTTTCCTTCTGCCTTATTTCAATAATTCCATCCTTCCTATTTTCCTTGATTTCCATCCATCCTTCTTCGCTGCCTTATTTTGATATACCCATCCTTCCTATTTTCCATCCATCCTTTCTTCTTTCTTAAGTAGTGTATTGTAGCACACTTTATGTCTCAAATAAAAAATGCTATCTAAAAACTCTTAAAGTTTTTAAGTTATTTTAAGTTATTTTAAGTTATTAATGATTTCTTATTTGCAAAATTCTAAATGATGTTGTAGCTTCGGTTCTGAGCAAAATTCAAACTATCTTTTTGGAACAAATAATCTTCAATATATGTGAAATAATAGAAAGAAATTTTTTGTCATAGATGCAATGCTACATTGGGATATTGATCTTGCTATGAAAAAATATCAGAAATCATCAATAGCTTAAAATTGATTAAAAAATTAAATTGTTAAAGTTCCAGAGAATTTTATTCGTCTCATTCTCTAGGGCAGATTTCAATAAAGATGTGGACAATAGACCGAATAATTCAAATTAATAGTATCTATCAAGCGTCATCTAAAAGAATTCAGAGAAAGACTGTTTATAACAATAACGATGAGGACAATAGTCCGAAAAATCCAAATAATCCAAATTATCGAGACTAATTTATCTTAGCACTTTTGAAAATTGGGCATTCAACTTGATATTATCATTGAAATTGTCGAAGAAATGTCTAAAAAAGAAAGAAAGAAAGAAAGAAAGAAGGAAACTGTGTGTAAAGCCGTAGCCTTGTTTACCCACCTCTCGCTCTCTCTCACTCTCTCACTCTCATCACCATGGAAACCTGTTAGGGTTAGTAGGTGACCCCCCCCCAAAAAAAAAAAGAAGCAAGATATGAAATAGATTATGATTGTCATCTTAAAGAATAAGTTTTTTTTAAAAGTTTCAATCTCACCATTTGGTATTATAGTGAAAATGTTATTCAAATACAAAACGACAAATACAAATGTACAAGAAAAAGCTTACTACTTGCACTGACATTGCGATTAGCTGTATTGTAAGGGCTTAATTTGTATGTCTCAAGTATTAAAGGATATCATTAGCCAATTAGGCTTTGGTACAATGGGTACAGTGGGTACAAGGGGCCGGGTTAGCTCAGTCGGTAGAGCGTTCGGCTAGAAACCACAAGGTTCATAGTTCGATACCGGTCCTCGCCAACTCAGCGTATGAGTAGCACAGGGATCTGTGCGATAAAGTAAGGAGCTGACCGTAGGTGTGGCGCTCCACCCCAGATGCTAAAAACAATCTCCTGGGTCTAGCGCTATTGAAAAGGGGATAGACTCCCTCGCTGCATGGCTGATACCGACATTAGGCCGTCCCGACGACTTTACTTTTTACACTGGGTATTTAAAAATGATTTTATGAGGAAAACCAATTAAGACTTATAAATCGTTAGATGATCGTGGTTAAACGTGGAACTCTGTGTTACGATAAAAAAGGGCTACGAAGTAATTTTAAAAATGTAGATCTTAAACTTTGGATCCGGAAGCATCGAGTACTTTTTTTAGATATTGCGTAATCTTATTATAATGGAGATTTTGGGTTTGTCTGTCTGTAACCGAAACTATATTACTATACAAGTCACAATTCCCTTTGTTCTTTATATCACATTCTCCATGATTTTATTTTTATTTAAACCTCAATTATTAATAAAATTGTTTTACATAATTAAGACTGTTGACCATATATACATGATATTTTCCACGTACCCCACTTGTACGGGTCAGGCACAAGGCCCTATTAACGTGGGACCACCCACAAACCGAAGCTCATGGAGTGGCAGGTGAAAAATTGCGTCGATCCCGTCGGCATTCCCCCTCAAGGGGGCGCCTCAGGCACTGGGCAATAAACCCAGCCCTGCCCCTTTAAATCAAGGGGGCAGGTGTTGCCTGGGATCGACGCCGATAATTATATCAATGGTCCAGAGGCCGAAGCCACTGTTGACCATATCAACATACTAATAACATGCAATTGTATTTATATATACAACAAAATAGCGGTTTACAATGTGAATTGGAAGGCTAATTTGCATATTGATCTTAAAAATTTGATTTTAATAAATATATGCTTAGTAATATTGATTTCTAATTGTTTGGTTTTATATTAATGAATATGAGCAAAGATCTCGGGGATAAATCTTAAAAGAAATCCATTAACAAGAAGAAATAACTGTAATATTATTCTTTACTACCCATTTTAACTAAATAGTTAAATTAGGAAAATTTACCAATGAAAGACGGGAGTAAGGGAAAATGATAGAAGAGTTAGTTTCAAAGTTGTTCTATTTTTCAATCATACCCCCTCTGTTCCAAATCTATTTATCTGCATTCTTATTCAGTTTCATTAGCCTTTCAAATTTAACATATTTTATTATATTAAAACTTAAATACTTGCACCCGGAGGGTGCATATATTTGCTAGTATAAGTAATGATTCATCCAGTAGGTGTGGGGTTTATTTGAAATAGCCATATGAGTTATTTCGAGTAGACATGTGCAGAGAATGTTGCTAAAACCGATGGGACCATTGCATATATTCTCCTGGGCGCTACTCCTAAACTAGACGATCAAAAGTATGCGTAAGTCTGTTAATTCATTTTTTGGTGTCAAATTCCAAAAATTTTCGAAATTCTTTCCGTTCATTTATTTAAAAGTTGTATGAAAATTTCATTGTGTATTTTTTCTTTCAGTTTAGTAATCATAATTTAATAATACGGAAAATAAATAGTTGTAAGTGATGATTTATATACTTGATTTGGAAAAAAAGAAATCTTAATTTTCAAGAATCTCATTGTAAGATTCAAAGTGAATATTTGAAGAACATACAACTCCGACAAGGGTTGAGGGACAATACACTTAATAGATAACAGCACATGAATATAAAAGATACATAATAGAAGAGTACATGGATACATAAGATACAAATACAAGAGTAGATAAACCTACATATATAAAAGGACTGGAGCGTCCATAGATAGAAATGACTTACTAGGAGGGGGGCCGGAGCCCCACCAAGAAAGGGGTAGACCGTGTCTAACCCATGTGGTCTCGTAGCGAGGAAAGAGAGGAAGAGAAATTTGAATCCGACACTTAAATATCATACGTCCCCTCGTGGGAACAAGCGACAACAAGCCGGGCAGATAACTCCTCCAGGCCAAGGGCAGATAATCTCCTACATCATGAAATGGAATTCCTTTTAAAAATATTTATTTTCTTCCATTCATCTCTACTTGAAAATTAAGTATTAGATTTTGTAATATCTTAGCTTAAACAAAATAAAGCAGACTAAATTTGTTTGTAATTAAAGACAGCTCAGTCGGTATGGCATTCGGCTATAAACCACAAGGTTCCTAGTTCGATACCCGCCCTCGCCAACTCAGCGTATGAGTAGCACAGGGATCTGTGCGGTAAAGTAAGGAGCTGATGGTAGGTTTGGCGCTCCACCTCAGACGCTAAAATAATCTCCTTGGTCTAGCGCTAGTGAAAAGGGGATAGACTCACTCGATGCATGAATGATACCGACATTAGGCCGCCCCGACGACTTTACTTTTTTTAATATCATCATCATCTTTGAGCACGTTTCAGGAGGAAAGACATTTAATTTCATTTACTTTTTTTTTATACTTGAGCTAATTTCTTGGTCAGATTACTGTACAGCGTATTCTAGGGGAATTTTCGGGTCATTTAATAACTAATTTGAAAGTTTAAAATAAATTTGTATTGTTTAAATTTTCAGACTGTCATCCACATTTTTAGAAAAACAACAACTATGTGGAGAAGTAGGGACGCGATCCACACAGGACCAACTTCATTTTGAGGTATGATACATGCTCCTGTGTGGGTAATTATACTTGTCCTAAACAAAATGGCATTAATTGTTGACACATCTATTGTCAAATGTGCGGTGCCATGATATCCTTAGCTAATTAAGCTAATTTATTGGCCCGATTAGTGCACAGCGTATTCTAGGGGAATACGGGTAAGGCACAAGGTCCTATTAATGTGGGACCACCCACGAACCGAAGCTCATGGTGTGGCGGGGGCAAAAAATGCGTGGATCCCCTCGGCATTAACCCGCAAGTGGGACGCCTCAGGCACTCTGCAATAAACCCAGCCGTGCCCCTTTGAATCAAGGGGGCAGGTGTTGTCTGGGGGGATAGCCCCCTAGTATCAATGCTGTTAATTTACATTAACAAACACAGGCCCTGTTGTATTATTAACTAAACTCTTTCTATATTTTGTAGTAGAGTAGCTATGTTTCTTTTTAGATGTTGGCATATGGAGCTGAAATCGGTGAGATGTAAAGTTAGTCTTCTTGATAATGTTGTTGTAGTATGTATACCCAGTCAGTAAAGCACTTGACTAGGCATCCCAACGTTCCTGGTTCAATATCGGCTCTTCGCCAACTCAGCGTATGAGTAGAACATGGATCTGTGCAGGGAAGTAAAGAGCTGATAGCAAGTGTGACGCGCCACCTCAGACGCTACAATCTCCTTGGTCTAACGCTAGTGAAAAGTGGATAGACTCACTCACCGTCAAGCTGATATCGACATTAGGCTCCCTCGACGACTTTTTGACTTTTCTTTTCTTTTTTTTAATACCCAATATAATTCATCAGTGTATGAGTAGCACAGGGATCTGTGTGGGGACGTGAAGAGCTGATGGCAGGTGTGGCACCCCACTGCACACGCAGAAACAATCTCCTTGGTCTACCGCTAGTGAAAAGGGGATAGACTCGCTCGCCGTCTAGCTGATATCGACATTAGCTACCCCGACGACTTTACTTTTACTTTTTTTTAATACCCAATATAATTCATCAGTGTATGAGTAGCACAGGGATCTGTGTGGGGACGTGAAGAGCTGATGGCAGGTGTGGCACCCCACTGCACACGCAGAAACAATCTCCTTGGTCTACCGCTAGTGAAAAGGGGATAGACTCGCTCGCCGTCTAGCTGAAATCGACATTAGGCTACTCCGACGACTTTACTTTTACTTTTTTTTAATACCCAATATAATTCATCAGCGGATGAGTAGAACAGAGATCTGTGTGGGGACGTGAAGAGCTGATGGCAGGTGTGGCACCCCACCGCACACGCAGAAACAATTTCCTTGGTCTATCGCTAGTGAAAAGGGGATAGACTCACTCGCCGTCTAGCTGATATCGACATTAGGCTACCCCGACGACTTTTACTTTTTTTATACCCAATATAATTCATCAGCGGATGAGTAGCACAGAGATCTGTGTGGGGACGTGAAGAGCTGATGGCAGGTGTGGCACTCCACCGCACACGCAGAAACAATCTCCTGGGTCTAGCGCTAGTGAAAAGGGGATAGACTCCCTCGCCGTCTTGTTGATATCGACATTAGGCTACCCCGATGACTTTACTTTTTTAATACCTAATAAAAAGAACTAACGCCAACAGGCTATTCGAGTCTGTACATTATTCATGGGCCACGTTTGACATGTTATGGGAGTACATATCGGCCAATCAAACACACTTTGTTTCATTTTTATTGCGATTTTTAATGACTGTTCGGACTGTTAGCCATATGCCCAAAGATCTCACAAAAAATCCCGTTCAAAAATGTAGAGCTAAACATCCGTAATACATTAAGTTAGCTATTGAGGTTTCCTGGGGTTTGTTAGTTGGCCAGACATCGACAAATAACGTACGTTTGGCAAAAGTTTGCAAAGCTTTGTTCCAGAAAATCGACGGAGAGCGCTTAATTGCTTTGGGGGGGGGGGAGAATAGATACCATTTTATGGCAAATAAAAGCGGTGGCCTTCTGAGAATTGTGTTGACGTCTGAACGAACGAGATTTTCGTATGTTGTTCTGATGTCTGCGCCGAACAATACTTTTTAATGGTTTCAGTACCTAACAGTAGGTTGACGTCGGCCCGAATAACTACTACTACTACTACTCTCTCTCCCCCCTCTCTCTCTCTCACTCTCTCTCTCTCTCTCTCTACCTACCTAACTATCTATCTACCTACTTATCTATTTATCTCTATATCTATCTATCTCTCTGACGTGCAGGACAAAGATTGTCTGACCGAGAAAGAAATTTAATTTTGTTTTGCATTAGGAAAAAGAATTTAATGAATTACACTTCTCAATAGCCATTTATGGAAAAAAACTTTCCCCCAAGGCATCAAAAGAAATGAGACTGTTTTTAGCTGGAAAGAGATCACATATCACAGGGTTATTGGCATGAAAGTCTAAGAACCCGTTACGTTCAGACACAGTGATATATATATATATATATATATATATATATATATATATATAATATATATATATATAATAATCAAAAAGTCCAGAGAAGAAATCTTCCTTACGACATAGGTTTTTTTTTAAACAACTTGTCGTAGTTTGAGAGCTCAATGTGTGCTCTTATTGTTAGAGTCACAGAGCAAATTTATATTTAAATAAATAACAAAAGACTTAGAGATCTTGCATTATAGACTATTTCAGGGAGCTTAGACAAAAATGTCTAATTCTCCCGACTCATCAGATGCGAATATATATATATATATATAATGTATTTTATAAAAAAGAAGGTCCGCAAATGGATTATGTTTTTAGAAAAGAAAATTTTTAAATTCTTTTTATCTTACATATGCAACACGTGTTTCAGATCTTCTGGTATCTTCTTCAGGCTATATATATATATATATATATATATATGATTAAAGAAATAACAAAAGACTTAGAGATTTTGCATTATAGACTATTTCGGGGAGAATTAGACACTTTGTCTAAGCTCCCCGAAATAGTCTATAATGCAAAATCTCTAAGTCTTTTGTTATTTCTTAAATTATAAATTTGCTCTGTGACTCTAACAATAAGAGCACACATTGAGCTCTCAATCTGCGACAAGGTGTTTAAAAAAAAACTCCTATATCGTAAGGAAGATTTCTTCTCTGGACTTTTGGATTATATATACATATATATATATATATATATATATATATATATATATATATATATATATATATGTGTGTGTGTGTGTGTGTGTGTGTGTGTGTGTAAGTTACCAGGTGAGTTGATATTAGGGTGAATCTAAGTTGGATATTTCTTCCAATAGCAGAATGTTACAGTTATTCAGATCCAAGATTAGATCCATCTAAAAAAGAATAAAACCACCCAGAGTGCGACCACCTGACTAATGAATCATAAATGCCACCCCCAGAGACGATGTAAAGAACAGAAATCGAAACGGAAAAATTGTTTATAAAGCCTCCTGAATTTTCTGTTTACCATTTTCAATAAAGTTAGCCGTCTGATGAAACTCTTAGGTATATACAGGTAGTGCCTGTATGTAAAAATAGATATATAACCGCAAAATGACCGATTTTGAATCTTTTTCTTCACCAATTATATATATATATATATATATATATATATATATATATATATAATTAATATACATATATTTAATTAATACCCATCCACCTTTTTGAATAAGTAAAATTCGTCTAGTTGCCAACATCTCAAAATCCGCTACAATAAAGTGTGACCGACAAAAAAGATATACATATCGTGGTGACCGACAAAAACACGGCGGGAAGGCCCACATTGGAAAATAATGTAACAAATTTTGCTTCTCTTTTTTGCAGAATCAAGGTTTTTGTTTTTTGAACTCATTTGACTCTTATCTCCGATCACAAACACCACGGAGTAAACGGGCTCTGAAGATGATTTTTGTAAAATCGAAATATTGATCAATATAAGTTATGATTATGTTATAAATTGTTTTCTCTTTAACAGCATTGTGTGGTGTTTTCATTCCATCTTGTTCATTCTCATATATATATATATATATATATATATATATATATATTATATATATATATATATATATATATATATAATGGTGGAAATTAAAAGTAAGGAAGGAAGGAAATAAATAAATAAATGAAGCCCCCCAAAAAACAAGAAAACAGCCCTAGCACCTTGTAACAATCCTATTGCCATTGTGACGACCCGAAACCCTTTTTATCATATATGTGCTAGAAGGCGGTGGCTTAGGGTCTTCATGTCCTGGGAATCACGTTAAACTGTATTTTTTGGTGACGTTCCAGTTTTGGAGGTCTGGGGAATTTGGAGCACCCCTTCATCACCATTGCTCCCTGGTCCACTCTGACCCAAAGTGGTAATACCTGTTAGGATCCCATCAATGGTTTACATAGAAAAATGTGTTTATAAAAACATTGAGTATGCATTAAGAATTAATTTATTTCAAAACCTTGTCGGCATTAAATGACTCACTGAGGTTGATGTGCCGTCAAACAAAATAAAAAATGAATAAGAATAAAAATAATTATGAGTAATGACCACCCCAAGCGGAGTTTAACAGGTTTCAATGCAGATTTTCCTTCTTTTACACTGGTTGCCTAACCAAAGATAAAGAGCTCTTTCTGCCCTACTCGCTGAAGGGAGAGAAGTTAGATTCATACCTTTCCTAATGGTATTAGAGCTATTAACTCTAATCGACGAGTCCATTTCCTACGACTCTAACCATTACACCACGGCCTCCAAATCAAATTGATAAAATAACGTAGAAAGTTTATAAACAAACGTTACAAAGAGACATAACTTACGACTTTTGTCAACAAAATTTAAATACCAGATTGAAAGATGCTAAAATGTGTCCCCGGGAGGCGGGATAACTTTACGCTTGTTGGCGTTTTTAATATATAAGGCGTGTGGTAAATGGTCACTTCTACTTATAGACTCGCCGATAACCATGTGACCAACCTATTGACCAACCACTGGCCGTATTCTGCTGCTGATATTGTTATTTATACTGGCTGTTCTGGTCAAACCTACTCATAACTACTTGGATCTTCGTAGACGCCGGAACATAGGATTATATCATTGGACCTTTTACACTATGTAGGATTCCAGAACTCGGAACTTATTCACTTACCAAAGGATTCTATAACTCAGGACTTACTTACTTATTTACTTTAAGTTCTTTACAACTGGCCAAGGATGGCGGCCAGATACTTAACAATGCTATCCAGAAGTTCCAAAGATTTGATTAGACAACAACGAGGTACCTGATGGCTGAGACAATGGAGACGCATAACCCCAACCGTAAGGGCAGGAAATGATCCACCGAGGTTGATATGCCGTAAAACAAAACAAAAAAATGAATAGAAATTTTAAAAATAGTGAAATAGATCTCTAATTATGACTAATGACCACCCCAAGCGGAGTTTAACAGGTTTCAATGCAGATTTTCCTTCTCTTACACTGGTTGCCTAACCAAAGATAAAGAGCCCTTTCTGCCCTACTCGCTGAAAGGAGAGAAGTTAGATTCATACCTTTCCTAATGGTATTAGCGCTATTAACTCTAGTCGACGAGTCCATTTCCTACAACTCTAACCATTATACCACGGCCTCCAAATCGAATTGATAAAATAACGTAGAAAGTTTATAAACAAATATTAAAAAGAGACATAACTTAAGACTTTAGTCAACAAAATTTAAATACCAGATTGAAAGATGCTAAAATGTGTCCCCGGGAGGCGGGATAACTTTATGCTTGTTGGCGTTTTTAATATATAAGGCGTGTGGTAAATGGTCACTTCTACTTATAGACTCGCCGATAACCATGTGACCAACCTATTGACCAACCACTGGTAGTATTCTGCTACTGATATTGTTATTTATACTGGCTGTTCTGGTCATACCTACTCATAACTACTTGGATCTTCGTAGACGCCGGAACATAGGATTATATCATTGGACCTTTTACACTATGTAGGATTCCAGAACTCGGAACTTATTCACTTACCAAAGGATTCTATAACTCAGGACTTACTTACTTATTTACTTTAAGTTCTTTACAACTGGCCAAGGATGGCGGCCAGATACTTAACAATGCTATCCAGAAGTTCCACAGATTTGATTAGACAACAACGAGGTACCTGATGGCTGAGACAATGGAGACGCATAACCCCAGCCGTAAGGGCAGGAAATGATCCACCGAGGTTGATATGCCGTAAAACAAAACAAAAAAATGAATAGAAATTTTAAAAATGGTGAAATAGATCTCTAATTATGACTAATGACCACCCCAAGCGGAGTTTAACAGGTTTCAATTCAGACTTTTCCTTCTCTTAGACTGCTTGCCTAACCAAAGTTTAAGAGCCCTTTCTGCCCTACTCGCTGAAGGGAGAGTAGTTAGATTCATACCTTTCCTAATGGTATTAGCGCTATTAACTCTGGTCGACGAGTCCATTTCCTACGACTCTAACCATTACACCACGGCCTCCAAATCAAATTGATAAAATAACGTAGAAAGTTTATAAACAAATATTAAAAAGAGACATAACTTAAGACTTTAGTCAACAAAATTTAAATACCAGATTGAAAGATGCTAAAATGCGGCCCCGGGAGGCGGGATAACTTTATGCTATCCAGAAGTTCCACAGATTTGATTAGACAACAACGAGGTACCTGATGATCGAGACAATGGAGACGATATAACCCCAACCGTGAGGGCAGGAGATGTCTGGTGTTCGCATTAATGCATTGCCGGAGATCACTGAGGGACAAGACCTCTTTTTTGTCTTTTTTTAACCTTTGATATTTTGACGAGATCGCAGATGTGTGGAATTCAATAAGTTACAAAACAGACTTTGCTTAACAGAATCTGGTAGCCTCTGGTTGTTATTCATCGTGAAATATGGTTCAGAAATGTATCTTGTTAACTTAAACATATTCAATCGATTTAGAATAACAACATCCGCAACGACACACACACACACACGCACACACACACACACACACACACACACACACATATATATATATATATATATATATATATATATATATATATGAAATAACAAAACTGAGAATATCATGTTAAAATATATTTGCAATTCATAGTCTGTCTACAAAAGGCTGAAGATTCAAGACGATTTATTTAAATATGATTCTATATTTGTCTGATCAGATGTTATATATATATATATATATATATATATATATATATATATATAGAGAGAGAGAGAGAGAGAGAGGGAGAGGAGAGAGAGAGGGAGAGAGAGGGAGGGGGCGAAATGATATAGACAGATAACCTATTCACGTTTAAAAAAGCAGATCATTAGGGCTAACTGCAATGAACTAATCAAAATAATGAATTAATTTATTATTTTTGATTATTTTTGTAGTTAACCCTGATGATCCACTTGGTGAGAAATAAGTAGATTATCTCTCTTTAACATTTTACTAAGTCTGCTCTATTCACGTACTCTTATATTCTTTATAACTCTGAATTGTTCGGTTAATTATTTTACTGACGTTCGAAGTTGCGATTAACTAGATATCATATTCCCCGAGTAGTTACTCACTTCCCCCACACACACGCACACACACACACACACACACACACACACACACACACACACACACACGTATATATGAAAAGTTTCTTAGTACAAAATTTTATGAGGACACGTAGAAGCGTATTCATCTTGACAGAGAAGGAAACATTTCTAAAAAGAAAATTAGGGTACCCTTATAATTGGATGTATAATCTAAAATAAATAATTCTTTTTTCGGTCAATTCTCATCAGAGAAATTCATTGATAGATGGTTATACGTGGGTTGGAATTGTTGAAAAAAAAGGTCATTTTTTTTATGAGGATTGAACGAAAAAAGAATTATTTATTTTAGATTATACATCCAATCATCTAATACATCTAAAAAGGGTACCCTAATTTTCTTTTTAGAAATTGTTCCTTACCTTTCAAGATGAATACGCTTCTACGTGTCCTCATATATATATATATATATATATATATATATATATATATATATATATATATATACTAGCAAATATATGCACCCTCCGGGTGCAAGTATTTAAGTTTTAATGTAATAAAATATTGTATTAAATTAGAAAGGCTAATGAAACTAAATAAGAATACAGATAAAAGATTTGAAACAGAGGGGGTATAATAAAAGATTTGAAACAGAGGAGTATAATAAAAAATAGAACTGAAACTTACTCTTCCATCACTCTCGTCTTTCATTGTTATTTTTTTTCTCTAATTTAAGTATTTAGTTATAAGAGGAAGTAAAGAAAAAATGACAGTTATTTTATCTTGTTAATGGATTTCATTTAAGATTTATTGAAGAGACTTTTTATTATATTCATTAAAATAAACCAAACAGTTAGAAATCAATAATACTAAGCACATATTTATTAAATTCGAATTTTTAATATTAATAAGCCTTCTCGTTCACACTGTAAACCGCTATTTTGTTGTATATATAAATATAATTGCATGTTGTCAGTATGTAGACATAGTTAACAGTATTAATAATGTAAGACAATTTTATTAATAATTGAGGTTTAGATAAAAATAAAACCATGGAGATTGTGATGTCAATAACTAAGAAAATTGTGACTTGAGTAGGAATATAGTTTCGGTTACAGACATAAAAACACACAATCTCCATTATAATAATATATATATATATATATATATTATAATATAATAAGGTAAATATATAAATGTTTTACATATCTATTTATTAGGTGACAAAGGAACAATCACAACCATATTGGTTTCATGCGATGCAATCATCAGGTGAAGATGTTTCAAATGTCTTCATTTGAAACATCTTCACCTGATGATTGCATCGCATGAAACCAATATGGTTGTGAATGTTCCTTTGTCACCTAATAAATAGATATGTAAAACCTTTATATAGTTATCTTATTATATTATATAACAGCTCTATTTTATATTGAGCACTCTACCAATAATACTGCCTTTGGTACACCATTCCAGCAAAAGCTGAAGCAGTGACCATCTCACACTATAGTATATATATATATATATATATATATATATATATATATATATTGAAGTATGCTTACTATATAGATAGATGAAGATCGTACGACCTGTATATCTTATTATAATGGAGATTCTGTGTTTTTCTGTCTGTAACCGAAACTATATTACAAATCGAGTCACAATTAACATAGTTATTTGCATCACATTCTCCATGATTTTATTCATATTTAAACCTCAATTATTAATAAAATTGCTTCACCTTTTTATTAGTGTTGTCCATATCTACATACAAATAACATGCAATTGTATTTATATATACAAAAAATAGCGGTTTGCAGTGTGAATGGGAAGGATAATTTGCATATTGATATTAAAAATGTGATTTAATTAAATATGTGCTTAGTATTATTGATTTCTAACTGTTTGGTTTTATTTTAATGAATATAAGCAAAAATCTCTTCAATGAATCTTAAATGAAATCCATTAACAAGAAGAAAAAACTTTCATTTTATTCTTTATTTCCTAATTTAACTAAATAGTTAAATAAGTAAAATTCAGCAATGAAAGACGGGAGTGATGGAAGAGTAAGTTTCATTTCTATTTTTCTATCATACCCCCACTCTGTTACATATCTTTTTTATCTGCCTTCTTATTAGACTTTCTAATTTAATACGATATTTCATTACATTAAAACTTAAATACTTGCACCCGGAGGGTGCATATATTTGCTAGTTTAAATAATGTAAATAAAAGAAGATTATGCCTTATCCAATGAGGGAATATTCTATTCTTGTATCTAAATTAAGTCGGAGTTTGTAACAGGTGCAATTTTTAAAGCTGCTTTGTTTTTATATATATATATATATATATATATATATATATAGTGTCACAATGGGACTATTTGTAGGAACAATTGTAAGTTAATTGCAATTCAATTCGCCTAGAGAAGATAGTTTTAATTTTCATGTCTCGAGTCATTTGTCATTGTTTGTGCCTTATTGTTGATCTAAAATTCAATTTATTTTCCGGATGGAATAAGAAAAGATTCCTCCATTCTTTTCAGCATCTGGCAATACACACAAAAAAATTGTTTTCCTACCCTTATTATGTCTAGCACGTTTTATTTTAACAAAGTGTGATTTTGTAATCCCTTACTTTTCTAAATATCCCCGAGCTGGTGGTCATGTCAAGCCCTAGCGCCTATATGATTGCCCCAACCCCTTTGTCCTGGTGGCAAGCCCCAACCCTTCTTATGATATATGTACTAGAAAGGAGCTGATGATAGGTGTGGGGCTCCACCTCAGACGCAAAATAAATTCCCCTTGTCTAATGATAGGAAAGTTCGATATCAGCCCCCAGCAATCTCAGCGCATGAGTAGCACAGATTGGATCTGTGCGGTGAAGAAGGGAGCTGATGATAGGTGTGGGGCTCCACTCAGACGCAAAATAAATTTCCCTTGTCTAATGATAGGAAAGTTCGATATCAGCCCCCAGCAATCTCAGCGCAATGAGTAGCACAGATTGGATCTGTGCGGTGAAGAAGGGAGCTGATGATAGGTGTGGGGCTCCACCTCAGACGCAAAATAAATTCCCCTTGTCTAATGATAGGAAAGTTCGATATCAGCCCCCAGCAATCTCAGCGCATGAGTAGCACAGATTAGATCAGTGCGGTAAAGTAGGGAGCTGATGGTAGGTGTGAGGCTCCACCTCAGACGCAAAATAAATTTCCCATATTTAATGATAGGAAAGTTCGATATCAGCCACCAGCAATCTCAGCGCATCAGTAGCACAGATTGGATCTGTGCGGTGAAGAAGGGAGCTGATGATAGGTGTGGGGTTCCACCTCAGACGCAAAATAAATTTCCCTTGTCTAATGACAGGAAAGTACGATATCAGCCCCCAGCAATCTCAGCGCATGAGTAGCGTGGATTGGATCTGTGCGGTAAAGTAGGGAGCTGATGATAGGTGTGGGGCTCCACCTCAGACGCAAAATAGATTTCCCTTGTCTAATGACAGGAAAGTTCGATATCAGCTTCCTGGAATCTCAGCGCATGAGTAGCACAGACTGGATCTGTGCGGTGAAGAAAGGAGCTGATGATAGGTGTGTGGCTCCACCTCAGACGCAAAATGTATTTCCCATATTTAATGATAGGAAAGTTCGATATCAGCCCCCAGCAATCTCAGCGCATGAGTAGCACAGATTGGATCTGTGCGGTGAAGAAGGGAGCTGATGATAGGTGTGGGGCTCCACCTCAGACGCAAAATAAATTTCCCTTGTCTAATGATAGGAAAGTACGATATCAGCCACCAGCAATCTCAGCGATGAGTAGCACAGATTGGATCTGTGCGGTAAAGTAGGGAGCTGATGATAGGTGTGGGGCTCCACCTCAGACGCAAAATAAATTTCCCTTGTCTAATGATAGGAAAGTACGATATCAGCCCCTGCAATCTCAGCGCATGAGTAGCACAGCTTGGATCTGTGCGGTAAAGTAGGGAGCTGATGATAGGTGTGGGGCTCCACCTCAGACGCAAAATAAATTTCCCATATTTAATGATAGGGAAGTGAGTATAGACTTCCTCACTGTCAGGGCCACTCCGCCGACATAGCTTGTACTGCTTGTTCTTGGGCCTATTTTCGTTCTCGCTGCCTTTTTCACCAACAAAGTAATTACTTTTTGAGTCTGAAAAAATAAAAAAAAAGTTGTTTTTTTCCTTTCTATCTAACACATTTCCACGGAGTCTTTACAGGCTACATTTCTTGATAACATTCTCTTTTCTTAAATTTCTTCTCGGGATTAAATTAGGAGACTCGCTTAGAAAGATAAACCATTTTAAAATCTCATTTTATTTTACCCCGATATCCGAATTTGTAAATTACACTACGCTTAGTTAGATATCCTGAAACACGCCTCAAACATTCTGTCGTTAAATGTTTTAAGGTAGCACAGAATTTAAAACATTAATACATTTTTGTAGCTCACCAACTCAATTACTTGTCAAACATTCTTTTCTTGTTTAGCAAACATAAGGTCGTTTTAAATCTAACCTAGGTACGGCCAAAATTTTCGTACGAAAGCACCTACATTTTTCTTTAAAATTTTATATAAAAATTAAAAATTGTAAATTTCCATTATCTGCGTTATTCGGACTATTGTCCTCATCTTCATTGTTATTTGTAGAACGTTTCGGCCAATATGCCCTCCGGCTTTCTTCAATTGGACACATGGCCAAGTGGATAAGGTAGTTAGGTTAAGACAGTTCTAAGTGACAGTTATCTCTGGATCCTGAGTCCAATCCTGAGTAGAGGCAGTTAGAAAAATAATTAACACAACTCCTATCCCAGCTATGGTCAGCGGAATGAGAACAGGATACCCCCGTGGACTACATAAAGGGTTAGGTTCAAAGTTCCGTGATGGCTCCCGATTACGACAAGAAAGTTCCCGAGTTCGAAAAGAAAGTTCCGAGTCGAGAATGTTCTCGAGTCCGAGAAGGTTCCCGAGTCCGACAAGAAATACCTGAAGAAGGCCGGAGGGCTTATCGGCCGAAACGTTGTACAAATAACAATGAAGATGAGGACAATAGTCCGAATAACGTAGATAATACTAATCTTCAAGCCTCAACTCAAACTTTCAGAGAAATGTAAATTTCCACTTGTCTCATTTTTTTTCCTGAATAAAAGCGTTATCTTTTTTAAAAAAATGATTTGTATTCCTTTAAAAATGAAAATTTATTAATTTTTCTTGTCTTCAGGTAAAAGGATTAAAATAAATGACAAAAACTAAAAAAAAAAATCTATGTATTTTTTAATTAAAAAATATCTTTTATTTGCGAGTTGTCACAAGGAAATGAATCACGTTAAAACGAGAAAATCTCCCGCAGGCAAAGAAAACGAGGAAAATGCGCCATTGACAGACATTTGGTAATTTATAAAAATTCTTCCGTTCTATAGACTGTAAAAGAAATAATTCTTTACGTGTGATTTTTTAGATCCCTCTTCGTTAAAATACAACACACATTACGTTAAGTTTCATTCATTTTTTAAATACCGGTCTTCATCAGAGGCTATATCTTTTGTTGAATGGAAAAAAAAGAAAAGAAAATTTAACACGAGAATTACATTTTATAAACCCCATAGGTTGAAACAGGTGCTAATCAGCACAATATTTAATATTTTCTATATGTGTACCTTATATATATATATATATATATATATATATATATATATATATCATTAACTTGATGCTTCAAAGGAGTCTAATAATAGATGAGAAAAACTTTCTATATTCAAAAAGTGTTTTAATACTTTTGAGAATATATATATATATATATATATATATATATATGTGTTGGCATCCTTCCGTCTACTAAAGACGATAGCGTAGTGTCTATTTTTTTTATCTGCAACCGCGCTAGTGGCTGAAGAGACCAATTTTTGAATGGCAATCTCTAGTGCAGTGATTGCAAACAAACGGTGATGCTTGCTGGAGATGCTCCTCTCTTTTTCACTCCTTTTCGTTCCTTGTTTGATGAGGAGGCACCAGGTCTCACGGTCTTCTGCACAAGCCTCCCATGTGTTGGTGTTGATGCGGCATGTCTTCATGTCCCTCTTGCAGACATCTTTAAAGTGCAGGCGTGGTCTCCCTACCGGTCGATTAGGGAGACCACGCCTGCGCTTTCTCTCTCTCTCTCTCTCTCTCTCTCTCTCTCTCTATATATATATATATATATATATATATATATATATATATATATATATATATAACCTTGCTGATGAGACATAATAGGTCGAAATGTACATTCAGGGATTGACATTTTCTCCATTTGTTATTCTTACATTTGAACATATATACCCGCCTAAATTCATTAAATTATTAACTAAATATTTTTTCAAAATTAGGTATGACTTCAATTAAGCACACATATCCTCCAAAAAGTTGTCGGCTTAAAGCCATATAAAAATAAACACATTTGTCTGTTTACTTAACCTCATACTGTCGTGTTGCAAGTCAATAAAAAGTGGAATATAAATAAGTTTCAAAACGAACGAAGAATGTGGGAATGGCAAGCTAGTGTAACGGTTAGAGACTTCGCCTGTCAGCTTGCTTTTACATATTTTTTTCATTCCTGATACAGAACGGCAAAACCAAACAAGAACAAACAATAACATTAACTTATTTAATTCAGAGAATTATTCTTAGTTTTGCAGCGCCAGTTTATAGCACTGACCATGATTATCATAATGGCTTATGGTAATTGAAAGCAACGTATCTTAAAGCAAACATTTATGTTGGAAAATACAGAAGTGGGAACTAAGAGAAAATTGGAAAATGCGATCGCGAAATGGTTAAAATAAGCTAGAAAATAATCCCGACTTCTCTCTTCCATGTATTTGTTGTTGTTGCTTTCTTTGTTCCTTTTTTTTATGCACAGTAAATTGTGCGAAAATTGTCCTGTTAATGTTATCAGTAATTCTCCGACCAGGTTCAGAAAGTAGGGTTAAGCAGATTATGTTGTGGAGCGGTCGTTCTGATAATTGTTGATAACAACTGAAGTGAACGTAATTGATGAATGTAATAGATTTTATTTAGAGAAATATGGAAAACTAAGGTTGACTGGTTGGTTGGTTGGTTGGTAGAGCCATTTTGCCGTACGTCAAACCTTGTTCGGTTATTTTATGTCAAAGACATTTTGTTTTATTAATTTTTTGGGTATTCAATTTTTTTTTCAATTT
>CM042157.1:21869754-21889754 GCA_023376005.1 Doryteuthis pealeii
AACACGGCATTGTGTGTTATATATTGATATCGAATAAAGGTTTAGATAACATATTGACTAGCATCAATAAATAGATATTTAGATAGATAGAAAAAAACTAAGATAAATAAATTGAAAGATACATAGATAAGAGAATACTAATCTCTGTCATTAATAAATCTGTTTCATATTTTTAATGCAGTTGGCCTAATATATTAACCCCTTCGTACGAACAGGATGTGACACAAGGTTTTATTTCTTAAGCAGAGTTTAACAAGTTTGAATTCAGAATATTCCTTCTCGAAGACAGGTACCTAACCAAGGTTAAACAGCCCAGAAGACAGTGGCCCGCAACACACCTACCATCAGCTCCTCACTTTACCGCACAGAACCCTGTGCTACTCATACGCTGAGTTGGCGAAGGCCGGTATCGAACCAAGAACCTTGTAATTCCTAGCCGAACACTCTACCGACTGAGCTAAACCGGCCCTAATGTGACGTGAATAACAAAAGGGAATTGTGACGTCATAAATAAAGTCATCGGGGCGGCCTAATATCGGTATCAACATGACAGCGAGGGAGTCTATCCCCTTTTCACTATTGCTAGATCAAGGAGATTATTTTAGCATGTGAGGTTGAGCGCCACGCCTATCACCAGCGCCTTACTTTACCGCACATATGCTGAGTTGGAGGGGGCCGATATCGAACTAGGAACCTTGTGGTTTCTAGCCAAACACTCTACCGACTGAGCTAAACTGGCCCTTAGTATTAGACATTATATAATATAAATTCAACTGAAACGAAGCATACATATCAATTTATTTAACTCGGTATTCAGTAATGACGCTGCAAAAAGTCATTGGTCCTCTTAGGCTGAGTAAATTTAACTTTGTGGCTGAGAGGAATGTTTGTGTAATTTGTAAACCCATACAAGTAAGCCAGACTCATATGTTTACATAAAACCACTTAGATAAATTTAGAAACAAATTTCATGATAAAAATTGTAGAGGCCTATATGTGTTTAGGAAGCGTGTGGTGTAATGGTTAAAGTCACGGGAAATGGATTCGTCGCCCCGAGTTCAAATCCTGGACGTGGTAATTGCATTTCACTTAGCGCTAATACCCTTGGGAAAGGTATGAATCCTACTCCCCCTGAAACTATGGATAAAAAGTAGGGCAGGCTGGGGTCTTTAACCTTGGTTAGGCAACCGGTCTAGGAGAAGGAAAACTCTGAATTAAAACCTGTTAAACTCCGCTTAAGAAATTGACCTTGTGTCACATCAAGCTCGGGGTTGGTATATATATATATATATATATATATATATATATATATATATATATATTATATATATATATATGGCAGTAAATATGGAAATAAATCCGACAATAAGAAATTTGAAAAAAACTAGTGTTCCAAAAATAAGATGAATTTAATTATCGACGTTTCGGTTTCTTTAAACCTTCATCAGGAAAAAAATCCATGTCGGGCAAAAGCGAAATTAATAATCGACATGGATTTTTTAACATATCACCGTTTCTAGCTAAAATAGTTTTAAATAACTACAAAATACCAGGCTTTATTTAATTATTTAGTTATCATTCCCACTTTGTTCCCTTTGTTCTCATAAAATCAGCCCATTAATACTTTTCTTGTTTTTTGTTGAATGCATTTCTTCGAGTTACGTCACGCGTCATGACATCTTCGCGTGTACGGATCGCGACTCGTCTTTCAATAAATAACGCTGAACAAATACAGTTACACAACAACAAAAATTTCATAAAGATTTTTTATCTTCTGTCATCTATAAAACATCCATCAATTTCTTCACACCATAATACACCCTGATGAAGGTTTAAAGAAACCGAAACGTTTAAGCGTCGATAAATAAATTCATCTTATTTTTGGAACACTTGTTTTTTCAAATTTCTTAGATTCGTGGCGCACTTAACGTCACAGCTTTGCTGATTGAACAGCAACGTGCCTCGGCGAGGTTGTGGGTGAATGAGCAGCCCCTTGGTTAACACTGTTCACCCAGCCATTTGGGAAGTGTCTAGAAAAAGTGACCTAAACAAATGCCGGTTCACCTATCAAGCTGGCCAGAAACCAACATTTCGACGGTTGTCCACATTAGCTGGGCGAAAACTAGAAAATACTACAACACAAGACAAGGCTAAGAATAGCCACCTGGAATGTCTGGACACCTCCCGATCTTGAGACTGGGAAAACCCAAACTACATACTTGCATCGTGACAGGGAAGTATCTCGATAAGGGACAGACACCGATGCTCTTGCGGAAATCAGCTCCAGCTATAAGGTCCAATTGACAGGAGGTCTGGATACACATCCTCATGGAAAGACAGGCTGTAAGAAGTTTGAGGTAAGGTGACTCGAGCCCTCCATTCTGAAGCGACACATGACGGACACCATGGAAACATTTCCTACATTGAAGTCTGACCTGTGTGGCAGCGCCTGTATGTCGAGGATTTCATATGTGTGATGGGGTACATAAAAAAAAAAAAACTAGTTGGATCCGTGGGCCATCTGCGTGCTCACAACTGCTCACATCTGGACTACTTGTAGAAATGGCCTTATTCTGTCAAGAAGCGGCAATCACCATATATATATATATATATATATATATATATATATATATATATATATATATGCTGGGGATGTTATTTCTGAGGAGGGGATCACCTGAAGGTATTTACCAAATTTTTTTTTTTGCCTTCATGTTGCCCTGCCATTTGCTTGATTGAATCTCTCTTTTACCCAATTTGATTTACAATGTGACTTTTAAACGATCTACCGGTTGTTACTTTTGACAAAGCACCGGTCGAAAGGGCCCTTAAGTTTTCTTTTTTTTTCTTCCTCTTTCGAAAATAAAAGAAATTTGCTGATCAATAAAAAGTCGTTATTTTTCAAAATCTTATATATATATATATATATATATATATATATAAAGATAATCTAATGAGTCAGACGAACCTACTATTAGTTTCGCATAAAGCTCTTCAGGGCTAAAATCTGACTCTTTTAGCCCTGAATGGCTTTATGCGAAACTAATAGTAGGTTCGTCTGACTCATTAGATTATCTTTATTATTGGCTCTACTTAGGTATCGAGCACTTTTTACTTATTAGCTTTCTCCTAGCGGTTATATGAATATATATATATATATATATATATATATCTTATATACATATATATCTTATTATAATGGAGATTGTGGGTTTGTATGTCTGTAACCGAAACTATATTACTATTCAAGTCACAATTCCCTTTGTTATTTACATCACATTCTCCATGATTCTATTTTCATTTAAACCTCAATTATTGATAAAATTGTTTTACATCATTAAGACTGTTGACCATATCTATAAACTAATAACATGCAATTGTATTTATATATACAACAAAATAGTAGTTTACAGTGTGAACGGGAAGGCTAATCTGCATATTGATATTTAAAATTTGATTTTAATAAATATGTGCTTAGTATTATTGATTTCTAATTGTTTGGTTTTATCTTATTGAATATAAGCAAAAATCTCGGGGATAAATCTTAAAAGAAATCCATTGACAAGAAGAAATAACTTTAATATTATTCTTTACTTCCTATTTTAACTAAATAGCTGAATTAGGAAAATTTACCAATGAAAGACAGGAGTAAGGGAAAATGATGGAAGAGTTAGTTTCAAAGTTGTTCTATTTTTCAATCATACCCCCTCTGTTCCAAATCTTTTTATCTGCATTCTTATTCAGTTTCATTAGCCTTTCTAATTTAATATGATATTTTATTATATTAAAACTTAAATACTTGCACCCGGAGGGTGCATATATTTGCTAGTACATATAATTTTTTTTTTTTTTGTTTTGGCCAAATACTGTACCAATAGATTATTTTTTTTTGGTACGAATATCTTGGTCCTTTCTTTTTTTCAAAATTTTTTTTGTTCCTGGTTGATGTTTGGTAGTATATTTTTACAATCAAACTTTCTGCTGTTTTTTTTTCTCTCCGCAAGGATCTACCAACACCCTTGGTATATTAAATATATATATATATGATAAGTATAGTTTATCAATAAACATCTGATGTATTATAGAACAATGAAATAATTTTCAATTACGTAGCAATTTATAGATGGAAGTGTAATTCTTGTAACAGGTGATTAATCATAAGACGAGTAAGACATCCTTCCAGTGAAGTCACTTTGTCTTCTCTATGGCTTGTTACACACTGTCGACTTATTCTGTCTGGATTAATATCTAGATCCGCCCTGTGAACAAAGATTTCTTTGAACTGGTCGTCTCTCGTAATGACTTTGTCAATTACACATGTTCAACGATGTCTTAAGTAGATCTAGATTGGCTTCGTGTTTAAATTCACTAAAAGTTCATTGAACCAATTAATAATGTTGGTGAGGTGTGGGATTTGAGCGACAGGAAGGAGGGACAGTATGAGAAAGAAGACAGAATAAGGGAGGGGAAAGAGTAGAGAAAGGACAGAATAAGGAAGGGGAGAAAGAAAAGAAGGCGAGAGAGAGAGAGAGAGGGGGTGAGAGGGTGAAGGGCAGTAAGAGACAGAAAATTACAGAATAAGGAAGTAGAGAGAGTGTGTGAGTGTGTGTATATGTGTATGGGGTGAGAGAGATAAAGAGAGAGGGGGAGAGAGAAAGAGTAGGTAAAAGGCCTGAGAATGGGAATGAGAAAAATAAGAGTAAGAATAAGACAGAATAAGGAAGGAGAGAGAGGGAGAGAGAGAGAAAGAGAGGGGAGGAGGACGAGAGAGAGTAAGAAAACAGAATAATGAAGGAGAAAGAGTAGGAAAGTACAGAATAAGAAAGAAGAGTGTGTGTGTGTGTGTGTGTGTGGTGTGTGTGTGTATGTGTGAGAGACAGAGACAGAGACAGAGACATATATATATAGTGTGGGAGGGCATGTGGGTGGGTGTGCTAGAGAGCAAGAGAGGAGAGAGAGAGAGAGAAAGAAAGAGAGAGAGAGAGAGAGAGAGAATAGGAAAAACGTTAGATAATAAAAATTAAATAATAATAAGAAAAAGACAGAATAAGGAAGAAGAGTGGAGAGAGAGAGAGAGAGAGAGAGAGAGAGAGAGAGAGAGAGAGAGAGAGAGAGAGAACAAAGAGAATAAAGAAGAGAAAGAGAAAAAAGAACAGAATAAGGAATGAGACAGAGACAGAGAGAGACAGAGACAGAGACAAAGAGAGAGAGGGGGGATTGGTGAGGGAGAGAGAGTGAGAATATGGAAAAGACAGAATAAGGAAGAAGAGAATGTTATAAAATGGCAGAATAAGAAATATCATATGTATACTGTATTAACTCGTTTATAATAGTAACAAATTTGATAAACCTAAGAATTAATTTTAAAAATTGGCCAAACTTATGCATAGATACTTATTTATTTACATATTTCTTATTTACATTTAATGGGAAGTAAATGGAAGCTGTGCGTCTCTTCAATAATAATTTAAGCATTAATGATTTCTTGAATATTAATCAAGTTTCAAACGGACTATATATATAATATATATATATATATATATATATATATTATATATATATGTATGTATGTATGTATGTATGTATATATCTGTATATATATATATATATATATATATATATATATATATATATATATATATATAAGCCAATATTGAAGAGACACGCAGCTTCCTTTTACTTCCCATTAAATGTAAGTAAGAAATATGTAAATAAATAAGTATATATATATATATATATATATATATATATATATATATATATATATATATATATATATCAAAACTTCAAATTTTAAACAGACTGATAAACAAGGACTATCACCCGCTTTTCTCGTTATTCTGTGATAAAAAAAAATTCTTATTACCTTCCGTATAACAACAAATGCCCTGAAGATGATCTAGTTAATAGATGGAAACACTGCAGCGTCGGCCAATAAACTCACCACTTAACTCATTCAAACCTGTGTTTTTCAATCTTTCTTAATATACTACATACCGTCGGATTCACTTCCTTTTCTTCCCACATATATGTATATGTACACACACACACACAACACACACACACACACACAATATATATATATATATATATATATATATATATATATGCATATATAGTTCAATGAGAAATCAAAACAAATAAAAGTTTTTGCTTTTATTTATTTATTTAAATAAAATATTATTTATTATTTAAATAAAAGCAAAGACTTTTATTTGTTTTGATTTCTCATTGAACTATCAACGCTCTATCACAGATATTGAGCACTCTTCTAATAACACTGTACGTTGGATTACTATTACTTTTTCTAGTATACTAGTGACAACCATACACATTTAATATATATATATATATATATATATATATATATATATATATAGCAAACATTTTTTCCAGCAGTAACAGTTGAAATACGGCATTTTATCAGTTTTTCTTATTTGTTTCTTATTCATTTTCATACATAAATTTACAAAGAAAAATTATGTAATTTTTAAATTATTATTTACTATCTTCCTAACAAAGAAACAAAGAATCAAACAATATATAAATAAATGTACGAAAAAAAATGTGTTAGTTCGTATTTCAGAGGTTCTGTTTATTCTCATCTGTGAATTAATTGATAAGCACCGAAAATGTTATTATAATTGAATTTGTTGATTTTATTATTACTTAGCAATTATCACACATTTTTTTCGTTTAAACATAAATTTTCAAAAGAAGCTTTCTTCCTTGTATGTATCTTTTTATCTATCTTTCATTCCATTGAAGCAGACGATAAGCATCTGATGTATAGCTTAATGTTTTCCTTTCTCTGTTTTCTTTCTTCTTTCTGTTGTATAGCCGACTACTACTGGACTTCAATAAACAACAGATACGTATATACAAAGATAGGACCCGTCTTTATTTTCTTCGGTGTGTGGGTGGTAAAGGTGTAGAGCTTCACAATGAAAATGCTGATGGCTGGCGAAAAGTGCAGTGCTCACAATGAGTGCCCGAGGGGTGTTTGCTGACGGTAGACGCGAAGTGTCCTCTTGGCAGCTGTCTGGGGTCTCTGCCTTCGGCTCGAACCCTCAGGCCTTTATATTGATAGATACCCTACGCATCTTTATCTTTTGATCTGATAACGGACCTTTGTTATATATTTATTTATCTTCTCCCTGCTTCTTTGACCGGAAAGCCTCACTTCCGTTTTTCCCTTTTTTTAAATATATATTTTTATATTTCTCTTTGTCTTTTTGCCGGAAGCTTCGTTTTCCGGTCGAGGACAATACAACATTTCTTATTACTTACTTATTCTTTCTTATGTGCATCATGTTCTCTTTCAGTTAACCCTTATCTATCCGAGGTGATAAAGGAACGCAATATTCGAAAATAAGCGTTTATATCTATATAATAATATAATTTTATAATATTCTTTTCAGACTTTTCTTTTTACTTCAAGTTTTTTGCCTTTTTACCGCATTCTACTCAGTTTACACTAAGACAGCGACAAACCGCACCTATTGAAAATAATAACAAGAATAATAAAAGAACAAGCCCCCCGTGTGGATCAAACTCACATTCATCTTATTTTGGGAAGCCTGTTTAAACGCATGAACTGTTCTACGAACTAAAATCCGAAGATGAGTCTCTTTCTCAATCAATGTTTGTTGTTTGTGCGGTCGGTTGCCTCCTATCACACAAAACGTCCGAATAAGACGAACGAGATATGCTGGACATTATTAGAGAAGTAATGACGAACTAGGACCGGTTTAGCTCAGTCAGTAGAGCGTTCGGCTAGAAACGGAACAAGGTTTCTAGTTCGATACCGGTCGTCGCCAACTCAGCGTATGAGCAGCACATGAATCTGTGCGGTAAAGTAAGGAGCTGATGGTAGGAGTGGTGCTCCACCTCAGACACTAAAACAATCTCCTTGGTCTAGCGCTGATTTGCTGATACCGACTTTAAGCCACCCAGACTACTTTTTTTTATGGCAGCTTAATATGGACACACCACCTTCACGTGGACATACCAGCGTGGGTCACTAGCGAAAATCTTCACCGATAATCACTGCGTGGACACTGGATGCTAATAATCGGCTAGGAGCAATGACCGATAGAAAGGGGTGGTGAGAAAGAGTCATTGGGATACCTGTTGTTAGCATGACGTGATGATGATGATTTATTCATTTATTTATTTATTTAATACTAATTTCATCGAGAAGAATATTTTAATGCAAAAATATATAGAGGTCCTGGTTAAATCGAACTTAACGGCATAAATTCCACCATCGTATGTCACGCCACCGAAAGAAAAAAAAAGCAAATATTAGAGAATTAACTGAATTTAATGAAATTTTCAGTGTTGATACATTAATGAATAAAAGATATAATGCACCAATTATTTTATTAAAAAACTTTAACATTTTTTCAGCTCAATTAACTTTGAAACACGTATCTTTGATGCGCAACACAGATTATCAAAGATACGTGTTTCCAAGTGACCTTAATATATCAACACTGAAAATTTAATTAAATTCGGTTATTTCCCTGATTTTTGGTATTTTTTTTTCTTTCGATGGTGGAATTTAGGTCCGTTAAGTTCGATTTAACCCAGTTCCTAACATGAAAATGCATTATTTAAGCATTGAATAATGAACAAATACTATGGAAAGCGGTATTATTTTTCCAAGACTTAACTAATCCTAACTAATTTCCAAATATACAAAAAAAACAACTTTTATATCGTTAAAATAATCATTCCCACTTAACTAATTATTATCAATTAAGTTTATACGCACTTCTTTAAATTTATTATGTACCGTAATTAAATAGCGGTATTTCTTTATTAGGATACTAATAAGGACATAAATGTTTAAATCATACTAAAACATCTCTCTACAAAACTGCACCTTGTTTTGAGTTTGAAGATATTGTGGGGAAAGAGATATACTCTGGCCCATTTTAAAAATGAGCTTCTTAAATCTGGAAAGTGCTCAAATACTCGTCAGCAGAGCAATTTTAAAACTAAAAGAGACACACAAAAAAAGAGTTGAATAGTCATCATCATCATGAGATGGTTTTTTTTATCGCCAGTAAACTTTAAAAGTATGTATTTACCCAACCCCTCCGACACGGACAGGGTGTAGCATAACTAGTATATACTATTTTAAAGTAGGGAAGCGCCTGGAGTAATGGTTAAAGTCATGGGAAATGGACTCGTCGCCCCGAGTTCAAATCCTGGATGCGATAATTGCATTTCACTTAGCGCTAATACCCTTGGGAAAGGCATGAACCCTACTCTCCCTCCAGCTATGGATAAATAGTAGGACAGACTGGGCTCTTTAACCTTGGTTAGGCAATTCTGAAATTCAAACCTGTTGAAGTCCGCTTAAGAAATTGACCGTGTGTCACATCCTGCTCGTGTGGAGGGGTTGGTAGATAAATATATATATTCCCATACATTCCCACGCGCACACGCATGACATCACATACATACGCACAAACAAAAATACGCACACACGCGCGTGGACACAATCATATCATCACAGCCTTCACGCATTTCCATGCAAACGCGCATGACATCATACACATACGCACAAACAAAAATACGCACACGTAGAAGAAAAAAAAACATTCCGCATCACGTAAACACGCAAACACGAGAATACAGTTAAAAAAACGCACACATTTGACCATTTACACATTTCTGTCATTTTTAAAAACTTTTCGTATTACCCGATGAATGCTCTAAGCAAGAAACCGCTGGTTGTAATACCGTTCCGTAATTAAATAATAAAAGCAAAACTTTTATTTGTTTTGATTTCTCATTGAACTATAATATATATATATATATAATATTAATATATATACAGTTTTGAGGTTCCTAATGGTATTGCCATTTTTCTCGTTCTATTCCACCTGGATCTGTGACAGACGTGAAACGTTAATTTCACTTAAGGATATCTCCTCTGACTCTTTTCTCTCTAAGCAATTATTAGGTTTTGCGCGCCGTAAACGGGCACCGCTTACGCGTACAAACAGTCCAACGTGTGGAATTTGAAATAACGTGTCATTAGAAGGCTAAACAGGAGTCTCCATTGCCCAACATGTTCAGAGTAAAAGTAATATCCAGCCAGCAGAGGGGGTTAAGCAGTTCGAATGATTAATGTCCAGGTTTCCCGTCAGGGGTGATGGCTTATATTAGCCTCTGGATATGCGGTTAATTGAAAAAGTTTTATTCTCCCCCCCCTCTCTCTCTCTCTCTCTCTCTCGCTCTCCTCTCTCTCTCGCAATACTTTAGAAATCGATTCCTAACAAACGTGAATATTAGGTATTCGTAATAGGCAACTGAATTAGCTTGGATATAATTATATAATACGCGTAAGGGTTTGGTTGTATATTGCCTGTCTGGCCGGACCCCTGTCATAACCTAAAAGTTATAATTAATTTTTCCTTGTGAAACAAGAGTTGGGTATTTAGCCAACCCGTTCGCCACGGGTTGAATGTGACGCAAGACCGCGAGTATGGGGCATATAGCAAGAACGAACTCGCTATTTATTTGTAATGGATATGTGAAGCTAAATTTCTAAATATTGTAACATGATGAGACGCCCTTATAAAATACGAGGTGTGAATTAAAAGTATCAAAAACTGAAGATTTTAATTTTGTGCCCCTTTTAATTTTGGGAGACGCAGCACAGCCAGCACTGTCGACTAGAGACAGAGAATGCACCGACTGCACCTCTGCAGAAATGCTGCATAGGGCTCGACTCGCTCAACTCGTACATGTTATATACTGGCATCTTCAAACCCACGCTACTCTGAATCGTATACGTCGTTGGTATACAGTGGAGATCGTTTCTAACCCTTAGAGATGTATCTAGTGGTCGCTTAAATAACATCACAAGGCATACTCTATGTAGTAGGAGATTTGACTTTATTTCTTTCATCTCGGCTGTACGTGGTGGATATGGGTGAGTGGCGGCGTTGACAATGGAAACTACTACTACTTACTACTACTACTACTACTACTGTTAGGATCTGAGGCAAAGAGGGTGGCCGAACGTCACTGACCGCTGGCTGCGATGGTGCGTGACCGGCGCGGTCACGCACGTTCTCGTCCTGTCTCTCCCTTTGACTGCTCTGTTCACATCTTCTTGGGGTCTGCCTCTGGGCTGCCTGATGACCGCTTAAGTATTGACGACTGCCCACACATCTTTTTGTTCCTGACCGGAAGTCCTTTCTCTTTGTTCAAATTCCCGTTTGTCCAGATGAAGTCTTTTGTTACACTTCTTCATCCCCCCTCTTTTTAATTCAACCGGAAATTCCTATTTCCGTTTGTACAATATCCAACAGAAAGGGTAATATCACCAGCTGCTGGTATTGGGCTGTTAGCAATGATGTTTAAGGATGAAATCCTGGTGGCTGTGCAATCCATTACTTGCAACATTCCCTTTTAGCACCTACTTGGCAGGACCCTTCAGAACAATCGGCTGGTCACGTCAAGCCCTAGCACCTATATGATTGTCCCGACTTTATTGCTCTTATGATAAACCCTTAAATCACATATATGATACTAAGGGTTGTGAGTTTGCCATAAGATTAATAGGGTTGGGAAAATCATATAGAAACTAGGGCTTGACGTGACTAGCCGATTGATCGGAGGCGAGGCTCTCCGATCGCCCGTCTAAGACAATTAAAGGCCAAAGTGGTGTGTTACATGTCACGAACTGCTAAGTAATCAGAATCCCGCCCTTAAGCATCATGGAACACAACCCACGACCAGCGAATGGGAGGTTCAGTCGGCGTATCCTACAGCCCCACCAACAGGGCAGATAAAGACATTTTGAAATTTTAAGTCAAGCTTATCTGGGAGAGAGAAACTAGAAGAGACAGAAGGAGAGACAAACAGACAGACAGAGACCAAGAGAGAGAGAGAGAGAGAGAGAGAGAGAGAGAGAGAGAGAAAGAGAAAGAGAAAGAGAGAAGAGAGAGAGAGAGAGAGAGAGAGGGGGCTATAGATAAAGAAAATAAAAAAGAAATAAAAAAGAAATATAGAAATTCTAAATATTTCTGTGCATTTGAAAACCTTGAAAGTGACGGGACCATAATGTTTTTTTGTTTGTTTTTTTAATAATGAAATCTTTCTCTAAAATATTATTTCGTTTATTATTTTTAAAAGAATTATTTTGGAAAAAATTCAAATATATTTCTGAATTCTAACCCATAGATAACGAGTCGTTCAATAAAATATGTGCATATAACAGATGAGAAATTTGATAATTTCATATACATTTAAAGAAAGAAACAAAGAAAAAAAGAAAGAAAGAAAACAAAGAAGGAATTTAAAAAAAAGAAAAAGGAAATCTATTTCTTTCGAGCCACAACGTTGGAATCCAGTTATCGGATACTGCATATGACAAAGTCGCAGAACAGACAAGCTTAAGTGAAAGGAATTGTATAGAATCTCACTGAAATATTCAGAGAGTTAATACTTGGCCTGTCATATATAATCATGTTTAATATAAAGAATTTAAAGATTTGAATATATAATTATCTTTATTTGCTTGCAACATACACGTATGCATGTCTGTGTCTGCATAGTGAGTAATACAAAGATATTTAAAGAGCAGAATGTAACCTGGCACAAGGCAGCAATAACTGAGTACCTATAACTGGTTTATTACTTGCAACGTACACGTATGCATATACATATATATATTAAGAAATTTGAAAAAACAAGTGTTCCAAAATGAGGTGAATTTATTTATCGACGCTTAAACGTTTCGGTTTGTTTGAACCATCATCAGGATGTATTAAGGGGTGAAGAAATTGATGGATGTTTTATAGATGGCAGGAGATAAAAAATCTTTATAAGATTATCTCCTGTCATCTATAAAACATCCATCAATTTCTTCACTCCTTAATACACCCTGATGAAGGTTTAAAGAAACCGAAACGTTTAAGCGTCGATAAATAAATTCACCTCATTTTTGGAACACTTGCTTTTTCAGATTTCTTAATATTGTCGGATTTATTTCCATATTTACTTCCATAATATATATATATATAATTATATATATATATATATTATATATATATATATATATATTTACCAATCCCTCCGCACGAGCAGTATGCATATATGTGTGCATAGTGAGCATATATGTGTGTACTACAAAGATATTGAGCAGAACGTAACCCGGCACAAGGCAGCAATAACTGAGTACCTGTAATCTATTTTTTTCAAATCCTGTGGTCTATTACTTGCAACGTACACCTATGCATATATATATATATTTATCAAGCCCTCCGCACGAGCAAGATGTGACTCAAGGTCAATTTCTTAAGCGGAGTTCAACAGGTTTGAATTCGGAGTTTTCCTTCTCCTAGACAAGTTGCCTAAACAAGGTTAAAGAGCCCAGTCTGCCCTACTATTTATCCATTGCTGGAAGGAGAGTAGGATTCATACCTTTCCCAAGGGTATTAGCGCTAAGTGAAATGCAATTACCACATCCAGGATTTGAACTCGGGGTGACGTTCATTTTCTATGACTTTTAACCATTACCCTACGCGCTTCCACGTATGCATATATGTGTGCATAGTGAGCATACACTTGTGTGCTACAACGATATTGAGCAGAATGTAACCTGGCACAAGGCAGCAATAACTGAGTACCTGTAATTAATCTATTACTAACACCGTACACGTAAGTAAAAAAAGAAATAAAGTTGTCGTGGCGGCCTAAAGTCGGTCTCAGCCATACAGCGAGGGAGTCTATCCCCTTTTCACTAGCGCTAGACCAAGGAGATTGTTTTAGCGTCTGAGGTAGAGCGCCACATCTACCATCAGGTCCTTACTTTACCGCACAGATCCCTGTGCTACTCATACGTTGAGTTGGCGAGGGCCGGTATGGAACTAAGAACCTTGCGGTTTCTAGCCGAACACTCTACCGACTGAGCTAACCCGGCCTTAGATTTCTAGTTGGTTGGTTTGGTTGCTGTTTTAATGGCATATGAACCCTTTGTGGGTTATTAAATACCGAATAAAGTCATTTCTATGAACAAATGACCCAGGTTTCTTACAGTACACTGATTTAAGATATAATTGTCATTGACTTCTGGGTTAGCTCAGTCGTTAGAGCGTTCGGTTAGAAACACACAAGGTTCCTAGTTCGATACCGACCCTCGCCAACTCAGCGTATGAGTAGCACAGGGATCTGTGCGGTAAAGTAAGGAGCTGATGGTAGATGTGGTGCTCCACTTCAGACGCTAAAATAACCTCCTTGGTCTAGCACTAGTGAAAAGGGATAGACTCCCTCGCTGATTGGCTGATACCGACTTTAGGCCCTGACGACTTTACTTACTTACTCATGTGTATTAATAAATACTGGAGGTTGATCTTCAGCCACAATGGTTGGCGTTTGCCATTAAACCACGTTTAAAAATAGGAACGTAACGATCATGTAGGCGCGTGGGGTAATGTCTAGAGTCGTAGGAAATGGACTCGTCGACCCGAGTTACAATCCTAGACGAGTCTGTCTATATATTTCACTTTGTGCTAATACCTTTGGGAAAGGTATGCATCCACCTACTCTCCCTCCAGTAGGGTAGACTGGGCTCTAACGTTGGTTAGGCAACCAGTCTAAAAGGAAAACTTTGCATTCAAAACTGTTAAACTCCGCTTAAAATGACTTGTGTTACATCCTGCTCCTGCGGGGGGGGTAAGTATGCATATAGCTGCTAGGGCTTGGCATGACCAGCTGATTGATCTGATGGGGTCTTTCCGACTCCTTGTCTTGCCCGAGTAGAAGCCGAAGTGGAGTGTTGCATGTTATGGGACCCCTTAGTACCCGGGTCACAATCCGCTCAGCGACCAGGCATTACAGGTCGCCATCTACTGCCAATAGATGGCCCGTTGGGTAAATGCAAGTCTTACCTATCGGCAGAGGTGCAATCGGCGTATTCTACAGCATCAGTCGACAGGGCGGGGGTTTATAGGTTGCTATGGAAACGTCTACACAAAATCTAGACATCATCATCATCAACATAATATTATAATCTTGCTAAAAAAAATCTAAGAAAAAAAACAGAAAAAAAAACCCAACCCCAAAAGTATTCTAACGACAAAAGAACAATATTTTATTCATTATTTCTTCATTTGATCCAGGGAATGCCAGCGTTTGAGAATCAAAATCTTTCCACACGGATAGCAAAACTAGCTTTTGGAATCTCCGACAAACACTCCAAAGCGCGTTCTGGAAGTCAAACATTATTGGAAAAAAAGATTTTTTAAAGCCAAAATAGAATAAATAAAATTATTCAACAGAATTGTTTGATTTTTGTTTTTGTTCGGTTCATCATCTTGAAGGCATATTGATTTTATACTGCATTCATACGACTTCGTTTGCATTGAATTCTACGTTATATTTCCAGCTACCCAGATGCACAGATTCCTGGTTTTGGGTCTTAAAATATATTGATTAGAAGCCGTGTTCACGACATTTCATATGCATTGAATTCTGAATGATGTTGCTAGCAAATAAATGTAAAAATGTATTTTTCTGATAACGGATTATTTTTTACGACTTTATAGTTGTTGAGAAACAAACTTGTCTTTGATTTCGGATGAAATGTTAAACACAAATCAAAGGTTTCAACATACAATGGTCTAAAAAAATATAATGACCCTGATTTCATTTTAATTTTTCAGGTTGGCAACACTAAGGGAAAATCGGTTGATCAAACTCTACTAGGAGTACGTGTAAAATTGTTGGAGAATTTGCTTGGTATACATCTTTAGGGGTCGGTTTAGCTCAGACGATAGAGACTCTGTTGGAATATTTTGTGTATATAAGGAGTGTTCCAATTGACCGCCTGAATTTATAGACTAGCCTAAGTCACGTAGTTTATTACTTCCGCCAATCACCAAACATACTGCGTGACTGATACACTACTTAAACCCCCACACTGGCCATAATTCTAATTGCACTTATTGAGGAGGGACTTTCAATACTCTGGATTACCAGACAATTACCAATACTCAGACTCTTTACCAAGGATCCAATTCCACTGGACAAGCATTCTGGCTTAAGGCCTACAGGATGGCCTAACATATTGTAACAGACTCCGTCTAAAAATTGCATTATTCTGAGGTCAATAACTGTCCTCGCCAACTCAGCGTATGAGTAGCACACCTTAGGTAAACTTATCTGTACGGTAAAATATCTTAGAGCTGGCGGTAGGTATGACGCTCCACCTCAACAAAAAATCTCTCTGGTCTTGTATTGGCATTTCAGCCTCGGAAGACTATAATAAAGTTTGTGTGCCCCTGAAGTTACAGCGCCTCCTGTGACTGTGAAGTCCGATCTTTGAAAAACATTCTCGACCACAGATGTCGCATTTGAAAGCTGTCCCTCAAGATGTTGATGTGCCGGTGTTTTGTTGCTGCCGCTTTCTTCTGGACCTCTTAGCTTTATGGTGTTGCGTCAGGGTGACTTCTGACATGAACTGTACTCTACGGAGATTCTACGACCATCGAGGGCGGTCCTGAGCCAAATTTTCCCAGCTGGAAAAGGAGATGTACTCCCTGGCTGATACCGATAAAAGGCCACCCCACAGACTTTACTTACTTTTTATCAACCCCTCCGCACGAGCAGGGTGTGGCACATGGTCTATATCTTAAGCGGAGTTTAACAGGTTTACATTGAGAGGTTTTCTAGACTTGTTTTATTGCCAAGGTTAAAGAGCCCAATCTTCTCTATTATCAATCCAGAGTTGGAAGTAGAATAGTTGGGTACATACTTTCTCAAAGGTATTAGCGCTATGGGAAATGTAAAAAGCCTCGTCTAGGATTTATTATTATTATTATTATTATTATTATTATTATTATTATTATTATTATTATTATTATTTACTCCTTTTGAGTTTTCACATCAGCATTAGCTGATGGTCTTTCACTAGAGTCTGAGTGACAGCAAGTCTCCTTAGGTCTCCAGGACTCTTATGAGTATTCTAGCAGATTGCAGCAGTGCAGTATTCTGGATGGTCTTAATCTTTCCTCTGATGTCCAGATTTTCCAATCCCTATTCCAATCCCTTTGGGACCGTTCCAAGTGCACCAACTACAATTGGTATAACTTTCACTTTCATATTCCATAACTTTTTCAGTTCTCTGGCAAGGTCCAGGTATTTGTCCATTTTTTCATTTTCCTTCAGCTTCACCCTGTGATCTGCTGGCACTGCAAAATCCACCAGTTGACAAGTTATTTCTTTTTTGTTAATCAACATTAGGTCTGGTCTTCTTGCTGGGATAAGGTGATCCGTTTTTATTTCAAAGTCCCAGAGAATTTTATGCGTTTCGTTCTCAAGAACAGATTCTGGTTTATGCATATACCATTTTGGTTTTTGGTCAAAATTTAATTTTTTGCATAATTCCCAGTGGATCACCTTCCCAAACCCAGTCGTATCTAGTTTTGTACTCCCGTTGTACTAGTTTGCTACATTCGCATTGTACATAGTTTACAGTCTCATCTCTATTACCGCATAGTCTACATTTACTATTTTGTTGGGTCTTATCAATTTAATTCATTAATTCATTAATTATTATTATTATTATTATTATTATTATTATTTCACGCCTTGGAGGGTTTTAACGCCAGCGTCAGCTGGTGGTCTTTCACTGGAGTCTGAGTGACAGCAAGTCTCCCCAGGTCTCCTGGACTCTTCAGTGCATTCTAGCCGATTTCAACGATTATTATTCCTTTTGAGTTTTCACATCAGTGTTAGCTGATGGTCTTTCTCTGGAGTCTGAGTGACAGCAAGTCTCCTCAGGTCTCCAGGACTCTTCTGAGTATTCTGGCAGATTGCAGCAGTGCAGTGTTCTGAATGGTTTCAATCCTTCCTCTGATATCCAAACTTTCCAAGCCCTTTTCTAATCCTTTTGGGACTGTTCCAAGTGCACCAACTACAATTGGTATAACTTTCACTTTCATATTCCATAACTTTTTCAGTTCTCTGGCAAGGTCCAGATATTTGTCAATTTTTTCATTTTCCCTTAACTTCACCCTGTGATCCGCTGGCACTGCAAAATCCACCAGTTGACAAGTTCTTTCTTTTTTGTTAATCAACACTAGGTCTGGTCTTCTTGTTGGGATAAGGTGATCCGTTTTAATTTCAAAGTCCCAGAGAATTTTGTGCGTTTCGTTCTCAAGAACAGATTCTGGTTTATGCATATACCATTTTGTTGTGTGGTCAAAATTTAATTTCTTGCATAATTCCCAGTGGATCACCTTCCCAACCCAGTCGTGTCTAGTTTTGTATTCTCGTTGTGCTAGTTTGCTACATTCGCAGAGTATATGGTTAACAGTCTCATCTCTATTACCGCAAAGTCTACATTTACTATTTCTGTTGGGTCTTATCAATTTTCGCTTTGATGTAGTTTGTCCTTATGGCATTATTTGTGCAGCAATTATAAGTGATTCTGTTTCTCTTTTGAGGTTTCCCTTTCTTAACCATGTCCAAGTCTTTCCCTGTGCAACCTCATCTATTTGTCGTTTGAAGCGTCCATATAATTGTTTTTCTTCCCATTTTGTTTTCTAGTCTTTGTCGTTTTTCTGTTTGTCCATCTGCCGTTTCTACTATTGTTGGCCGCCATAAGTAATTTGTCTTTGCTCTTCCTTGTGTAATCTTCAAGTTGTTGGATTGTGCTTTCTACGCATTCCTCTATGTTGCAAGACCTCTTCCCCTTCCTTTCTTGACACATACAATCTATCTCTATCATCTCTAGGGTGAAGAGCCTTGTGCATGGTCATTAATTTTCTCGTCCTTTGGTCTATCTGTCTGAGTTCTTCTTTTGTCCATTTTAAGAATGGTCTGAGTATCTTATAATGGGGACAGCCCAGGTATTAATTCCTTTGATCAGATTTCTGCTGTTAAGTTTCGTTTCTAGAAGTTTTCTAGTTCTCCTGAGATATTCTTTTTTAACTTTTCCTTTCATTTCTGCTTGCATGATATTGTCCGCTTCTAAAATTCCTAAGTATTTGTAGCTTTCATTTTCATCAAGAGATTTAATAGTTTCCTGATTTGGTAGTTGTATTCCATTCATTAGTTTTCTTTCACCTCTTTTTATTACAAGCATAGCACATTTTTCGATTCCAAATTCCATCCCTATATCCTGGCTATATATTCTAATAGTTTGTACTAGGCTCTCCAATTCTTTTTCATTTTTTTATTATTATTATTATTATTATTATTTCATTTTTTTAATTTTTTATTATTATTATTATTATTATTATTATTATTATTATTATTATTATTATTATTATACACATGTCTTATTAGCGTTAATATCTATTCAGTCAATTATGCCATGTGGTATGCGTTTTGGGGCATGGATCTGCTAGCAAACCGAGCGGCAAAATCATGTCCAACCCTTCACATCTTTATAATCAAGGATTACTTTATTACGGTGGAAGACGAGGCCAATTAAATAAAAGTTTCTAGTTCTGAGCGGCTTTAATTTAACAAGCCGAAAGGGGTTCGCCACTCACGGATCAGCAAACACAACTGCACGTCTCTAGCTAAATTGCATGTACTTAGGCATAAACACGTTTAGACAAGTAAACACGTGCGCCTTTTGTCCAGAAAGTAGCCAGACATTGCGAAGTTCCAGAGAACCGGCTGCGGGTCCTGGATATATTCGGATGGTCAAATCAATATGAAAACAAACTGCAGCCACATGAATAGACATCCTCTGAAAATGTTAGACTGATAGATAGATAGATAGATAGATAGATAGATGGATAGATAGATAGATAGATAGATTGTGTTGTGGGGGATAATAATTTCCCAATAAGAAGTTGGACTCGTTCGATGAAAAAGATATATACCAAAGTATTGACTATTTGAAATAATTAATAGCTTGTCTTGCTAAGAACTGATTAGCTGCGACAGCTTTAAATGACCTTTAGGCACCCCTTTTTTGATCTCGATTCAGAAGGACATGTTTTTCATTTACACCG
>CM042157.1:21892254-21897254 GCA_023376005.1 Doryteuthis pealeii
ATTGATTTTATTGCTAAAATCGCGATCATTACGCTACAATAACATTAAATTGACCTAAAAACTGTGGGGGTGTTACCCTAAAAAATAAGGCGGTATCACCCTTACCCTTTTTTAGGTCAATTTAATGTTTAAAAATAGTTTATATTTAGAACCAGGTCGTGTTCTCTAGAATCTTCTGTCGTCAAAATGTCTATAGGTTCTAACGATCTGTTACACAGGTTTCCAATTAGCTGTAATTGTTTTACTTATATATCTAATGGAGGCGCGTGGTCTAATGGTTACAGTCAGGAAATGGACTCGTCAAAGCGAGTTCAATTCCTGGACGAAGCTGTTGGAATTTCACATGGCGCTAATACCATTGGGAAAGGTATGAATCCAATTCTCCCTCCAGCTATGGGTAAATAGCAGGGCAGACTGGACTCTTTAACCATGGCTAGGTAACCAGTCTAGGAGAAGGAAAACTCCGAATTCAAACCTGTTAAACTCCGCTTAAGAAATTGACCTTGTGTTGCATCCTGCTCGGGCGGAAGGGGTTAGTAAATATATATATATCTAACTTGGACATTTATTTGTTTAGTTGTTTATCAAATAGCCTAAATATGCCCATCCTATTTCAAAATGGCATTACTTTTTGACACACCCTCGTATATTTCCGACAAATAATAAAATGGTGCTTACTGGGTCAACACTGTCAGAGACCTGAGTCTTGAGACTTAGTGTTTGCATTAATACAAGAACAAAAAACAATGAACGTGGCTTCATTAGACTGTTGTGTTCTTTTTGATAATGAGAAAAGGAAGTGTACTCAGCGATTTAAAAAAAAAAACAAATCTTATTATAATGGAGATTCGGTGTCTGTCAGTAACCGAATCTACATCACTGCTTAAGTCACAATACCACCAGGAATTGCGTAATTTTATAAATGAGTACTTAATTCATAGTCAAAATCATTAATACATAGAATAAATCTTATTTATTAAGGAGGTGTCTATGACAATCTGAGTTAGATTTGCCTCAAAACAGCCTATGTTATTAAAGTACTTATAACCCTGCAATGTGTCTTGTATATCACTAAGAAATAATGGTTTACAAAATATATGGTGTGCTTAATTGGCATTCTGGTTTTAACAGAACCGGGTTTAATAAATAATTATTTGGTGCTATTGGTTTCTAATATTATTGTTTTATTCTCCAATGTATTAAAATCAATCCTATGAATGATTTATATATAGTAACCAATTAAAATAAGTATAATCTTTTTATATGCATTGTTAGTCTTTCTGATTTAATAATTTAATTACATTAAAACTTAAATACTTATGCATCAGCGTGGATATGGCAATCCGACAATGTGACATCAAACTGACAAAGTCTGGTGGTATCATGAGATACTGCTGGGGCGCTTTGGGTTAGTGGTAATGTGGTGATGAGTCATCATCTGGTGAAGGCTTTGTTGGTTGCAATGCTACTGTGTAAATAGTGGTCATTGTATGAAGATTTTTTTTTTTGCCTGGCGAGCAAATTTTCTTGCTAGTCAACTATAATGTAAAGTCGAAAGTAATAAAAATAAAAACAACCCGGTAGGCATGAAATAAAAATTGTGTTAGGGTAACCTAAAGAGTTGCTCCCCTTTCATCATTAAGGGACGGACGGGAACCGGGATATGGGAATTCAGCCATGTTACTTTGGACTGGGGTTTTGGATAGTACTGATGTGCATCAGCACACTTGAACTAGTGACCACATGCGTCAGCACGGTTGGGCTAGTTTAAGTCCTTTTAGGGTAGAACCATTTTCTACCCAGTGTTAAGTAAGGACTCAACAGAGAGTCAACAGACAAGGGGCCCATGGGTGTACACACACGTAACATAAACGACAGCCCCATATGTTACCACACTATGACCCAAGGACTGGCCTGATACGTGAGCACATGTATCATACACACAGCACCCATATGACGATCACGCATATGATACACACACAGCTGAACTCTATCCAAAACCATCCGACTGTATTCCCTGTTAGTGAGAATAAATAAAACAGATATTGTTATTGTTAAACATATTTCACTGTTTTTAATTATCATTTTGTATATCCGCCCTGTCGGCTGGGGCGTTAGAATGCACCGACTGCACCTCAGCAGAGGAGTAAGACTCCCCCAATTGGGCCACCTGTTGGCCGTGGGTGGCGACCCGTGATGCTTAAGGATAGAGCCAAGGTGGATGAGCAGTTCATGCTATGCAATACTCCTCTTTGGCCCTATCTTGGGCTAGACGGGCGGTCGGAGAGGCCCCCTCATATCAATCTGCTGGTCACGTCAAGCCCTAGCACCTATATGATTTTCCCAACCCTATTGCCTTTATGGCAAGCCCCGACCCCTTTTTATCATATGGGTGCTAGAAGGCGGTGGCTGCGGGTTTACATGTCCTGGGAATGACGTTAAACTCTATCTGATGGTGAGGTTCCAGTTTTGGAGGTTTGGGTAATGTGGAACACCCCATTAATCACCATTGCTCCCAGGTCCACTCTGACCCGGAGTGGTAGTACCTGTTAGGGTCCCATCTATGAGTTAAATAGAAAATGTATTTATAAAAAAATTGTATTATCCATTAAGAATTGATTTATTTCAAAACTTTATCGGCATTAAATGACCCACTGAGGTTGATATGCCATAAAACAAAACAAACCAAACCAAACCATTTTGTATATCCTAATTTCCGGATATAACAAATTGCTAGATACATTAGTTGTTTTTTTTCTCTCTCTCGGGTCATTATATAAAACCGAAATATGCGCATCCCATTTCAAAACGGTGTTTTGAGAATTAAATAAAGCTATATAGGTCATAACGATCTGTTACACAGGTTTCCAATTAGCTGTAATTGTTTTACTTATATATCTAACTTAGCTATTTGTTTATTTAGTCGTTTATCTAATAGCCAAAATATGCCCATCCTATTTCAAAAAAGTGTTTTGTGAATTATATAAAGCTATTTATCCCAGTGTTTGGAGGCGATTTTATTCATTAATCTTCGTGCGTATCTATTATTGCCATTATATTGCTCAATGTATAGTTTGTTTTCCATTATTTCTATTGTGTTGAACTAATGTTACCCATCATAGAAATAATTGAAATATCTGTTAAAATCGCGTTCGCTTGAGCGGAAATGTTGTTCTACAAGCATCAGTTTATTGTAATCCATATATTTTGTGTTGTTATTGAATTGAATCAAAAGATAATGGACATGATGACTTTCAAGAGTATTGTTTTGGCAGAGTGTACAATCCAATGAACAAATTACGTTTTTGCTTTGGTAAACTTTTTTAGTGTGAAGCTCGTGAATAATTGGTTGCTTGTGGGGTGTGCAGCAAATTGTTCTTAATTTTTTCATAGCCAATAAAATCTAATAGATTTTATTGTGGGTGTCTTATGGATTACTTGAATATGCGCCCTCTGGTCCGTCAGGTCTTAATTATTTAAACTTTATTTTTATGAAATACGTTAGATCAGAAAGATTAACGAAATTAAATAATAACGTATATAAAAAGATTACACTTATTTTAATTATATTCTAAGTGGTTTCTATATAGAATCATTCATAGGATTGCTTTTAATACGTTGGAAATAAAACAATAATATCATTTGAGATCAATAGCACCAAGTAGTTATTTATTAAACCCGATTTTGTTAAAAACCAGTAAGCAATTTAACTACACCATATATTATGTAAACCTTTATTTCTTAGTGATATATAAGACCCACTGCAAGATTTTAAACGCATTAATAACATCGGATGTTCTGAAGCAATTCCAACTCAGAATTTCATAGAGACATCGTTGATAAATAAGATTAATTCTATTCTATGTATTAATGGTTTTGACAATAAATTAGATACTCATTGATAAACTTACACAATTATTGAGGGTATTGTGACGTAACCAGTAGTGTAGTTTCGGTTACAGATAGACACCGAATCCCATTCTAATAAGATGTTGTTACTTGCTTGTATAGAAATTGGTTTGTTTATCGTCGTGTATGGGCATATATATATATATATATATATATATATATATATATATATAAGTAAAGGTACATTGGACATGGAGTCAACGGCGGCTGGTCACAGAAATTTGGTCTGAAGATCTCATAGGCGAGAAACTGTCAGTAACCAGACACCGTTGTGCTCATATCCACGCTACCTTAACTTAAATATAAATAATTTATCAATGATATTGAGCACTGTTTATTTGCAAATATACCACCCATATAATCTCTCTGTCTGTCTGTCCGTCTTTCTCTCTCTCTCTCTCTCTCTCTCTCTCTACATATATATATATATATATATATATATATAGTCATCCACAGACACGTGTTTCGACTTATCAAATCTCTTCAGTGTGGCTAGATACCTACAGCCGAAATTGAAATCCGATGTGTGTGTGTGTGAAGATAAAGTGGAAGTGAAAATTTGAAAAAAACACACAAAACCTTCATAAAACGCTGACCTACCCATGCACTCCCCTTCATCTACTCTTCATCCTCCAAACTACCTCATACCACCCCTCACCAAATCATATATACACACGTAACTTTGCTTTAATAAAATCATTTGACTGAAGATGTTCGCGTAATACGGACGAAATTATTTCAACCCTTGATTTGTTTTGAGTTATTCATTTCTTGCTCACCTATCCTTTTATCTACCTCATATATATATATATATTAAAGATTAATATATATGAAAGATTAATGTAAATAGCTTTTGAGTAGGGAAGACTTTCTTTGAGGTGGATGACATTAGAAGATCAATATCTACTAACGCAGCCCACATATGAGAATGTATTTTTTCTTGATTGCAAACGTTTAAAAGTACAGACATAGAACACGTGACTGAGAGGCGTGAAACAACGTCATCATTATATACAATTATGTTGAAGTTTTTTTTTTTTTTTTTTTTTAAAGAGTTGATACCCTGGAGGGATGTTGCTCATTTATGAATC
>CM042157.1:21902254-21913302 GCA_023376005.1 Doryteuthis pealeii
CCTATGATGTGTGCACGTGTCCTTACACTGAACAACTACGCGTTCAGTAATGTGCAAAAAGGAATAAGCCATAGACAGCAATATGATTTGGCGGATTTTATTACGTGGGTTTAGATATTCTATTGAAGCATCCGAAGGGAAGCACTCGGTATATGAAGATACCATAGGGACTCATAGTGAAAATAAGCTAGAAAGACGATTAGCACCTTATTGACCCAGTGATATGTATAAAATCTGAAAGATCACATTCAAGTTGGTGAATATGTCGATCAAAATAGCAATAAAGATATATATATATATATATATATATATATATATATATATATATATATATGTGTGTGTGTGTGTGTGTGTGTGTGTGTGTGTGTGTGTGTGTGTGGCAGCATTTTTTCATTTATACATGCAGAATTAAACAAAAGATACAATGCATACATTGGATTCACCTCAACCACATTGTCACGTCGTCTAACCCTTCATTTAACAGATAATAGCTGCATTTCACAACACCTAAAATTACATTCATGCCCCCACTCTATTTACCGAAATATTCTAACGGAAAATAAACAGATTCTCCACAAAGATAAAAATAAAACAAAAACTCCAAATACTAGAAGCTCTATACATAAAACAATACAAACCATCCTTAAACAAAATTAATTTCCAATGCAGTACACACATTTTAAAATGCCTATAACACCTTTCTCATCAATTCTTCTCCTTCCAGCCTCCACATTAATATAATTTTTAAAAAACTGGAACACATCACCCCTCATGATGGCACTTCGAAGTGCTGAAAGTACTCGGGACCTGAATTTTGTTGGACTTATCCACGAATTCCACCCAAATATTAAAAAGTTGGCCAGAAAACTCGAAAAGATCAAAAATAAAATTGTTAAACAGGAGATGTGTCTTTTGTTTAATTCTACACACACACACACACACACACACACACACACAGACACACATACATATATAAATATATATATATATATATATATATATATATATATATATATATATAACTCCTGTCATCTACAAGGCATCCATTAATTTCTTCACCCTATAATCTATCCTGATGAAGGTTTAAATAAACCGAAACGTTTAAGCGTCGATAAATAAATTCATCTTATTTTTGGAACACTTGTTTTTTTCAAATTAATATTGTTAGATTTATTTCCATATTTACTCCCATATATATATTTACCAACCCCTCCACACGAGTCAATTTCTTCAAGCGGAGTTTAACAGGTTTGAATTCAGAGTTTTCCTTCTCTGGACTGGTCACCTAGCCAAGGTTAAAGTGTCTAGTCTGCCCTGCTATTTACCCATAGCTGGAGGGAGAATTGGATTCATACCGTTCCCAAGAGTATTAGCGCTATGTGAAATTCAAACAGTTTCGTCTAGGAATTGAACTCGGGTCGACGAGTCAATTTCCTATGACTCTATCCATTAGACCACGCGTTTCCAATGACTCTAAACATTAGACCACGCACTTCTACCATAAAGAGATATAGGTATTAAATTAGCCACGAAGTTTGATATGAGTATATGTATTAAGTCGGTGTCAGCCAGATAGCGAGGGAGTATATTCCCTTCTTACTAGCGCTAGACCAAGGTGATTATTTTAGCGTCTGGGGTAGGGCGGCACACATACCATCAGCACCTCACTTTACCGCACAGATCCCTGTGCTCCTCATACGCATAGATGGCGAACCGGAAACCTTATGATTCCAAGCCGAACGCTCTACCGACTGAGCTAAACCGGCCGTAAAACAATCGGAAATAACTAATTTTAGGATTCTTTTATTATTTTTTTTTGTTTAATGACATATCAACCTACGTGGTTATTCAATGTAGAAGAATTTTAGTGGTGCTATTTAACCCATAGCCGGGGGATGAGATCAGTTCATACCTTTCCCAAGAGTATTATACCTAAAGTGAACGTATTAGCGTGAATTGATTTCGAACTCACAACGTTGTCCCAACCCAGAACGTTAGCCAATATGTCACGGATCCCCCCCCGCCCCGAATCCAGTCTCGAAGTCTTCTGCAGCTTATTTGCACATACTTTACATGGAAACACGTAGTGTAATGGTTAAAGTCATGGGAAATGAACTCATCGCCCCGAGTTCAAATCCTGTATGAGGTAATTGCATTTCACTTAGCGCCAAAACCATTGGGAATGGTATGAATCCTACTCTCCCTCCAGCTATGGATAAATAGTAGGGCAGACTGGGCTCTTTATCCTTGGTTAGGCAACCGATCTCGGAGAAGGAAAAATCTGAATTCCAACCTGTTGAACTCCGCTTTAGAAATTGACCTTGCGTCACATCCTGCTCGTGCGGAGGGGTTGGTAAATATATATTTGCACATCCTTTGTGCATCGAGATACTTGGACGTCAAATTCTTAGAATATTCTTCAACATTGATGATACCGTAGAAAATCAAATTTTGCGAGAGATAAAATACACTTCTAATATATAATTCTGATAGCTTGATATAAAACCGATATTTCCCCGAATTTTGACGAGAAATCAACTGCAGTTTAAGGAAAATGATTTTTGTCAGTCTTGTTTTTATTTTGTACGTTCATAGTATTTGAATATTTTATCATCAAATAACATGCTGCCAAATATATCATATGAAGCGGTCTATAATCAAGTAAAAAGTTTTCAAGTGAATACTTCAAATATTTTCAAGATGCCTTGAAAACGGATATTTATTTGGTTTTGATTTGGTATGTTGGATTTTACGGCATGCCAACCCTTGTTGGGTTATTTTATGCCAAAGACATTTTGTTTTATTCATCCTTGGTTGGTTGGTTGGTTGGTTGGTTGGTTGGATTTTACGGCATGCCAACCCTTGCTGGGTTATTTTATACCAAAGACATTTTGTTTTATTCATTCTTGGTTGGTTGGTTGGATTTTACGGCATGCCAATCCTTGTTGGGTTATTTTATACAAAGACATTTTGTTTTATTCATTCTTGGTTGGTTGGATTTTACGGCATGCCAATCCTAGTTGGGTTATTTTATGCCAAAGACATTTTTGTTTTATTCATCCTGGCTGGTTGTTGGTTGGTTGGTTGGTTGGATTTTACGGCATGCCAACCCTTGCTGGGTTATTTTATACCAAAGACATTTTGTTTATTCATTCTTGGTTGGTTGGTTGGTTGGATTTTACGGCATGCCAATCCTTGTTGGGTTATTTTATGCCAAAGACATTTTGTTTTATTCATTCTTGGTTGGTTGGTTGGTTGGTTGGTTGGATTTTACGGCATGTCAACCCGTGTTGGGTTATTTTATACCAAATAGGTTTTGTTCTATTCATGCCTGATGGGTATTCAAGTTTTTAAAACTCATTTTTTTCTATTTAACACATAGATTAATTGGTTTTGATTGGTTTCTTTATTCAATGGCATATCAATCTTCAAGGGTTATTCAATGCTAAATTTATCTCATTAGGAAAACCATAGTGCTACTATCTAAACCATATTTAGAGAAATGAAGGTTTTCAGATATTTTCCAATGATATCAGTCCAAAGTGAAAGTAATAGCGCGACTAGAGTTCGAACTCGCTTACTACGATGTCGATGTCCAACACGTTATCCACTACGCCACGGACACTCTCCCGGATATTTATTTGACTTTTGTTCGGAAAAAAAATACGATGCTTCCTTTTCCAAAGTTACAGGGAATCTATTCATTCATATTCATCCAAAATTAATCAGCTTTAGTTACAAAGGGTTATGATATTTCCCGAGAGATAACATGTTTTTCGTTTCAATCAAATTGGGAAAGTCCCGTGGTTTAGTGGCTAACGCGCTAGACTGCGACATCGTAGTAAGTAAGTTCGAACTCCAGCCAGAGTCTTATGGTGTAAATGGACCAAGTCACCAACAGGGACCCCAGCCCAAAGGCTGTTCAAAATGGCAGGGTTTGAAGTTTGAACAGAGGTCTATTAACAAATCTTTGGTTAGTTAGTTCTTTGGTTGGATGGCTGGATTTTATGGCATGTCAACCCCAGCCCAGATCAGTTTTGAAAGGAATTGAATTTTGCTTTTCATCCTTTGTCAGTAAAGAAAACCAGCAGCCTATATAAACAAAAAAGATTTCGCTATCAAATTTTAATTCTAAAATATTGTAACATTTCAAAATAGAATTAGGGGTTAGGGTTAGGGTTAGCAGTTATTATTATAACCTTTTAATATACTTTTTATACATCTTTTTATCAACTATCCGTAGAGGCATATGAAAAATAAATAAACGCGTCTTTCGTTTTAAGTTTTTTTTTTTTTATTAACAATATTAGTTTATCTTTAGTGCAAATTAATTTTTTCACATATGCTAATAACAACAACATGAAATAACTTTTTTTAAAAATAAAAACCAAAAACTATTTTAGCATAAAAACCTGCCTTTGGTTTTTATCGGCTGTTGAATTTGTTTACTGACAACCGGTGAAAAGCAAAATTCAGTTCCTTTCAAAACTTATCTGGGCTGGGGTGACTGTTGGTAACTCGGTTCGTTTAAATAGATAAAAATAGTTTTAAAATGTTTAAAAGATGAGTTTGAAAAATTTGAATATCCCAAAAGAATGAATTAAATAAACCTCACCGGCATAAAATAACCCAAGGGTTGACATGCCATAAAATCCAGCCATACAACCAAACAACTAACCAACCAAAGATGTGTTAATAGTGTTCAAACTTCAAACACTGCCATTTTGAACAGCCTCAAAACAAATATTTTTTTTGCCAGATTTAAATAGCGTAGAATTTAGTTACAATATGCCAGGCCTTTTTTTTTTTTTTTTTTTTTTAAATAAGAGGGAATTTGAATACTCAATAAGAATCCAATAAAACAAACGACTCCGCATTAAATATCCCAAGGGTTTGTTACATAATTATTAGTTACCTAATATTTATGGCAATAGTGTAGAAACATAATGGCGATTACTGCAGCTGATGGCCTTGAGAGTGAGTGACGGCGCTTGACCTCACTCTTACCTTGCCTTCCAGGGATAAATCGTGAGAACCGGAAGGCATAGAAGACCCTGTTCCGGTTTAAGGATAGTAACTCTCAGTCAGTTAGAAGTTAGAAGCCGAGCTCGGAGGATGTGAGGATCTGCGCAGACGTCTGGTTTGGGGATTAACAATACAATAAGATCAAAGTAAATCGAAGTCTTGTGTTTATTATCTAAAAACTAACAATGACACAGGCTTTCTGATAACAAGAAATCCCCATAGAAGACCAGACCGGAATCCCCAAGTTAACACCAGACGCTAGACCAGACCAAGTTAAGATGATAGAAGAAGAACTAAAGCAGGCCAGAAGAAAAGACGACTAGAAGTAAGAAGTAAGAAAGGGTATACAACATATATGCTGATTTGTTACCCTGAAAACCTCAGTACGTAACAGGTTGACATGCCGTAAAATCCAACCAACCAACCAACAATCAACCCGCCATTTTAGTTGAACATCTGAACGTTACTTATTCTCAGAGAATCCTTACTTCGCGTCAAAAACAGATATCGATATTGTTATTAATCAAGTCGACTCTTCTCGATTCACTCTGGTCGATAAGCATAAACGAAGCCATTGATTTCTTTTCAAGAGAAGATTAATTACAACCCATCATCGGATAGCAATGTTGTTTTCTGAATGAAAATCTCTATAATAATAAAAAAAATGGATGAAATTAAAGCGCTTGGTTAATTACTGAATCATATTTTTTTTAAAAATGCAATCTCATTTTCTTTCTGACGATTTATTTTGTTTTATGTGTTTAACGGCATATCAAGGATTTATGGGTTATTTAATGCCAATATTCTGTTAAATAATGAATTAGCTCTATTTATTAGGAATTGTGGGATTTGAAAAGTGAATTAGAAATCGACATTAGGTCAGAAAGGTGTGAGTGATAGGTGATGACCCCGAAATCAGTTTGAGAACTTGATTGGGTAGTAAGTTGTTTTTGTTTTATGTTTTAACGGCATACCAAGGACTTATGGGTTATTTAATGCCAATATTCTGTTAAATAATAGATTAGCTCTATCTATTAGGAAGTGTAGGATTTTAAAAGTAAATTAGAAATCAACATTAGGTTAAAAAGGTGTGAGTGATAGGTGATGACCCCGAAATCAATTTGAGAACTTAACTGAGTAGTAAGTTCATTTGTCCAAAGTGTACCGAACTTGCAGCCTTTTGTCAATTCTAACATACGCCTAAACTTCTAGCGTGACTCGGTTGCCATATTGTTTAGCTAAACAGGTCTTTTGTTCGTAGATGTTAAAAAGTTCACTCTTTACAATGTTTTTCCAAATTATATGTTTTCAATTGTCTGGTATGTTACCAGGTTACATTTAATGTATTCAGTTAGTTTTGTAGAAGTTTACTTTAAATATTTACCTTGCTTTACGACCCATAAACACCAATTTCCGTACATTACAAAAGACCGATTTGACTAAGAGTTATAAGTTTTTTTTTAGTATATATTGCTACATCATAGAAATCTCCACATTCCTTGAAATTATTGTTTACACAATCTAAAAACTATCAGCGGACAATGGATGGAGTAGTTCCACCAGAATGAATATACGTTTGGTTTTAACTGATATTAACTTAGCACTCAGCGCGACTTGAACGTAAAGTGCTTTAAATTGCTTTTTATACTGCGACATAAATTATGTTAGATTTCATAGCCGACTGCAGTCGGAGAAAACAAAGTATAATTGCTATTCTTATAACCTCGATACACTCCCATCTTCGTGTGTGGAGATTCAATTACCTACACAGAAACTAACAACACAGGAAACGTTATTTCTATATATATTTACACCAACCCCGTGGTGTAATAGTTAAGGTCATAGGACATAGGATGTGGTAATTACATTTCACTTAGCGCTGATACCCTTGGGAAAAGTATGAATCCTACCCCCCCCCTCCAGCTATGGGTAAATAGTAGGGCAGACTGGGCTCTTTAACCTTGGTTAGGCAACCGGTCTAGGAGAAGGAAAACTTTGAATTCAAACCCGTTGAACTCCGCTTAAGAAATTGACCTTGTTCACATCCTGCTCGTGCGGAGGGGTTGGTAAATATATATATATTTACCAACCCCTCCGCAGGACTAGGAAATGGCACAAGGTCAATTGCTTAAGCAGGGAGTAATGCTTGAATTCCGAGTTTTCCTTCTTCTAGACTGGTTGCCTAATCGATGTTTGCCCAGTCTGCGCTTCTATTCCCCCAAAACTGGAGGAAGAATGGTTGGATTCATAACTTTTCCAAGAGTATTACTGATAGAGTTCGATGAGGAGTATCACATAATAAAAGATAGTTGAGTTCGCTTGAGAATTGGGGGAGATATGGGGCTTCAAATGTGCCACCAAAATGCCATTTTCAGCCATTCGATAAGTCTACGTATTTTGATGAAAATGTACGTTATCGATTTTATTGTTTTTTCTCATGGATTCTAATGCCTTGAATTTACTGATGGTGAAAAAAGTGCTCAATTCGGAGTTTTAGGTAACTTTTGAGGCCTGATAATCCCCTTGGGAGTGGGCAAAAATGGCCAATTTCCTGTACAAATAAAGTGCCAAACCAATATGATTTCTGATAGAGTTCGATGAGGAGTATCACATAGTAAAATATGGTTGAGCTCGCTTGAGAGAATTGGGGGAAGATATGGGGCTTTCAAATGTGCCCCGAAAATCTATCTGAAATGCAAACAGCCTCGTCGGGGATTTTAACTAGGCCAAATAATGCATACAACTTATCTTACGTCCTCCACTATACCATTCAATAGGACGTGACATGAAGACAACTAAATTATTTGTATCTTAAACTTTTTTTTTTCAAAAAGAATCTGTCTTCTATGATATAAGTTAGCTGGTTATTCATTTATCTATTTATTCATTTTTTTAAAAGTTAGCTTCTCCATAAAATATATATCAATAAATCAGATGAAAAGTGTTTTTCTTTTTTCTTCTGTCTGACTGGGTTTGCTGAATGATTACTTCAGACATTGGAGATGTCTACACAAGGAAATAGTTTTTGACTGGAAGCGTAAATTACAGAAGAAGATAAAAGAAAAAGGTTAAGCTAATTTATAATTTCCTTCACTGGTTTTTCGTTGTACATATTAAAAAAAACTATTCTGTGAATCATTTATACTAGGATGAGCCAAAAGTCGTGTAGAACTTTGATAACACGGTGCGATATTCAGCAATTGAAGCACATCAAACACAGTTACTAACCTTTTCGCTAGGATACTGAGTGGTGTCAGAATAGATCTTGGAAGTAGCACCCAACAAAATACCAGTTGTCTGGACACACTGGTTTGTCTGCGGGAATGTTATATAGAATAATTGTCCACTTAGCTGAAATCCTGAGGTAGGGTGAGTTATCGGAGCCCCTTAGCTACGGCTATCTGGTCGTTCTGCTGGATATGAGAGACGCCTTTTATCCGAGTAAGACGAACTGGACACTGCTCGAGAAGCAAGGACGAATTCATTGACAATCTGAACGTACAACGCACACGATTTCCTAACCTCTAGACAGAAAAGACCCTTAGAGGGTTTGATATGAAGATTAAACCACTCAGTTAATCAATCAACCATTTTGATTGATTTTTCTTACTTCCCTCTTTTTCCGTGTCCGGTATTACTGTTCCTCTTTTTCAATAATATGGGACATAAAAAAAAAATTACACGAGGCCAAATCAACACAGGGTCTTTTTTATGTGGGAGTTTTTTAATAGGACATCTAGGAGGATCAAACTCACTATTCTGTAATAGTAAGTTTCGACAATGAGGAACATGAAAGTGACGGTGATACCAATTGTAGTTTTACCGATAGATCATTAAAATTATGCAGTGATGAGCCAATTCAAATACTTATGACCATTTAAGCAACAGTAGGTACTGTAAGCAACCTGATATCAAAAGGTGGCATTGGTATCGTTCGTAAGGGAGAGATTGGTGACCACATAGGAACAAACATGTTGTTAATTTTGACTGATTTTGAAGCCATAGGCTACCACATTTTTTTGTGCCCTTTTTCTTTTTAAAAAAGTGTAGACTCGTAGATCCATTATTGAGGAATCAGGAGTTGGATTCTTTACATGAGCGCCTTTAAAATCCCTACGTTAAAAATAAATTGCGTTGATTCAACCGCCCCTGCTTTATATGCCCCTGCTTTTGAATCTGTTCTTAGTGAAAAGGACTGCTTATGAAGGATTATGAACCAAGGAAAACGGTAATCGATCCAGTTAAAGCCAGGAATCGGCCAACAAGAAAAGATAAACCTAATATAAAGAACTTGAAGAATTTGTCTTTAGTCTTTAAACTAATTCAGCATTCGCCAGCAATTAATTTCGACCAAACTAATCCTTGTTTATTTTCCATAGACCAAAACTGTATCGCAAAAGTAGATACCTTACCGAATCGGTTATTGAGCAAAAATCTATTAATTCTGCTCCACAAACGTTCGTGTCTTTGACATCACTACTGATATTTATTTCTGTCGGTTCCCTTGTGACTTTATTTCACAAAAACGTAAAGGACGTAATAGTTTATTAGAGAGACGGCAAAGCAACATATTATCGTCAGGAGTTAGATGAAAGATAAAGAGATGAATAACCAGCCCCACACACACCCTGTAGTCTTATAAAGAAAGTTTCCAGTTTTTATATATTACATTTGACAGATTATTTAACTCTTTGCCTACCGAACTTCTTTCACGGCTGTAACCAATTTTCTTGGTATTTTAAATGTATGATAGGATATTTCAATGTTCACTATATATTCATCTTTAGAAATTTTCTGTTCAAATAAAAGATCATAGGGGTATTCACGTAGTGATTTTTCAGATGTGAACAAATGATACACGCGAGAGTCGATGCTAGCGGCTTACAGTGGCTCGCCAGTTGCGGAAAGCAGATGTGATCGCTTAAAGAATACAAGACTTAAGCCTTTGCATTTATGTATATTATACATACTAGTACAAAATGAAAAAATACCCTCCGGGCGATGTAAAAATAGATTTTTTAAACATAATTGCCTTGGGGGTGGGAGTAAAATTCGATGTCAGCCGGTTGTACCCCTAAGTAAGAACCTTACACCTACAACCCGGCCTTCGGGGACGGGTGTCCAGTGCGCTTCGGGCCACTGGACCGCGGTGAGATGGTAAATTAATAGCGTCCGATCCCAGTGGGCCATCCCTCCAGGCAATACCTGCCCCCTTGACTTAAAGGGCAGGGTTGGGTTTATTGCCCAGCGCCTGAAGCGCGCCCCCCTTGAGGGGGAATGCCGACGGGATCGACGCAATTTTCTACCCGCCACCATGAATCTCGGCTGCGTTGAGTGGTCCCACATAAATAGGGTCTTCGTGGCCTGACCCAGTACGAGTGGGGTACTGGGGAAAAATACAACCCTAAATAAGTAAAATCTTCAAATTCCTTAAAGGATTAGAAAATAAAACAATTTGAAATGTAAACTTTAAATATGTATTAAAATAAAACAAACTATATATAGAGTATATAAAACCAGTCATGTATTTATTAAAACTTGTTTAAAAAACAACATAAGGACTGTTCTAATGCTGCATGTTCAAATTTTGAGTGTATTTTTTATTCTATTTTATGACAATTTTGGGTAATGTGACGTAAGCAGTGACCGTTTATTGTACAGAAAAAAACCGAAGCGGAATCTCATTTTAATAGATTAAACAAAACTGTTTATTCCCATTATTTATTTACTCGGTTTAGTATTATTACAAAATCATTCTCCTTTTGTTCTTTGTTCATCTCTCTCTCCCTCTCTGTTTCTGTTTTCGTTCTGTTTCTCTGCCTCTGTCTGTATCTGTTGTCCTCTCCCTCTCTATTTGTGTCTGTATATCTGGCTCTCTCTGTCTCTTTCCCCCACTCTCTTTCTTTTTCTTCTGTCCAATCCATTCCAATTGAAACAGACGATACGCTTACTATTTCAGTATCCCTACACTCGGTCTCTCTGTAAAATGCAGTTCTACCACACTAATGGGACATTTTGTTGGC
>CM042157.1:21913312-21920812 GCA_023376005.1 Doryteuthis pealeii
AGAGTGATACGTGGGTGATGAACGCGGTAATGCCCGAGTGTTCCAGTACAGTAGAGTATACATTTTAATATAACGGTAATTTCTGAATTTTCAGGGCTTTTAACTTTCACTGACCTTATGGCTATCGTCCACTTGGTCAGTTCGCTTCCTGGAGGTTGAATGTGAACTTGAAATGTAGGTATTTCTTACTTAGGTGTTTCATTATAATTTACCGTATTTGACGGCATATAGGACGCACTTTTTTCCCAAGATTTTGGCTCCAAACATTGCCCTGCGTCTTATACATAGTAGGTGAAGTTTTATTATTATTATTTACTCCTTTTGAGTTTTCACATCAGTGTTAGCTGATGGTCTTTCACTGGAGTCTGAGTGACAGCAAGTCTCCTCAGGTCTCCAGGACTCTTCTGAGTATTCTGGCAGATTGCAGCAGTGCAGTGTTCTGAATGGTTTCAATCCTTCCTCTGATATCCAAACTTTCCAACCCTTTTCTAATGCTTTTGGGACTGTTCCAAGTGCACCAACTACAATTGGTATAACTTTCACTTTCATTTTCCATAACTTTTTCAGTTCTCTGGCAAGGTCCAGAATTTGTCAATTTTTTCATTTTCCTTTAACTTCACCCTGTGATCCGCTGGCACTGCAAAATCCACCAGTGACAAGTTCTTTCTTTTTTGTTAATCAACACTAGGTCTGGTCTTCTTGCTGGGATAAGGTGATCCGTTTTAATTTCAAAGTCCCAGAGAATTTTGTGCGTTTTGTTCTCAAGAACAGATTCTGGTTTATGCATATACCATTTGTTTGTGTGGTCAAAATTTAATTTCTTGCATAATTCCCAGTGGATCACCTTCCCAACCCAGTCGTGTCTAGTTTTTTGTATTCTCGTTGTGCTAGTTTGCTACATTCGCAGAGTATATGGTTATTATTATTATTATTATTATTATTATTATTATTATTATTATTATTAAGTTTGAGGTTAATTTTGAAGTTAATTTTATTATTATAATTATTATTTCCTGCTATTGAGATGTATTGTGTATGCTTATTGCTTGCCTGTACTGCCAAATTGCTTTTATACAGCTATGATTCTGCCTGTGTAATGCACAGCGAGACTGTTTTCAACAATATATGCTTAAATACACTAACAACTTTTTTTCCTGAATCTGACCTGGTGAAATGGGGGTGCGTCTTATATGAGGTCAAATACGGTAGTTCTCTCAATTTCATTTAATCTCTTTCTTCTTTCTTATTTTGTTCTTTTTCTTTTTTGTTTCAGATACTATTTCTTTATTATTTCCATTTAGCCTCTTTTCTTTCATTCTTTCTGTCTTTCCTTCTTTCTTTTTCTTCTCTTTTTTTTTTCTTTTATTCTTATGATTTTTCTTTCACCTTATCTTACTAGTTCTTACTTTATTTAATCGCTCTTTCTCTCCTTCTTTCTTTCCTCCTTTTCCTTACCTTTTCATCCATCTTTCTTTCTTTCCTTCCTTTCTTCTTTCTTTCCTCTTTCTTTCCTCCCTTTTCCTTACCTTTTCATCCCATCTTTCTTTCTTTCTTTCTTTCTTTCTTTTCTTCCTTTTTTCCTTACTTTTTATTCCCATCTTTCTTCTTCTTTCTCTCTCTCCTTCTTCTTTCCTCCATTTTCCTTACTTTTCATCCCATCTTTCTTTCTTTCTTTCTTTCTTTCATTCTTTCTTTCTTTATTTATTTCTTTCATTCTTTCTTTTCCCTTTTTTTCATTACTTTTTCATCTCATCTTTCTTTCTTTCTTTCTCTCTTCTTTCTTTCCTCCTTTTTCCTTACTTTTTCATCCCATCTTTCTTTCTTTCTTTCCTTCTTTCTTTCTTTCCTTCTTTTCTCCTTTTTTTCTTACTTTTTCATCCCAGCTTTCTTTCTTCTTTCATTCTTTCTTTCTTTCCTTCTTTCTTTCCTCCCTTTCCTTTACTTTTTCATTCCCATCTTTTTTCATCCCATCTTTCTTTCTTTCTTTCTCTCTCTATGTTTTTTCTTTCATTATACCTTATTACTGTTTCCTTTTATTTAAACCACTGTTTCTTTTTTCTTTTTATATTTCTTTCTACCCTTTCCTTCTTTCTAAATTAACTTACCTAAACAACTTCTTTTCTCCTTGCCACATTTCTCCCCTTGAATTAATCAAAGGTATGCTTCATTATTAAACTACATGTTTCAATACAGTTGGTCTTTGTGCTGTCACGTATTTACTCTTATACTTTCTTAACAGCATCCTTACTAAAAAAAAAAGTTTACTTCAAACTCGACGTTTCAAACAAAATAAAGAATGCAGACTGGTAAAAACGTGACATGAATGTCAAATCACCACAAGACGGTTTCATGGGAATACTTAAGTGTTCACTTTTTATTTATTAATGTGTTATATCGTAACATTTAAATGGTGTGACAAGAATAAATTTAGATATGACACGTGTACCTCATAGAAGGGATATAAAAAATGTTCAAAAAGATTGGAAATTGTCTATCTATCTATCGATCTAACTAACTTACTATATATATATATATATATTATATATATATATATATATATATATAATATATATATAAATCAATGGTAATATTATGGTTTTACACCCATAACTTGAAGTTTCATGGTAATCCAATCATCAGATGAGTTCAATGGTTGAGATCTTAAAAACCAGTCATGAAATGGTTGAGATTTTAAAAACCAGTAATTTTTTAGCGTTTATAAGAAGCATTTTCACGCGATGTGAGATATAAAGCTAAAAATTGTTTTTTTTAAACTGTGGCTTGTTTAACGTTTATGTGACGTGGATCATATTCACGTGATGTAATATCATGACGTTAAAGTTGTATTTAAAAAACATTATAATCGAACAAACATGCTTTGGTGTTAATGCACGCGGTGTTCAGATGAATTTTTTTTAAATAAATAAAAGGAGAGCGAAAATTCAGGGATCAATTAGGGTCAGGTGGTAAGTGACACAGTAAAAATTTGTTCAAATATATTATATATATATATATATATATATATATATATATATATATATATATATATAAATGGGAATAATGTTACTGCAACCACGCCTGATAATAAGGTAAAATTGATTATTTATCATAAAAAATTCAAAACAACTAACCTCGTTGTCCGCAACAATTTCTCTCCCCAAACAAGCCGGCTTAATGAGACCAATTTAGTACACATATTTAAATGTGCCCTAGGAGATTGCAGTCTCCCAGAAAATGAAAATACATACATTGGATTCACCTCAACCACATTGTCACGTCGCCTAACCCTCCATTTAATAGATAATAGCTCCATTTCACAACACCTTAAATTATATTCATGCCCCCACTCTAATTACCGAAATATTCTAACGGAAAATACACACTTTCTGCACAAAGAAAATAAATAAATAAAAACTCCAAATACTAGAATCTCTATACATAAAACAATACAAACCATCCTTAAACAAAATTAATTTCCAATGCAGTATACACATTTCAAAATGCCTATAACACCTTTCTCAACAATTCTTCTCCTTCTAGCCTCCACATTAATATAATTTAAAAAAAAACAAAAAAAACTGGAAAACATCACCCTTGATGATGGCACTTCGAAGGGCCGAAAGTACTCGGGACCTGAACTTTGGTGGACTTATCCACGAATTCCACCCAAATAGTAAAAAGTTAGACAGAAAACTCGAAAAGATCAAAAATAAAATTGTTAAACATGAGATGCGTCTTTTGTTTAATTCTACACACACACAACACCACACATATATATATATATATATATATTATATATATATATATATATAATATATATATATATCGTATGTATCGTATTGTTGTTGCCAAAGAAAGAAAAAAACACCGGAAGAGTTTCTAAGTTATATATGTAAAAAGTGCTCAATACGCTAAGTAGAGCATAATTATAAGACCTGCATAAGTCGGACACCTAGTTTTACCTGAATGATTCTTCAGGATAATTCTGACCTAGATAGATAGTGTCTGACTCATATATATATATATATATATATATATATATATATGGGAGTAAATATGGAAAATAAATCCGACAATATTAAGAAAATTTGAAAAAACAAGTGTTCCGAAAATAGGATGAATTTAATTATCGATGTTTAAACATTTCGGTTTCATTAAAACTTCATCAGGATGTATCTTAGGGTGAAGAAAATGATGGATGTTTTTTATAGATGACAGGGGATTAAAATCTTTTTAGTTGTGTAACTGTATTTGATCAACGTTATAAATTTGAAAGTCGCGATCCATGCACGCGAAGATGTCATGACGCGTGACGCAATTCGAAGAAATGCAAAAGACGAGAAAAAGTATTAATGGACTGATTTTTTATGAGAATAAAGGGAACAAAGTGGGAATGATAACTAAATGAATAATTAAATGAAGCCTGGTATTTTGTAATTATTTAACACTATTTCATCCTATTTTCGGAAAACTTGTTTTTTCAAATTTTCTTAATATATATATATATATATGAGATTTATCCAAATCTTGACAGTAAGGGATGATTCTATATGTAATTTCTAAGATACACTGTATTATTATTGTATGATCCAGTATGTATAAATACAGTGAATATTTAAATCACTAAAGAGAGCTCAATAAACTTTTTAGATTATATACAGAGCAATATTTATCATAGAAAGGAAGGAAAAACTCAACACCGTTATTCCATAATAAATCTATTTCGACCAAAATTGGGGACAATATAAATCTAAGTTGATTTAATACAGCTCCCCAAAATTCAGTCTCATCAGATGGGGATCAATTTACTTTTGAAATTGCACTTCTCAAAAAACAAAAACATATTTTGGTCGAAATAAATTCATTATGGAATTACGGTGTTGAGTTCTTCTTCCTTTCTATGATATATAATATATATAATATATATATTATATATATATATATATATAAAGATAATCTAATGAGTCAGACGAACCTACTATTAGTTTCGCATAAAGCTCTTCAGGGCTGAAGTCAGATTTTAGCCCTGAAGAGCTTTATGCGAAACTAATAGTAGGTTCGTCTGACTCATTAGATTATCTTTATTATTGGCTCTACTTAGGTATCGAGCACTTTTTTACATATTAGCTTTTCTCCTAGCGTTATATGAATATATATATATATATCTTATATACATATATTATACATATAAATTTGTTTTTTCTTTTGGCCAAATACTGTACCATAGATATTTTTTTGTTGGTACGAATATCTTGGTCTTTCTTTTTTTCAAAAATTTGTTCTTCCTGGTTGATGTTTGGTAGTATATTTTTAATATCAAACTTTCTGCTGGTTTTTTTCTCTCCGCAAGGATCTACCAACACGCTTGGTATATTATATATATTATATATATATATATATATATATATTATATATATATATATATAAATGGGGTGAATCCATATAGTAACCGAGATGGGAGAGGAGATCTGATTCAGTAGAAAGAAAACGAGATTTTAACAAACCGACTTTAGCCACTTTGCATTGAATACAATTCATGACTTGCTTGTCTTCCGTTGAGAGAGAGAGAGAGAGAGAGAGAGAGAGAGAGAGAGAGAGAGAGAGAAGAGAGAGAGAGATTTCGTCTAAAATTACAACGAAAGCATTCAAATAATCACCTGGGAAAAAGCACGTGACTTATACCGATTGCAAATCATAGTCTCAGGTTGTGAACTGTGCAGGTGGAAAACCTTCGCATCAACCAATTCCGTATCTCTTATCCATTCCAGTGGGAGGCTAAGGGATCTGCCGCCATTACTTGAGCTAAAAGCACGCCGTATCGGCTTCTGTCACTATCGGTCTATTTCCCACATTTGAAGTGCATTTAATTTATTTTCTCATTCCTAACAGAATAATTTGATTTTGACCAAAGCGACATTCACCCGCGGAATTTCACGGTACTCCTCAGCAATTTCCCTCTAAAATTCTACATTTTAATAAGTTTTCTTTATATTGCTGTACCAGTAGTACACCAATGGTTGGTGAGTATAACATCACATATAACAGTATACTAAGAAGTGTGTTCTATTATGAAATCTATTAATAACGGAGATTCGGTGTCTATATGTCTGTAACCGAAACTACGCAACTGCTTATGTCACTACCCAAAATAGTCAATACGTAGAATAAAAAATAACCTTTTTATGTATAAACTCGAAATTTGAGTATGCAAACTTTTTTAGGACCGGGTTAGCACAAGGTTTCTAGTTCGATACCGGCCCTCGACAACTCAGCGTATGAGTAGCACAGGGATCTGTGCGGAAAAGTAAGGAGATGGTGGACGCAAAAAACAATCTTTTTAGTCTAGTGCTAGTGAAAAGGGATACATTCCCTCGCTGATGGCTGATACCGACTTTAGGCCACCCCGACGACTTTTTATAAATAAATGCTCATTGATAAAAAGTAAAAAAAAAAAAAATAAAGTTGTCAGGGTCGCCTAAAGTCGGTATCAGCCAGACAGCGAGGGAGTCTATCCCCTTTTCACTAGCGCTAAACCAAGGTTTTTTGCGTCTGAGGTGGAGAGTCACACCTACCATCAAATCCTCACTTTACCACACATACCCCTGTGCTAATCATGCGCTGAGTTGGTGACGGCCGGTATCGAACTAGGGACCTTGTCGTTCCTCGGCGAACGGTCTACCGACTGAGTGGAACGTAAACAGTGAAGTAGTTTCGGTTACAGACAGACACCTAACCTCCATTATAATAAGATATGATAATACTCAACCTGTTATCATCGTTGATCCATGATAAGAACGGAAAGAAAATCCGTCAAACCAGGCGATATTCTTCCATTTGTGCGTCGCCCACTCTTACCAGTCTGTGCGCAGTGGGGACGCTTTCGACGATAGACGTTGATTAATATCGTTACGCTGAATCGTTGCTAAGTGTCAAATCTTGTTATAATGGAGATTACGTGTTTTTCTATTTGTAACCGAAACTATATTACGACTCAAGTCACAATTCCCTTAGTTATTTACGTCACATTCTCCATGATTTTATTTTTATATAAACCTCAATTATTAATAAAATTGTTTTTACATTATTAATACCGTTGACCAAATAAAAACACTAATAACATGCGGTTCTTACAGGAAATGAAAGTACCTCTCGGGGCGGGAGTCCAGTGGCTTCGGCCCTGGACCGTGGCTACAAATAACAACGTTGATCCCATGGGGCTATCCCCCCCCCCAGGCAACACCTGCCCCTCGATTTAAAGGGTCAAGGTTGGGTTTATTGCCCAATGCCTGTGGCGTCCCCTTGATAGGGAATGCCAACGGGATCAACACATTTTTTGCACCCGTCACCCATGAGTCTCGGCTTGTGGGTGGACCCACATTAATAGGGTCTTGTGCCTAACCCGTACACGTGGGGGACGTGGTAAATATAGCAAGCAAAAGAAAACGCCCGGGGCTTCCATTAATTGACAAGGTGGAAGATATTGCCAATAAGAAAGAAAAT
>CM042157.1:21925812-21935812 GCA_023376005.1 Doryteuthis pealeii
ATTAAACAATATTGCACTATATTTCTAGAGATATTTACAAATCCGCGTATGCACATGGTTTTCCTTTTTCCTTTACTCAACCTTTAAAAGAAAAAAATGTTTACACTCAAGATATACAATATTCATAAAATATCTATATACTGATTCGATTCTCTTGAATATTTCATCTGATACTTCCCCAAAAATACCTTCATAATTTATTGCTCTCAATATTTCTGAATTCATCTAATTCAATCTTGAAATTGTTTACGGTATTGCAATTTGTTCTAAAAATATATTATTTCATTAGCTAAAAAAACTAATTCCTTAATAGATTTAAGTTTTTGAAAGTAAATTTTCAGTTCGATAAGAAATATCCCATAATTAAAAATTCCATTAATTATTTTGAAAGTTTTGATTAGATTACAAATACACGCCTGGTTTTTATTCAACGAACTCTGACCTACTAAACATTGCTCAAAATACCTATACAAGGGGAAATAAACTAAAACTTCTTAAAAAATCTTGTAAAGCAAACGGAAGACAAAATTATTTTAGCTACAGAGTGGTGAATACATGAAATAAACTACCTTCATCAGTAGTGAATGCCCCATCTCTAAACTCCTTCAAGGCAAAGTTGGATGATCTGTGGAATGATATCAAATATTTAAAATGAATATTTATAAGGGACAGCTGACAGGTCTCAGACATAATATACTAGCTGAAAAGATATTATTATTATTATTATTATTATTATTATTATTATTATTATTATTACCTCACAATCTTATTTCTGGTAAAGTCGTAAGTAAGTAAGTAAAGTCGTCGGGGTGGTCTTTAGTCGGTATTAGCCAGACAGCGAGGATTCTATCCCCTTTTCACTAGCGCTAGACCAAGGAGCTTGTCGTGACGTATGAGGTGGAGCGCCATACCTACCATCAGCTCCTTACTTTACCGGGCCCGTTTCGAACCAGGTCCGACGCTCTACCGACTGAGCTGTACCGACCGATAATCCTAATTTCTCTAATCTCTCTCTCTCTCTCTCTCTCTCTCTCTCTCTCTCTCTCTCTCTCTCTTCTCTCTCTCTTTGTCTATCTTTCTTTTTTCTCTCTCTCCCTTTCTCTTTTCTCTCTCCCTCTCTCTCTATATATATATATATTCTTCTCTCTCTCTCCCTTTCTCTCTCTCTCTCTCTCTCTCTCTCTCTATCTATCTGAGACAGTCAGCTTTTACTCTATTCATTAGTTTTGTAGCTCTTATCTGTATTCCTTCAGATCTCAATATCACACTGCAATTTTCACTTGTAGACCCTGGCGTCCAGGCCCAAGTACAATATTCTATATATATCATCATTATCATCATGTCGCGCAAGTAGCACGGATAGCCATGACTATCTCACGCCAACCATCCCTATCATTCATTGCCCCCGGGAACTCTGCGCAGCATCCAGCATCCTCACATAGTTGGTCAATATAGGTCCTGGCTGGGCGGCCCACACTAGCACGCCCATGTGTTGGCTTCCACAGGAGTATGTCGCTTATGAGCTTGTCCTTGCTTCTCCAGCAGTGTCCCGCATGCCTAGTTCGTCTTACTCGTATGGTTTGGGAGATGGGGGGGGGCAATTGGCCATACAGCTGCCTCCTTATGGGGTGCTGTTTCCACAACTTGTTCAAGACTGCACGCAGTATTCTTGTGCAGGTCCCATCTAGCTTATTTTCAAGGCGCTTCGTTAGGGTCCAGGTGGTGCATCCATACAGCAATGATATAACCACAGCCTGGAAGAATTGTCGCTTTAGCTTGTCAGCGAGATCGAATTTCCATATGACTGATAATTTGTTTGTCGCCAGCTATGCCTTTACTATTCGTATATTGATATCGCTCTCTGTGGATGAGATATTACTACCTAGGTATGTGAATTGTTCTACTATCTTGAGAGGCTTACCGTCAAGTGTGGAGATGTCTCCTTTCTTTTTGAAACTCATGAACTCCGTTTTATCAGAGTTCACATAGAGGCCGATTTTCTTTGCTGCCTTCTCCAAGCTATGTAGTAGTGACTCAGCCTGTGCTAGTGTATCTGCAAGAAGTGCGAGGTCATCTGCATAGTCTGCATCTGTGACAGTTTGGGCGGGATATCGCCTGCTCCTTACCTTTCTTAGCGTGAAACCTTTTTCTTTTATGCTATCTAGTGATGTTCGGAGTACATAGTCTAGGCATATATATATATATATTTTCTTAATATACTACATATATATATATATATATATATATATATATATATATCATATGCACTTATTCCTTACGTCAATCACTTCTTGAAGTTTTCAAATTAGCGCAAGAATGAAAACCTTGCGATGTGATTGTTGTTGGCTCAGAGTTATGTCTTTCGATATGCTATGGATTTATCATAAGTGGAATAATATGAAACACCTAAAGTGATATAAAAGATTCCTTGGCATGCGACAGAAAAATTGGCAAAGAAACAACTATTGAAACAGATCAGAATGGTCAGAAACACTGCCACAAGTACCTTACGGCAAGGAATTTTGTTTTTTTTTTTTATTCTTTTGTTTGCGTTGATAATGGAATTTTTCCGAAACCTCCGACCAATTCCTGTAGGCAAAAACAGTATCAAACGGAAATTGTTTAGTTCTTAGATTATTTACTCGATTTCATATTCTTTTCTTTTTTTCTTTTTTATTTCCTGTTGAGTAGCTGCACTCACAGCACGTTGAATTCCTTACTCTTCTGACTCATATATTTTGCTGACAATGTTATGTCTGTTATTTCGAAGAGATCAGACCAAATGTCTATTTTCTTATAGGACTGTGTGTTACATGTGAAGAGGGAGAATGTACCGATCGAAATGTGGCAAATAAATAAATAAAAGTAAGAAACCTAATTATCCGTATACATGCAGGATAGCAGTACCCAAAAGGTACAGATTTGCCTTATACATTCCTCTGACATTTTGGGATGTGCCCTTTCGAAGATATCAGATCAAGAGTCTCTTTCATGAGATTGAATATTACACGTGAAGAGAAAGAATGTACCGGTCGAAATGCGGTAGGAAAAAATATTAGGCGAGAGAAAATGTTTTGCAATATTTTGGTAAAGTGACGCCCAATTCGGTAACTTCCGGGTACTTTCGTCGTTTTGTCGAGGGTGGGAAGGATCAACCACATTGGACTGTGAGATGACGAGGTCGCCTGATACGCTCCGAGTGCTAATCGTCGGATCTTAATCCCTGGCCTCGCAATTCCTCTTTTAAGCCTACGTGACCATGTCCGCAAAAATTAATTATAAACAACAGTGCAAATATTTGAGAACAAGAATGTACCACTAAAAGTACTACTACTACTACTACTACTACTACTACTAATATAATAATAATAATAATAATAATTGAGATAAAAACGGATCACCTTATCCCAGCAAGGAGACCAGCCCTAGTCTTGATTAACAAAAAAGAAAGAACTTGTCAACAGGTGGATTTTGCAGTTCCAGCAGATCACAGGGTGAAGATGAAGGAAAACGAAAAGATGGACAAACACCTGGACCTTGCCAGAGAACTGAAGGAGATATGGAATATGAAAGTCAAAGTGATACCAATTGTAGTTGGTGCACTTGGAACGGTCCCAAGAGGCTTGGGAAAGGGACTGGAAAATCAGGTAATCAGAGGAAGCAGTGAGACTATCCAGAATACTGCACTGCTGCAATTTGCCAGAATACCCAGAAGAGTCCTGGAGACCTGAGGAGACTTGCTGTCACTCAGACTCCAGGGAAATACCATCAGCTAACGGTGATGTGAAAAACTCAAATATAATAATAATGAATTAGAAATCAGAGGAAGAATCAATATTATCCTGCAGTCGGTAGAGCGTCCGACTAGAAACGATAAGGTTCCGGGTTCGATACGGGCCCTCGCCAACTCAGCGTGTGAGTAGCACAGGGATCTGTGCGGTAAAGTAAGGAGGTGATGGTGTGTGGCGCTCCGCCTCAAATGCTAAAAACAATCCCTTTGATCTAGTGCGAGTGAAAAATCCCTCGATGTTAAGCTGATACCGATTTTAGGCCACCCGATGACTTTACTTACTTTTAGAATACTCTGAAGACTTATTGAGACCTGAAAAAACTTGCTGTCATTCAGATTCCAGAGAAAGACCACAAATAAATTCCGGTGTGGCAAACTCACATGGAGTGGTATACTACTACTACTACTACTGCTGCTACTGCTGCTACTGCTGCTGTTGCTACTACTACTACTACTACTAATCATAATAATAATTCTATTAATAATGGAGATTTTCTGCATTTCTGTCTGTAACAAAAACTACGTCATAGCTCTACGTCACAGCTTACGTCACAATATTCTTATGCTATATACATCCAAAATTTGAGTAAGCAATTTTAAAAATTGTTTTTTACTCTCGTCCTTTTTTTTACAGTGACAAGAAATTAACTAAAAAGTTTACAAATAAATACCTCCGATTTTGTGTAAAATTGATGTGGAAAATATTCAAAATAATTGTTTGATTATTACATGCAAGCAACATTTTATTTGAGAGTGACGGGTCTCAGTTTTCATTTCAAATTGTTTTTGTTTTTTTTACTCCTTTAATAAATATGAGTATTTGTCTTATGATACAAACCCTCTGACATTGAATTTTTAACTCCAGGAACTTAAGGCAATGTCTTTCAAAAATTAATTTTTACGACGCCCGGAGGGTGTTTTCTGTTGCTAGTAATAATGATAATACCATATTCAGGACTGGACATGAAACAATAGTCTATTAAACTAGCTCTTTATATTGCATACCCTTCTTCTTTACTTCTTTACTTACTTCTTTCTTACTCTATTCTTCTGACCGTCTTTGGAATCTTATAACATCTTGTCTTGGTCTGGAATCTTCTAAGGTCTGGACTTTCTTGGGGACTTCGGGTCTGGTCTTCTATTGGGGATTTCTCTTTATCAGAAGCCCTGTATCATTGTTAGTTTTTAGAGGAAATAACACAAGACTCCGATTTGCTTTGATCTTACTTTATTTTTAAATCCCCAACCAGACATCTGCGCAGAGTGAGTCGGAGCGTGTATAACACGACTCACCACCGTCATGGTTTCTCGCCGACTGACTAAAATCTATTTCTAATCTAAACCGGAAGAGGGTCTCCTCCACCGATTCTCACGGTATCCACCGGAAGGTTAGTACTGAGGTCAAGCCTTGTCACTCATCCTTCAAGGCCGTGGGCTGCACTTAAAACGCCATCTTGTATTCTACACTATTGCACATAAATATTAGGTTATAATAATTATGTAACATTTAACCAATAAAGTAGTGTGCTCTTCTACGATATATAACAGAAATCAGGATTGGGTTAACTGCTTCTATTCGACAATATATGTTATATTCGTATATAAGTTTAGTGCTCTGAATATAATAGCTATTAAGAGACATAGGTACTATTTTATTTAACAATCGATTTAATTCGTTGCGCATTGGCTAAAGCTTCTAGCATTTTTTATTTCTTTATTTTTGAATGATATAAGACGTTGTTCTAGTTTAGTACAGGGGGAATTGTACACGCACCTAACAATGTACTTTTCAGTCCTTATAGGTCTAATACGAAGGTATTCATTTCGGAGAAGGTAATGACAATGTTTATATTGGTCTACCTCAGCTGCCTGATCTGCCCCTATCATTAACCAAGAAATAAAAAGAAATCGATTAACAATTTTAGTTGAATAGTTTTAATAATGTCACAACTAGCATTTAATGCCAGTCCTTTTTCGAGATTATTTGAAAATGTTTCTAAATTTGAAACTTTGTCCGCTAAAAATGTATAAGGGTAAAGAGGGGGGGTCCATTATTAATGTATTTTCTTCTTGTTCTTGTTCTTCTTTTCCGGTTGTTGTTGTTGTTGTTGTTGTTGTTGTTGTTCTTCTTCTTCTTCTTCTTCTTCTTCTTCTTCTTCTTCTTCTTCTTACACCATTTCTTATTATTCTTCTTCGAGTTCTTGTTCTTGTTCTTGTTCTTCTTTCCTTTTCTTTTTCTTCTTCATTATTATTATTATTAATATTATTATTTAAAAGCCTATTGAGTTTTTCACATCAGCGTTAGTTGATGGTATCTCACTGAAGTCTGAGTGACAACAAGTCTCTTCAGGTCTCCAGGACTCTCCTGTCAATTGCAGCAATGCAGTAGTTTGGATAGTCTCAATTCTTCCCCTGATTTCTCCAGACTGGGATCGGGTAATTCCTTTTCCTTCTCTGTTTTTGATATTTCTCCTTTTTTTTTCTTAATCAAATCTTCTTCTTCTTGTTCTTGTTCTTGTTCTTGTTCTTCTTCTTCTTCTTCTTCTTATTATTATTATTATTATTATTATTATTAATATAACATTCAGAGCCTTCTTCTTCTTCTTCTTCTTCTTCTTCTTCTTCTTCTTCTTCTTCTTTCTTCTTCTTCTTCTTCTTCTATAACATTTCCCCTTCTTCATCTTTTTATTTTTCAACTTCTTTTTACACCATTTCTTCTTCTTCTTCTTCTTCTTCTTCTTCTTCTTCTTCTTCTTCTTCTTCTTCTTCTTCTTTCACCATTTCTTGTTGTTGTTGTTGTTTGTTGTTGTTCTTCTTCTTCTTCTTCTTCTTCTTCTTCTTCTTCTTCTCTTCCTCTCCTTCTATTCAATTCATTTCAATTCAATTCATTCAACGGTAACGACTTAAACTGATCGTTTCATCCTGCCATTCTTAGATTCACAATGACAGGAACATTGATCAGTTCTAAACAAAATCAGAATTAAATATTTTTACTGCAGCGTTTATTTTTAGTGCACATTTTTAAACATTCTAAATTTGAAATCTTCCTTCTTGGTCACTTGTAATATTCTGAGAAGGACACTTTGTCAATCACTCAAAGTTAACAGCAGTAAAACACATAAGTCTTCAACCACTTTTTCCATTGCTACAACTGCTACTGAAGGTAAAGGTCGTGTAAGGTTCAAGGTTATATATAAATTATAAATGGTTGAAACAAACAACTCCGACACGAGTGTTGAACATAAAATAATGGACTTTAATAAAAGCACTAGGAGAGACATTTATAACATATACAAGAAATACGTATAAGGCACAAGTTACAATAAGAACATAAACAATAGTTACCTACATGTACATATAAAAGATATAGATAGAGTTATGGATAATCCATAAGGTTAAAGTCACTTACTGACTTAGTCCGTACGTGGGGGATAGAGCCCCCACGAGGATGGGGAGTAGACACAAATGTCTAACCCATGTTGTCCAGTCCAAGAAGAAGGAGAAAAGAGAGGTTTTTGAATCTGGCGCTTCCTGCTTAAATACATAAAGACGCCTGGTGGTGAGAATAAGAAACGACAGGGAAGATGACTCTTCCAAATCCAAGGGAAGACAATCCAACAGTAGTATCAATTGTAATTGGTACCCTTGGAATGGTTTAGAAAAGAGTCTGGGTGAATTGTAAAATCAAAGGAAGAATCGAGACCATCCACTGTGGAGATCGGCTAGAAGTCCAGTTAACCACCAGCTATGGTGAGTGTGAAAACTTCTCGTGGGAGAACAAATTGTATCAAAGTAAAAATTGATAAGACGCAACCAAACAGTAAATGTAGACTGTGCAGTGACAGAGATGAGACTGTAAACCACGTATTAAGTGAATGTAGCAAACTAGCACAACGGGAATAGAAAGCTAGGCACGACTGGGTTGGGAAGGTGATCCACTGGGAATCATGCAAAAAATTACATTTTGAGCATAAAACAAAATGGTATATGCATAATCCATAATCTGTTCTTGAGAATGAAACGCATAAGATTCTCTGGGACTTTGAGATAAAGACGGATCACCCTATCCCAGGAGACCAGACCTAGTGTTAATTAACCAAAAAAAAAAGAAAAAAAAAAAAGAGAAGTGTCAACTGGTGAACTTTACGGTCCCAGCAGATTAGAAGGGTGAAGCTGAAGGAAAATGAAAAGATGGATAAATACCTGGACTTGAAAATTGAAAAAGCTGTGGAACATGAGAGTGAAAGTGATACCAATTGTAGTCGGTGCACTAGGAACGGTCCCAATAAACTTGGAAAACAGACTGGAGGATCTGGAAATCAGAGGAAGAATAGAGACCATCCAGACTACTGCACTGCGGCAATCAGAGAATTTTATGTGTTTCATTCTGAAGAACAGATTCTGGTTTATGCATATACCATTTTGTTGTATGGTCAAAACGTAATTTTTTGCATAATTCCCAATGGATCACCCAGTGGATACCATTTTATTATCATTATTATTTACTCCTTTTGAGTTTTCACATCAGCATTAGCTGATGGTTTTTCACTGGAGTCTGTGTGACATCAAGTCTCAGCGTATGAGTAGCACAGGGATCTGTGCGATAAAGTGAGAAGCTAATGGTAGATGTGGCTCTCCGCTTAGACAGACGGTCGAGAGGTCCATTCTGATCAAACGACTGCTCATGTCAAGCCCTAGCAACTATATGATTGTCCCGACTGTATTTTTCAAACTGCTCTTATGGCAAACCTCTACCTGCATAAAATTGGGATCTGTATTAATCGATCACACTAATCGACAGAATTTCGGAGGAACAAAGCTATTTCTTTTTTTTTTTTAGAATTATCTTTCTGCCAATATCTTCTCATAAATGTTACCGGACGAATAAATGGAACGCGGGAAACGGGATGTATTATTTTTATCGATCAATTGATTTATACACTTATGCACTACTTAAAAACGTCCTATGAATTATCGCCTTCCATAGGATGAGCGGAAGCCGACCATCTATCTCTCTACCTATTTTACTATCTATAAATCTCTTTATATCTACTTCATCCTGTTCATCTATGTATGTATAAATATATGTATATATCTTCACCTTCGTGTTCCACAGTTTTCTCTTCTTGGCCATATCGTCTACTCTGTCATATGGTCTCTTCTATATTGTTGATCGTGGGTGGTGACTACTTATCGCCTTCCATAGAATGAACGGAAGCTGATCATCTATCTCTCTATCTATTTTACTAACTATATATCTCTTTATATCAGTGGTTCCCAACCATTTTAGTACCATGCCCCACTTTTTTATCAGAAATTTCTTCACATCCCCCACCCGTTAATTGTTTAGTATGATATAACAATATCAGTTTTGAAGAAGTATAACATAAAAAATGTATCTTTCAAATGAATCTAAAGGGTTTAACTTCAAATTTAATCAATAAAATCTATTTTATAATGTGTATAATTGCAGGTAAGGGCAAGAGATGAATAACTGCACAGTTAAACAAGTCAGAAGACAATGCACAATAACATTAGTGGGTGAACACTTGACTAGATTGCACAAGTTGTTATGCTCAGCTAGGTTGTAATTACAATTTTAGCCTATAAATTTATAATTTTTACCTATATAGGGTAAAATAAAAAAATGTTGACATTACTATATTTTTCATATTGCCTCCCTATTATTATTGAATCCACCTGCCCAGTGGGGCGTAGGCCCCACGCTGGGAATCACTGCTTTATATCTACTTCAGACTGATGATATGCATGTATATAACTATCACATCCTGTTCATCTATGTATGTATGTATGTATATATGTATGTATGTATGCATCGATCTAACTATCTCTATATACTGATTGACAGGGCTGGTTTAGCTCAGTCGGTAAAGCGTCCGAGTAGGAACCACAAAGTTCTGGGATCGATACCGGCTCTCCCCAGCGTATGTGTAGCACGGAGATCTGTGCGCTAAAGTGAGAAGTTGATGCTGGGTGTGGCGCTCCAACTCTGACGCCAAAACAAGATCCTTGATTTAACGCTAGTGAAAAGGGGATAGACTCCCTCGCTGTTGATCTAACAAGGCGTCTAAGGACGTTGTGTTTTTACATACCGCAATAAAGTTGAGGCCAGCAGTCCGAAAACTCAAAATAATACAAATGAAGCTTCATTTAAAAGATTCAGACGATGAAAAATGTTATATTTTGGAG
>CM042157.1:21940812-21968250 GCA_023376005.1 Doryteuthis pealeii
TGTTATCATTCCGCTAACCATAGCTGGGATACAGGTGTTAAGCTGTGTTAATTATAATTCTATGTTACTGTTGTCAGGATTGAACCTGCAGCCTAGAGATAGTTGTCACTTAGAACTGTCATAAACCAACGCCTTTATCCACTATGCTATGTGTCCAGTTGGCAAAATGTTGGCGAAATGTTGTACAGATAACAATAAAGATGAGGACAATAGTCCGAATAATACGAGTAATAAAAATTACCTCTGGGCTGTCGTTAAAACAAAATCAACATGCGGTCACGCAGTATCAAGGATTCGATGACGGCAGCTTTCATCGATGTGACGCGCAGCATGAATGAGAACCACGTGATCGGGTCATGTAGTCACGTGACAGGCATCATCGAGACCGCCATTGGGACCTTGTCGGTTTTATTGAATAATCTATTTCTCCTTTCATAAGCTGATCATGCGGACATTTTCCCCCCCTTTTTTTTTTTGTGAATACTGATTTCTGTTTATATTTAACATTTTCCCCTTTTTATATAATTCCATACTGTGATTGATTCTAGCTGTTTATATAAAACATCAAATCTCAAGCAAGATTTATTGAACAAACCGTTCATAATTTCGCTTTGTTATTTTCTATTTATATTGAAGGAAAAAATAACAAAAGAAAAAAAAATAAACAACAAAAAGCAAAAAGGAAAAAAAACAAAAAAAACAAACAATGTGTCTTTATACAGAATTACGTGCGAGTTTCAGCTGAAAAGTTCTCGCTCTCACCAAGAACAGAATGATTTAGGGCCATGAAAAGTATCTATTATTATATACATTCATATCACACTCTTATCGCTTTTACGGTCAAAGCACGCTGAAAACACTGGTTCTCGTTCACTAAACGTTCACTAAAGTTAATCATGTAGCACCAGATTAGTACTTAGATGGGGGACTGCTCGTATGTAACAATATATACACAAATCTTTGGAAGCGCGTGGTGTAATGCTTAAAGTCATGGGAAATGGACTCGTCGTCCCGAGTTCAATTCCTGGATATTGCCTTTCACTTAGCGCTAATACCCTTGGGAAAGATATCAATCCTACTCTCCCTCCAGCTATGGATAAATAGTAGGGCACTCTTGGCTCTTTAACCTTGGTGAGGCAACCGGTCTAGGAGAAGGAAAACTCTGAATTCAAACCTGTTTAATTCCGCTTAATAAATTGACCTTGTGTCACATCCTGCTCGTGTGGAGGGGTTGGTAAATATATATATACACAAATCTTTAAATGTACGTTTGAGTTCTCATTTTGTTTGAATCCTATCAAATAACACTTGATATTATCCACACACACACACACACACACACACACACACACACACACATATATATATATATATATATATATATATATAGTCATCTACAGACATCGTGTTTCGACGTTTCACGTCTCTTTAGTTGTGGCCAGATCCAACAACTACTTCGGGTCGGGAGCAAAACCTGACTGAGTTTTCATCACTCCGGTTCCTTAACCTCTCGGCCGTCGGCAGCTGCCTTTAAAGAGCGATGTTTTTAACAGATCTTAACCCCATGGATTATTATGTATGTGGCGCTGTTGAGAAAGATACCAATCGCCGTGCCAGTACTACAAAAGCTCAGTTAATTGACAGATTTAAAGTAGTTTTTGAGACCCTTACAAGGGAAACTGTAACATCAGCTAGATCCAGGTTTCGGAGCAGGATTAAGGCTGTGATCGACACTAATGGTGGTTATTTTGTGTGAAACTTGTTGACAGTAGTGTAATTATCGAATGTGTTGAATTTCTTTATAATCCATTAAATTTTGTAGTTACAAAGCACTTTTTCTTTTTCTTCATGAAACTCTCAAATTTCTTCCGAACACCCGTATATATATATATATATATATATATATATATATATATATATATATATATATATACTATAGTGTGAAACATCTTCACCTGATGATTGCATCGCATGAAACCAATATGGTTGTGATTGTTCCTTTGTCACCTAATAAATAGATATGTAAACCTTTATATATTTATCTTATTATATATATATATATATATTTGGGAGAATATGTGTTTTTTTAAATGAAGTCGAAACTAATTTATGAAAGTTAATTAATTAATAATTAATTAATTAGGCGGGATTACCTATTAAATTTAAGGCTAAACAAATCGAGAAAAATCAATCTCTGTATGTACATTTCGGCCTATTAGGCCTCATCAGCAGAGCTATAGATACAAAGACCGCCCCGTGTGCGATTCGAAACCTGATTGTCAAGCTGACTTGTCAAGCGTCTTACCACCACACCAAACGGACTTAGCAGATTTCTTCGTTTTGTTAAGGAGTAGGTATTTATATTCCTCTTAAGTGACCTCTACACGAACTTACGAGAAATAAACAAACAGACGATGTTTGTGATATGGCTATTTTCAGCCGACAATATTTGTATATATATATATATATATATATATATATATAATATACTTTGGTGCGGTACCAGGTTTCTTTGTACAAGTTGATTCTATGTGGGTCCTAATTCTCTTCCAGTAGTTTGTTGTAGAGTTCAGGTTCCGTATGAATGTTTAATTATTGTAAACAGAGCAAAGTTATTTGGGAATAAAAGGCCTTAAATACCATGGGTATCGTGGTTATGGACCATTTCCACTCACGAGTATGCTCACGAGCTTCTTCAGACCACTGATATATTTTATTTAGACAGGCACATGGCCAAACTCATTTTATATTCATACATACTGAATGAAGGAGGTGAAATATATGATTATAAAATGAGTTTGGCCTTGTGCCTGTCTAAATAAAATATATCAGTGGTCTGAAGAAGCTCGTGAGCATACTCACGAGTGGAAATGGTCCATAACCACGATACTCATGGTATTTAAGGCCTTTTATTCCCGAACACACACACACACACACATATATATATATATATATATATATATATATTATTATAATGGAGATTGTGTGTTTTTCTGTCTGTAACCGAAACTATATTACTACTCAAGTCACAATTCCCTTAATTATTTACGTCAAATTCTCCATGATTTAATTCTTTTAAACCTTCAGTTATTAATAAAATTGTTTTACATTATTAATACTGTTGACAATATCTACGTACTAATAACATGCAATTGTATTTATATATACAACAAAATAGCGGTTTACAGTTTGAACGAGAAGGCTAATTTGCATATTGATATTTAACATTTTATTTTAATAAATATGTGCTTGGTATTATTGATTTCTATTTGTTTGGTTTTATCTTAAGAAATATAAACAAAAATCTCGTGGATAAATCTTAAAAGAAATTTATTTACAAGAAGAAATAGCTGTAATATTATCCTTTACTTCCTATTTTAACTAAATAGTTAAATTAGGAGAATTTACCAATGAAAGAGGGGAGTAATGGAAAATGATGGAATAGTTAGTTTCAAAGTTGTTCTATTTTTCGATTATACCCCCTCTGTTGCAGATCTTTTTATCTGCATTTTTTAGTCAGTTTCATTAGCTTTTCTAATTTAATATGATATTTTATTATATCAAAACTTAAATACTTGCACCCGGAGGGTGCATATATTTGCTAGTATATATATATATATATATATATATATATATATATATATAGGTGTGCGTGTGCGTGTGCGTGATTTATGACAATCTCTGACCGTTTATTTCTTTTCTTTTCCAGTCGTTGTACTGTGCGCTGACCCTGATTCAGTGAGAGACATCATGATCAAAGCCGAAGAACTAAACTTCAACAATGGCGAATACGTCTTCCTCAATATTGACCTATTCAGCAGGTAAGACTTATATCATTTTCTTTCTGTTACATTGTGGCAAGAGGGTGATAATGAAATAAAAAAAAACAACGACTCAGTCAACCAAAAATCTTCAAAGTGGATCAATAAATGAATAAATGGGTTTCACATAGAAACGGGGTAAAGGTTAAAATTCCAAATAATGAGGTGGCCATCCTCAAAGGAGATCCGCTTGAAGTTGATGAAGACGGCCGAATTAAATAATATCAAAGGATTCGTAGGTCAAAAGTGTGAAATAAGAAACTGTTGTAATATATATATATATATATATATATATATATATATATATATATATATATATATATAATCCAAAAGTCCAGAGAAGAAATCTTCCTTACGACACAAGAGTTTTATTTTAAAAAAACCTGTCGCAGTTTGAAAATTCAATGTGTGCTCTTAATGTTAGAGTCACAGAGCAATTATAAAAGTAAAGAAATAATAAATGACTTAGAGATTTAATATAATGCTAAATCTCTCTTTTGTTATTTCTTTACTTGTATATATAATATATATATATATATATATATATATATATATATATATATATATATATTTAAATCTGATGATTGGGAACATCAGACACTTGGTCTAGGCTTCCTGAAATAGGCTATAATACAAAAAAATCTAAATCTTCTGTTATATTTTTTACTTATATATATATATGTATATATATATATATATATATTATATATATGTGTGTGTGTGTGTGTGTGTGTGTGTGTGTGTGTGTGTGTGTGTGTGCCGTGTGTGTGTGTACCCGCGTGTGTGTGTTTAAATAGATAAAGTGATTACAGGACAAAATATCTTATATAGTTGACATAAAATGCAGTTTTGGAATAACTTAATTTATCATCTTGCACTCAGAAAATGAATGAGTGGCGGTACCGGTTAGGGTCCAATGTATGGACGAATTGGTCTGTTTGCAAATTCTTCATATTAGATAGGAATTCTTGTTATCATATAATTTTTTTCAAAAACATGACTACCGTGATTCAAGACAAATGTGAATATAACCGTGCGTAACTGTTACAATCGTTTGGACCATCCTATAGGTTCTAAGCAAGAGAGCTTGTCCAGTGGAAATGGGTCCTTGGTAGTCCTCTGATAATGAATCATTTGGTTCTCCTGGTAAAGAGTCTTCAGTTCCTACGTCAATGATCGTAAGTTCCTCCTCAATGAGTGCAATTAGAATTATAGGGGGTTTAAGTAGTGTATCTGCCACGCAATATGGCTAGTGATTGGCCGGAGAAATAAACCACTTGACTTTGGCTAGTCTATAAATCCAGGTGGTGAATTAGAACACACCTTATATTCCAAAATATTCCAACAGTAATTCATTAACCTCTAGGCATAAAATGACCCCCGACGGGTCGACATGCCGTAAAAATCAATCGGTCCATCATCTGACTATAAGCTTCTATAACTTAATTTTTTATTCTTATTTTCTTTCTACGTTTTTATTCCTCAGTTTCTTCTAATCCCTATATTTTTGTTTCTATTTGCTTGAGCTATTTTTTTTTTTAAATGGACAGGTTTAGCTTAATTGGTAGAGCGTCAGTCTAGTAACTACAAGCCTCCAGGTTCGATACCGACCTTTGCCAATTCAGCGTATGAATAGCACAGGGATATTTTATTTACCAACCCCTCCGCACGAGCAGGATGTGACACAAGGTCAATTTCCTAAGCGGAGTTTAACAGGTTTTAATTCAGAGTTTTCCTTCTCCTAGACTGGTTACCTAGCCATCGATATAGAGCCCAGTTTGTCCTGCTATTTACCAATAGCTGGGGGGAGAATTGGATTCATACCTTTCCCAAGGGTATTAGCGCTTTGTGAAAAGCAAACAGTTTCTTTTCATATTATTCTAACCATTAGACCAGAGCACAGGGATATGTGCGGTAAAGTAAAGAGCTGTCTGTAGGTGTGGCGCTCCATCTCAGATGCATAATCAATCTCCTTGATCTGGTGCTTGTGAAAAGGGGATAGACCCCTTCGCTGTCTGGCTGATACCGACTTTAAGCTACCCCGGCGACTTTACTTTTTTACTTATTTAAAAAAAAACATCGTGTTATTTAGAAGCGTTTCGGTCAGCCGAGGCGTCTACGTGAGTCAACACGACTTTACGCCAACTTCTCAAACGCAAAGACATGTTGGATTTTCTGATCTCCGTGTGAAAAATCTTTATCACTTATGACCCGAACAATGCTAGTATACTAAGACGAAGCGTGAGGGTTTGTGGGCGTATTCCACTATGTTTATTGTTTAGCTGTACAAGTAAAAATAATAGTGAAAAATGAAATGAAATGAAATTCACATTTATTAATCTTTTGGGTTTTTTGTTGTTATTTTTCGTTCAATATCTGACAATCAATATGTTACTTTAGTAAAAATGAATCTTAGTAATTTTTTTCACTTTGTTTTTTTCTTTTATTAAATCCTAAAATTCGATCACGGGATTATCAGAGGAGATTTGGATTTTTGTAAATTAAATCGAATAAGATTAAAATAAATATAACAAAGATGAGAAATTTGAAAAAGATAAAAAAAAAAATATATACAAATTTAATGTAAAAAAGAAAGTAGAACAAGTCGAAAAAGAATAAAAGTAGATTCAAAAGAAAGTATAAAATTGCTGGAGAAAGAGAAAGAGAAAGAGAAAGAGAGAAAAAAAGAGAAAGAAGAATAGCTGAAGAGCAATGGAAAGGGAGAGAAAGACAGAAGGAACATGAGAAAGTGAGGAAGAGCAAATTAAAGGGATACAAAGATAGAGAGAGAAAAAGAGAGAGAGAAATAGAAAGGAAGATAGAAGAAGAGAGGGGGAAAAGTGAGAAAAAAGAAGGAAATAGAGAGAAAAGAAAGATAGCGATAGTGGTGGAAAAAGAAAGAAGAAACAATAGAAAGCAAGGATGAGCAAATTACACACACACGACACAGAGAGAGAGAGAGAGAGAGAGAGAGAGAGAGAGAGAGAGAGAGAGAAGAGAGAGAATAAAAATAAAGATAGCGAAAGAGAGATTGAAACCACGAGAAAATGCGATAGAAAGAGGAGAGAAAAAAAGAAAGGAAAAGAAAAAAAAGAAATGAAGACAGCTTCTCTATGTTAGCCCCCCTTCTCTCCTCTCTCTCTCTCTCTCTCTCTCTCTCTCTCTCTCTCTGTTACACGAAGAACTATTGATTGTTTATATACCCGCAACACGATTACATAATATAACAATACATTATTTAATAAATTGATAAGCAGAAAATATAAAAACGGATACTTCCACTTGTTGAGTTTTCTTTGGGGACAAGTTTATTGTCATGTCCAAGACATCCATTTTTTTGGTGTGTGTGTGTGTGGGGGGGCTCTTACCCCTCTGCATGGAATACAGTCGCCCTGTCGGTTTGCGCCGTAGAATAAATAATTTATCAGTTAAGAGTGGTTCCCCTTTGTTTATGTTAGACTTATAGGAAATAACCTCAGTTTCTTTACCAAGGTTAAAGAGCCCAGTCTGTCTTACTATTCAGCAGAAGAGTGTGACTACGCAAGAATGACGTCGTAGAGTCGAGGTCGTAAAAATCGAACGAAAGAATTAAACTAGAGAATAGGATGAAAAACAACGTGGAATAAAACTCTGAAAGATAGAATTTTTTTTAAAATACAGAAAAAACAAAACAAAAGGAAAACAAATGAATGAACAAAGGAAATGGAAGAAGTTTGAAAATGTCAAGCTTTCTCTTTAATATTATTAAGCATTTGGATTTTAATGGAAGCCAAACGGGCATTTAACATCACGTGGTCTCCTTGTCAACGTACATTACCGAAAACGTGATCTTGCGAGATTTCGAGAAAAGAATCCGACGGAATGTCGGTGGTGACAAAAGCGTTCGTTGGTGAGAGATAAATTTGAATAGAGATTAGTTGTGCTTGTATGGCTTTTGCATTTTGGTGAGTTTCAGATTTTATCCAATTAAAAGAGAATTTATGACATTATTTGTTAAAGATTTATTAACATCAAATGTAACATTAATTAAAACAACAAATTTTATATTTGAGTTAAATATACAAAGGAAAGTAAAGAAATTATTTGCAGTCATGTTTTTCTTTCTTTCTATCTTGCCTCGTCTATTTTCACTCCCTTTCTTTCTTTTTTCTTTCTTTCATTCTTTCTATTTTCGCTGCCTTTCTTTCTTTCTTTCTTTCTTTTTCTTTTGTTTTTCTTTCTGTCTTTCTTTCTTTCTATTTTGCCTTGTCTATTTTCACCCCCTTTCTTTCTATTTTACCCCCTCTATTTTCACTCCCTTTCTTTCTTTCTTCCTTTCTTTTTTCTTTCTATTTTCACTGCCTTTCTTTCTTTCTTTCTTTTTTCTTTCGTTTTCCTTTCTGTCTTTCTTTCTTTCTATTTTGCCTCCTCTATTATCACTGCCTTTCTTTCTTTCTTTCTTTCTTTCTTTTTTTCTTTTGTTTTTCTTCCTGTCTTTCTTTCTTTCTATTTTGCCTCCTCTATTTTCACTCCCTCCCTTTCTTTCTTTCCTTCTTTCTTTTTTTTTTTCTGTCTTTCTTTTTTCTATTTTGCCTCCTCTATTTCCACTCCCTTTCTTTCTTTCTTTCTTTCTTTCTTTCTTTCTTTTTTCGCTCTGTCTTTCTTTTGTCTATTTTGCCTCCTCTATTTTTACTCCCTTTCTTACTTTCTTTCTTTCATTTTTCTATCAAGTCTCTTCAGTGTGGCTAGACATTTTTGAGCTACATACAGCCTACTGAATATATATATATATATATATATATATATATATATATATATTATATATAGTCCATGCGGAATAGCAATATTCAATATAGATATATTAAAAAGGTCCTGAATAGAATAATTGCAATTACCAGCTTATCTAGAAATTTACTCTCCTCCACACGCAGAGATTCTACGAAATATCTTGCATTTTCCTACACTACCTTTTTCCCCTCTCTTACTCCTTTTTTGAAAGCGATGTTAACACTCGAATAGGAAAGGCATGGTTGGCCACCAACAAATTATCAGTCATATGGAAATCCCGTCTCCCTGACAAGCTAAAGAGACGATTCTTCCAGGCTGTTGTTGTGTCGGTACTGCTGTATGGCTGTACCACCTGGACCCTAACGAAGCGCCTCGAGATTAGGCTAGATGGGAGATGCACAAGAATGCTAATGTGGGCCACCCAGCCAGGACCTACATTAACCAACTATGTAAGGATGCTGGCTGCTGCGCGGAGGAGCTCCCAGAGGCGATGAATGATAGGGAAGGTTGGCGAGAGATTGTCATGGATATCCGTGCAAATTGCGCATGATGATGATGATTGTTCCCTTGTTCATCTTGCTTCTCTTTCTTCGTGTTTTTATTCTACCTTTTTCTTGCTTCTCTCTCTCTCTCTCTCTCTCTCTCTCTCTCTCTCTCTCTCTCTCTCTCTCTCTCTCTCTCTCTCTCTCTCTCTCTCTCTTTGCCCTTCATCTATTTTAATACTTCTTCGTTATCACCTCTCCTTCCTCGTCGTGTCCTGTGTATGACACTAAACTGCATCTGTGTCCCAGCTTGCTTATCGAATAAAGAACACAACAAGTAATCCAAATTGAACGCCATCTGGTGGAATAACTACTTCTGCCGTTTTATTACCAGAACTGAAAAATGGCGAAAACGATGCCTCCGTTTCTTATCAAAACAATGGCTAAAACAATGGCTTATCAAAATAATGGCTTATTAACCAATATACCACAATCTGATACAGAAGTTCCATTTTTGGAGCCATTACTCCCAGTTTCACAATAACCCGGAGTAGTAGTACCGTACCTGTTAGGGTTAAATGAATAAAAATGAGTTTTTGAAATTGTGCTTAAAAAGAAATTGAGTTTAAATATAAAAAAATTAATACCCATCAAGAATGAATAAAACAACAGAGCGAAATAGTAATAATAATAATGATAATGGTCTCCAAGGATTTGGAAAAAAGACTGAAGGAATTTGGAAATTAGAGGAAGTATTGATTACAGCATTATTGATATCAGCTTGAATATTCAGAAGAGTCCTAGAGACCTGAGGAGACTTGTTGTCACTTAGCCTCTGGTGAAAGACCACCAACTCACATCAACAAATGTGTCAAGACTGAAATAAAAATAGACAAAACAACAGCAAATATCACCCCCCCTTTTTTTTCATCAAATCTTAAGTGATGTTGTTATTCTTCTCAGTTTTAATACTACTTCTACTACAAATACTACTACTGCTGCTATTCATCTTCATTGTCACCATTATTATCATTCTAGGCTTCCATTACCAATGTTATATAATATCTTATTATAATGGAGATTGTGTGTTTTTCTGTCTGTAACCGAAACTATATTACTACTCAAGTCACAAATCCCTTAGTTATTTACGACACATTCTCCATGATTCTATTTCTATTTAAACCTCAATTAATAATAAAACTGTTTGACATTATTAATACTGTTGGCCTTACCTAAATACTAATAACATGCAATTGTATTTATATATACAACAAAATACCAGTTTTCAGTGTAAACGTAAAGCTAATTTGCATATTGATATTAAAAAAAAACTGATTTTAATAAAAACATGCTTGGTATTATTGATTTCTAATTGTTTGGTTTTATCTTAATGAATATGAGTAAAAATCTCTTCAATAAATCCTAAAAGAAATTCATTAACAAGAAGAAATAACTGTAATTTTATTCTTTACTTCCTATTTTAACTAAATAGTTAAATTAGGAAAATTTAGCATTGAAAAACGGAAGTGATGAAAGAGTAAGTTTCAGTTGTTCTATTTTCCGATTATACCCCCTCTGTTTCAAATCTTTTCTCTGAATTCTTAATTAGTTTCATTAGCCTTTCTAATTTAATCTAATATTTTATTACATTTAAACTTAAATACTTGCACCCGGAGGGTGCATATATTTGCTAGTAAGATAATATAATATTTCAATGTTTATCTTTTAAACATTGATTATTATTATTTAAATATAAAAAAATTCATATAATATTTAATATAATATAATATAATATAATATTTATAAAATATAATATAATATAATCTTATTATAATGGAGATTGTGTGTTTTTCTGTCTGTAACCGAAACTATATCACTATTCCGTTAGTTATTAACATCACATTCTCAATGATTTTATTTTTTATTTAAACCTCAATTATTAATAAAATTGTTTTACATTATTAATACTGTTAACCCTTTGTACATACTAGCAACATGCAATTATATTTTATATAAATAAAGTAAAATAGCGGTTTACAATGTGAATGGAAAGGCTAATTTGCATATTGATATTAAAAATGTGATTTTAATAAATATGTGATTAGTATTATTGATTTCTAATTATTTAGTTTTATTTTAATGAATATAAGCAAAAATCTCTTCAATGAATCTTAAATGAAATCCATTAACAAGATAAAATAACTGTCATTTTATTCTTTACTTCCTCTTATAACTAAATACTTAAGTTAGAAAAAATTACAATGAAAGACGAGAGTGATGGAAGAGTAAGTTTCGGTTGTTCTATTTTTTGATTATACTCCCTCTGTTTCAAATCTTTTTATCTGCATTCTTATTTAGTTTCATTGGCCTTTCTAATTTAATATAATATTTTATTACATTAAAACTTAAATACTTGCACCCAGAGGGTGCATATATTTGCTAGTATTTATAAAATAACCAAAAAAGGGTTGACATGCCCTGAAATCCAACCAACCAGCCAACCAACCTTCTTCGTCTTCTTTTTCTTGTTTACATAGTGTCTTCTCCTATTCCTATTCATCAAATCTCAAGTGATGTTGTAATTCTTCTCAGTTTTACTTCTACTTCTACTACAAATATACTACTACTGCTGCTATTCCTCATCTTCATTGTCGCCATTATTATCATTCTAGGCTTCCATTACCAATGTTATATAATATAAGTAAAAAGTAAAGTCGACGGGGCGGCCTAAGGTCGGTATCAGCCAATCAGCGAGGGAGTCTATCCCCTTTTCACTAGCGCTAGACCAAGGAGATTGTTTTTTAGCGCCTGGGGTGGAGCGCCACACCTACTATCAGCTCCTTACTTTACCGCACAGATCTCTGTGCTACTCATACGCTGAGTTGGCGGGGACCGGTATCGAACTAAGAACCTTGTGGTTTCTAGCCGAACGCTCTACCGACTGAGCTAACAAAACATTGATTATTATTATCTAAATATAAAAAATGTAATATAATATTTAATATAATATAATATAATATTTATAAAATATAATATAATATAATATTTATAAAATAACCCAACAAGGGTCGACATGCCCTGAAATCCAACCAACCAGCCAACCAACCTTCTTCGTCTTTGTCTTCTTGTTTACATAGTGTTTTCTCCTATTCCTGCCATTTTCTGACTTCTTATAATTCTTTCTTCTTTTTTTGCATCATGCCAACTGACTCTTCGAGTGCATTTAGCATAGGTTTACTGAATTACGTATTCTAACCACTGTTCAGTCGCGAAGTGATGAAACTGCAAAGACAATTACTTCTAGAAATTGTATTAAGGTTGGCGTTAAGAAACATTCGCCATTATTTCGCTCTCCATAGCAGATTTTCTGTTTATTATAAGCTGTTGTTGTTTTTTTTGGGGTTTTGTTTTGTTTTTTTGTTCTTTAAAAGCAAGGTAAATGGATTCAGCCAAATTGGTTTTGAACTCTGACTAAGATAATTTGGTTCACTTCTCATTATTGCCCTAAACTGAGAGGTGGGTTGAGCTAATACGTTTTAGAATACGGCTTGGAGTTGTCTGAAAATCAACATTGGACTCACGACAGAGGTAAAATGCCCTTCCAAAAAATATAATGATATTGTAAACGAGTGCTAAAATTAAGTGGTCATTAGGCGTATATATATATATATATATATATATATATATATATATATATATATATATATATAATCAATGGTAATATTATGGATTTACACTCATAACTTGAAGTTTCACGGTAATCCAATCATCAGATGAGTCCAATGGTTGAGATCATAAAAACCAGTTGTGAAATGGTTTTTAAACCAGTAATTTTTTAGCGTTTATATAAACGTGAAACTTTTTCACGCGATGGGAAATATAGAGCTAAAAATTGTCTTTTTTTAAAACTGTGGCTTGTTTAACGTTTATGCGACGATTGGATTACCTTGAAACTTCAAGTTATGAGTGTAAAATCATAATATTACCATTGATTATAAATCTGCTCTGCTTTATTAGCATTGAGCACCTTTCCATGCCAATACTTTTCTCATTTTTCATTCTCTATTCATTATATATATATTATATTATATATATATATATATATATATATATATATATGTGCGTGTGTGTGTGTGTGTGTGTGTGTGTGTGGAGGTGCGTGGTGTATTGGTTAACCGTAGGAAATGGACTCTTTGACCCGAGTTCAAATCATAGACGAGGCTGTTTGCATTTCACAGAGCACTTGTGAAATGTATGCATCCACGTACTCTCCCTCCGTCTATATAGTAGGACAGATTGGGCTCTTTGACCTTGGCTAGGAAACCAGTCTAGGAGAAGGAAATCTCTGAATTAAAACCTGTTAAACTCCGCTTAAGCAATTGACCTTGTGGCAGCAATGCGCGTGTGGAGGCTGGTATATATATAATATATATATATATATATATTATATATATATATATATATATATAAGGCATGATACACTTTCTTATATATATTTACATATGTATGTATCTATCAGTTAACATTCTAGCCTCTGTCTAGTCATACCTAATTTGAAAATTAATTTGTTATAATTAAATGAATTAGGCGTGCATATCGGTTTAAATGTAAGGCGTAAACAAATCGAGAAAAGTCAATCTCTGTATGTACATTTCACCCTATTAGGCCTCATCATATCAGTTTAAAATAAATGAGAAATCTGGGAAAGCCAGCTAGTGAAATGAGTCCCCGCCTGTCAGCCTGACAGATAGGGTTAGAATCACGCACAAAGCACTGCCCTGTCTATAACTCTGCTGATGCGGCCTAATAGGCTGAAATGTACATACAGAGATGGACTTTTCTCGGTTTGTTTACGCCTTACATTTAAACCGATATGCACGCCTAATTCATTTAATTATACCTAATTAATTTTCAAAATGGGCATGACTTCAATTAAGCACTTTATACTTATGTATAATATTTTTACCTTAACTAATATTGCGTTTTTTTTTTTTTACTTTGAATCATATTGCATTAAAAAAATTTTAATCCAGCCTTTTTGGTTCCCGAGTCAGACAATGATTACCTAAAAAAGTCCGGAGGTCACATCGGTCGAAATTTTATCTAGATAACAATAAAGATGAGGACAATATTCAGAATAATCCAAATGATACCATCTCGGTTTTGTCTGAGTTCCCGTAGAGACCAATGTCTCTTGTCGCTATCTCTAGGCCACGCGGCAGTGATTCCGCTTGTGCAGGTGTATATATGATCATCGCCGAATCTAAAAGACATAAAGCTATGTCCAAATACACACAGCTGCTTCATCATGAGATTAATATATTAATGTTAATATCTATGTGTTATTCATGAGAGGCCTATTCATTTAATTGCGCTCGTATATGTTGTCAGACGATTGTCTGTGGTAATTCCAGTCTGAACGGCGATCACTTTGAACACACGGTAAGTCGATGTCGATTACATTCTCTAGATCAATTCATATAGTTTCATAAACACCGAGATGAAATGGAAATGTTCTAAAACGGGTGGAAATAATTTCCATCACAATTCACAGGAAATGACTTCAATATAACCTTCACAATTGACTGCATTTCATGGTTTTCTCTTGCAAATGCGAAGAGTAAAAGCTTGATTAGAATATATGATAGGAGGTCTCCGACGTAGTTAAACACATCCATATATATATATATATATATATCTTATTATAATGGAGATAGTGTGTTTGTCTGTCTGTAACCGAAACTATATCACTATACAAGTCACAATTCCCTTAGTTATTTACATCATATTCTCTATGATTTTATTTTTTATTTAAACCTCAATTATTAATAAAATTGTTTTATATCATTAATACTATTGACCATATCTACTTACTATTAACATGCAATTGTATTTATATATACAACAAAATAGAAGTTTACAGTGTGAACGGGAAGGCTAATTTGCATATTGATCTTAAAAAAATTGATTTTAATGAATATGTGCTTAGTATTATTGACTTCAATTTTTTTTGGTTATCTTAATGAATATGAGAAAAAAATCTCGGGGATAAATATTAAAAGAAATTCATTAACAAGAAGAAATAACTGTGATATTATCCTTTACTTCCTATTTTAACTAAATAGTTAAATTACGAAAATTTATCAATTAAAGACGGGGAGTAATGGAAAATGATAGAAGAGTTAGTTTTCTAAGTTGTTCTATTTTTCAATCATACCCCCTCCGTTTCAAATCTTTTTTATCTGCATTCTTATTCAGTTTCATTTGCCTTTGTAATTTAACATGATATTTTATTATATTAAAACTTAAATACTTGCTTGTATATATATATATATATATATATATATATATAATATATATATATGAGTGTATTTATGTATGAGTAGTGGCTTACCGGTGGGTGCGGGTACGATCGTTGAGGGCGCACAGTATCCAGGGGTTAAGACCGTGAAAAAACAAATACACAGTGTTCAATACAATGTAGAGCAACATTTATTTAAGAAATGGATATGAAGTAACCTACTCGAGTTTCATCATCTGAATCGTCAGGGTTACATCCGCTGAATTAATCGAGTTTTCGATTAATATCAGTTGATACCACGTATGTCTGTTGAAACGGGTCTTATCGGGGTTTTTTTAAGGTTTTTTTTAAATCCATAAACAAGCGTTCGTCTATAACGATAAGACCCGTTTCAACAGACATACGTGGTATCAACTGATATTAATCGAAAACTCGATTAATTCAGCGGATGTAACCCTGACGATTCAGATGGTGAAACTCGAGTAGGTTATGCATAGAGTATCGCCCATAAATAAGTACACCACTTAGAATTATGTTGATAAATAGCGACGTTCTCCTGTGGAAACCTACACATGGATATACCAGCAACAAAATTTACATACAACACCTATGAGCGGAACCTGGATGCCTGGTTGAGCACTTGACAAGAGCGATGACCGATAAGAATATATGGCGAGAGAGATTCGGGGGAATCCGTGTAGTCAGTAGGACTTAATGATGATGATGATGATATATACTTTTCTGATGTTATATTTTCAGACCGAAGTAAATTTTCCCAACAACATATATATCAATAGGGAAAATGGCTTTGTCTGTCTGTCCTTTGTATACATACAGAAAAGTCATTGGGACAGCCTAATGTCGGTATTATCCAAACAGCGAGGGAGTCTATCCCCTTTTCACTAGCGCTAGACAAGGGAGATTGTTTTGGGTGTCTGAGGCGAAGAGCCACTCCTAACATCAGTTCCTCACTTTACCGCACATATCCATGTGCTACTCATACGCTGAGTTGGCGAGGACCGGAATCGAACAAGGTCCCTTGTGGTTTCTAGCCGAACGCTCTACCAAATGAGCTAACCCGGCCCTTTTATAAAAAGTGAATGTTCTTCTAAACCAAATATTCTAGGGTTCTTTCAACCTCTAGCCGTCTCAGAGCAACTACATGCACTACATGAAATTGAACTAAATTTTAAATGCATAGAATATCGCTCATAAATAAGTACGTACATTACAATACTGTTTGCAAATAGTGAATTTTCTTCTAAACCAAAGATTCTAGGAATTTACCAAGCTGTAGTTATAGCAATGCTACTTTCAGTCCGCACTACTTGAAATTTAAATACGATTACAGAAAAATCTAAATAGGAACTACACTAGGATGCTGTGTGCAGTCTTGAACAAATCCTGGAAGCAGCACCCCACAAAACTGATGTACCGTTACTTACCTCCTCCGACACAGGCCATCCAAGTAAGACTAACAAGACATACAGAATATCAATGGAGAAAGTAAAGACGAACACATAAGTGACATTCTCATGTGCTCAACTACACATTGATACACCAGTCTTAGTGAACCAGCAAAAAATTTACATACAGCATCTATTTGGGGGGACATTGGATGCCTTGTTGCGCACTTGCCCGGAGCGATGCCCGATAGGGATGCATGGAGAAAGAGATTCCAGCCCATCCATGCTGTCTGCACGAATTGATGATGATGATGCTGATGATGCTGTTGATGATAATGATGCTACTGCTGTTGCTGCTGCTGATGATGATGATAATGATGCTTATGATGTTGATGAACTATACTTTTCTGGTGTTAAACTTTCAAAATGAATTAAATTTTCTCATCTAAACATAATTACGTTGAGATTAATTATTTATATTGCGAATCGATATTTTTCAAAATTAAAGACGTCATAATTGATATTTTCCGTCTAGGCATATATTCTTTATTTGGTTGTCATATTTTCCCGTAATTTATATTCGAAATAAATATTTCATAATTTACAAGTAATGGCCAAAAGGTAAGGTAGGAACATTTAATCAATCCACCTGTTGATATTTCTGAGATGAGGTGTTGTTGTTGAAAATCATATAGGTGCTAGAGCTTGACATGACCAGCCAATTGATCGGAGAGGGTCTCTAACCGCCCGTCTAGCCCAAGAGAGGGCTAAAGTGGAGTATTGCAAGTCATGGACTTCTCAGCCACCTGGGTTCTATCCTTAAGCATCATCGGTCGCTACTCCCGGCCAACAACTGGCCCCATTTGGGGGAGTCTTACCCCTCTGCAGAGTGCAGTCAGTGCATAACACCCCAGCTGACAGGGCGGAAATACAGATATTGTGGCTTTATATATATATATAATAATATATATAATATATATATATATATAATATAAAACTCATTCAAATATTAATTTATATATATATTATATATAAACTCATTCAAATATTATCTCCATGTTGTAAAATAATTTTTTTTTTCTTAAAAAGAAAAGTGAGGGTAACCTTATTAGATTTAAAATCTAAAATAAATTGATCTTTTTTTCGTCATCAGAGAAAAAGTGCATTGATAAATGGTGTTATTATGGTTTGGTTTTGTTTTTTTTTTGTTTGTTTTGTTTTTTTATTTTTGTTGTTGTAGACGATGGAATAGTCAGTGAAAACGAGAAAATGATTTTTTTTCTCAATAGGACAAAGAATTCGTAAAACATAAGAAATATATATATATATATATATATATATATATATATATATATATATATATATAGCATTTTACTCATCTGTTGTTTATAGACTTGAGTTCTTTGGTGATTGTAAATATATCCATCTGCATAAGTATGTACCAATTGTTTGCTTCTCACTTGATCGCTTGACAGACGAAAGTTGCATACATTACCGGTACTACTATGCTACTTCTTCCTCGTTGTCAACATCCGGAGTTGATGCAATTATGCCATTGGCTCACGAATGCATAAATGCTATCAACGAATAACGTGACACCAAGGCAATTGTTCTTCAATCCATCGCCATCCTACTTGCAGATGATATCATAGACACCCATTACTTCAGAAGATCACGTTTCAGAGCCATATCAACAATATTATCTCCAGATGATGATACTATTGCGTGCGTCATTGTTTGGCTTCAAGATTAGTGATATTAGTGACTTCCTGATATTGATATTATTATTTCAATGCAATATCACTAGAATTATTTCAGTGATAAATTCGATCAATAGTTTTGGTTTGTTTTGTTATAAATCAATTCTGAATGGATAATACATCTTTTTTATAAATACATCTTTCTATTTAACCCATAGATGGTACCCTAACAGGTACTACCACTCCGGGTCAGAGTGGACCAGGGAGCAATGGTGATGAAGGGGTGCTACACATTCCCCAAACCTCCAAAACTGGAACCTCACCATCAGATAGAGTTTAACGTCATTCCCAGTAGACATGTAGACCCGCAGCCACCGCCTTCTAGCACCCATATAATAAAAAGGGGTTGGGGCTTGCCATAAGGGCAATAGGGTTGGGAAATCATATAGGTGCTAGGGCTTGACGTGAGCAGCCGATTGATCGGAGGGGGCCTCTTCGACCGCCCGTCTAGCCCAAGATAGGGCCAAAGTGGTGTATTGCATGTCATGAACTGCTCATCCACCTGGGCTCTATCCTTAAGCATCACGGGTCGCCACCCACGGCCAACAGGTGGCCCCATTGGGGGAGTCTTATCCCTCTGCAGAGGTGCAATCGGTGCATTCTAACGCCGCAGATGACAGGGCAGTCGATAGTTTCATTTGAGTTTTTTTTATTCAAAATACTCTGAGTAGAAAAGTATATCTAAGTCGTCGGGGTGGCCTAATAGCGGTATCAGCGAGGGGGTCTATCACCTTTTCACTAGCGCTAGACCAAGGAGATTGTTTAGGCGTCTGATGTGGAGCGCCACACCTACCGTCAGCTCCTCACTCCACAGCAGAGATCCCTGTGCTGCTCATACTTTGAGTTGGCGAGGGTCGGTATTGAACAAGAAACTTTGCGTTTCATAGACAAGTGGTCTCCCCACTGAGCTAAACACACACGCACGCACACGAAAACACACACGGGCATACACACACACACATATATGTATATATATGTATACTCCCCACTCCAGGTAGATTGAGCACTCTGGAGGGTATTTATGAGTAAAATTCTCTCTTCCACTAGTGGGCGTGCTAATAGCCCGATGACTATATATATATATATATATATATATATATATATATATATATATATATATATATTAATCCTAACGAGTCAGATCTACCAACTAAAAGTTACGCTTACTAGCTCATCAAGAATCAAATTCTTGCCCTGATGACCTATTAAGCGAAACTCTTAGTTGGTAGATCTGAATCATAAGATATATATATATATATTATATATATATATATATATATATATATATATATACATAATGCGAGCATTGACATGGGTTTCTGTAGAAGTATAAGAAGTAAGAAGGCTAGCCAATACATTCTCTTCTTAATTGTGTCACAACAGTGACATGATATTTCGCGACGAGACAGAGGCCAAAGAGAAATTGTTTCATGATTTTCCAGTAAACATTAGGTCAAAATGAACATTAACAACCTCGGCCGAAATTCGAACCCTGTACTCTTATTTTGTTCTTGTGCTATTCATCGAAAAATATTGTGAAATTTAAAAATCAATTCAAACGAAAAGAAAAATTATAAATTAAGTAAATAAACAGAAAAAAAGAAAGCCAGATAAAAAGAGAGAAAGAACGGAAGTGCGGATTAAAAACGATGAAAGAAAGAAAGTTTGTAACTAGGAAATATTTCACTAATCTAGTTACTGTACAAAGAAAATATCATCCATACATTACCAGGACTACTATGTTACTTCTTCATCGTGGTCAACATCGGGAGTGCTCACTAATCTCATTGGTTGTGTGGGGATTAATAAAAGTAAAAATAAATAAAACAAAAGTAAAACAAAATAAAATTAGATAAATAAATAAAGAGACACATAAATAACAATCTCCCAGAGGGCTTAGGACAGGAAGAGCCCTACAGGCATGCGCAGCAAAAAAACCCATGTTCTTGGCGTCGAAAATGTCTAAAAGAAGCTTGGACTGGGAGACTTTGGTGTGGTAACACCTATCGAATTATTCGGGAATTATATCCCCTCAACGAAATAGTGTTGAACCCAATAATAAAGGTCTAACTCTAAAGTCATCCCTGTCTCTGTTCTTTTCCTTCTTTTCGTTAAATTCTATTTCAGCTCACCAGCCCACACGAAGTAAGTAATACTTTTATTTGGGGATAGGATAGAAGACGAATGAATCAAGACTTATTCCCATAGTTGTACGAACGCATATATATTACCATCAAAGACCGTGTCGACGAAATGGTATCAAGTCAATAGTTCTTTAGTTAGTTGCTAAGAGACCCAAGAATATGACATCACCATTTTTATTTGCAGATGATACCATAGCACTAACTTCTGAACAATGGTTGATATGTAAAATCCAACCTACCACCAATATTAAAAAGCAAAAAGATAGACCAATCTTTACTGCATACGTCCAGCCTGACCCAGAGTGGTAGTACCTGTTAGGGTCTCATTTATTGGTTGAATAGAAAAATGTGTTTAAAAATATTTGAGTTTAAAAAACGAATTTTCAATGCTCATAAAAAATGAATAAAACAAAATGTCCTCGGCATAAAATCCCCCCCCCCCCCCCAGGTTTTACAACCTAAAATCCAACCAACCTTTATGAACAAAACGTTTAATAGCCATATCTCAATATTATCCTATGATTGAAAAGTGGCTAATATGCTGCTTGGAAACCAATGGTAACAATTGCACCTTAAAATGTATTTTACACTATAATGAATATATATATATATATATATATATATATATATATATATTATATATATATATATATATATATATGTGTGTGTGTTTGTTTCCTTTTGTATGCATACAGTATCGCCAATAAATAAGTACATACATTACAATTCCATTTATAAAAAGTGTATTTTCTTCTAAACCATAAAATAAAATAACCCCCCAGGTTTTACATGTCGTAAAATCCAACCACCCCATCTGAACATCACGTTTCAGAGCCATATCTGCAATATTATCCTATATTGATGATAACATTGCGTGCGTCAAAGCTTGGCTGCAAGATTAGAAACATCACAGAATTCATGATTATTGTTTCTCTTTTGTTTTCTTGTTGTCTTTATCAATCAGGTACTATCACTATTTTTTCCTTTTGATTTAGATTGTTCAATTTCACAATAGTTTTCTCGGTTGGTGATAAACTTATCTAACCGGAAGATTGTAATAAAAAAAAAAGCTCAACCGAGGAAACCAATCAAAACTAGAAATACAAATAATTCTTGTGATAATGCATGATTGAAAAAGCCACAAGAAAATAAAAACTGAAACAATAATAATCAAATTGCAAAGTCTCCAATGTCCCTAATCTTGTGTACCATAGTTCCAGAACGATATATGTATCAGAATGACATGCGTCGCATAGTCCAACTCAAGTTGTAGTACTAGTCGTCGTTAGTAGTATTAGTAAGTAGTAGTAAGTAGTAGTAGTAGTAAAAGTCGTTAGTTCACATGTGAAACCTGGGGGGGGGGTATTTTATTTTTTATGGTTTAGAAGAAAAATACACTTTTTATAAATGGAATTGTAATGGATGTACGTATTTATAGGCGATACAGTATGCATACAAAGGACTGACAAACAAAAACATTTTCCATATATATATATACTTTGTCGTTAATTGTTTTATTTTCGAAGTTTCCTCCGGACATACACATATACACAACTACCCTTTATATATGTATAGATTAGTAAACTATTCCTCTCATTTTCTACCCCTGAGCTTTTCATTCGTTCGTTCTTTTTAACATATTATTTTGGTCAGTCTTTTTTTTCGTGTTTATTTACAGAGTATTTTTCTCGTTTAATTTTGATTTTGGAATTCCACAATATATTTTTGGAGGGGGGGGCAGGGGATAGCAGATATACTTATCTACCCAGAAGATTGTGATTTAAAAAAAGCTAAAATAAGAAAAGTAACCAAAACTAGTTCTAAACTGATTTCAATTATAATGCATGATTGATAAAAACAAATAGAACATAAAATACAAAACAATAATAATAAAGTCCGTGATTGTCACTAATCTTGCAACCAAGCTTTGACGCACGCAATATTATCATCATCAGATGATAATATTGCTGATATGGATATAAAACGTGATATCCAGAAGTTGGTGGTCTATGATATCATCTGCAATTAAAATGGGGATGTTATCTCCTTGTGCCCCATAGCAACTGACTGGGGAACACGTGACTTGATACCATTGTTTTTCTATTACAGTATTCGGACCATATGACCTTTAAGTACCCCTTTTGCGATCTCGTTTCATAAGGAAATTTTTTTCATTTACACGGTCAAAATCCGGTTGTTTGTTAACAGACGATTTTTAGAGGTTTTTTTTTAAATTATAAAACTAACACCTAACCCTAATTTTGACGGTGTAAATGAAAAAAAAATGGATCATACCCAACATCAAGGAACACCAACGAACAACCAAAGGATCATACCCAATATTAAGGGACACCAAGGAACAACCAAAGTTTTCTTCACTAAAGATCGCGCTCTGTTTAACACAATGGATCTCCACTAGGAAGTGCTCTCGCTGAAAGCCGAAGGATGGCCACAAAAATCGTAAGAGGTTATGGGCCCAGAGCCAACCAAATGATCATGCCCAACACTGAGGGACACCAAAGAGTAACCAAAGGTTTTTTTTCAATAAGGATTGCGCTCTGCTTAACACAAGGGGTCTCCGCTAGACAATGCTCTCGCTCGAAGCCTAAGGATGGCCACAAAAATCGTAACAGGTTATGGGACAACCAAATGATCATACCCAACACTGAGGCACACCAAAGACCAACCAAAAGTTTCTTCACTAAGGATCACGCTCTACTTAACACAAAGGATCTCCGCTGGACAGTGCTCTTTCTTGAAGCCGAAGGATAGACACAGAAATCTTAACAGGTTATGGGCCCAGGGACAACCAAATTATCTTGCCCAACATTGAGGGACACCAAAGATCAACCAAAGGTTTCTTCAATAAGGATCACGCTCTACTTAACACAAGGGATCTCCACTGGACAGTGCTCTTTCTTGAAGCCGAAGGATGGCCACAAAAATCTTAACAGGTTATGGGCCCAGGGACAACCCAAATGATCATGCCAACACTGAGGGACTACAAGGAGCAACCAAAAGTTTCTTCACTAAGGATCGCGCTCTGCTTAACACAATGGATCTCCGCTAGGGAGTGCTCTCGCTCAAAGCCGAAGGATGGCCACAAAAAATCTTAACAGGTTATGGGCCCAGGGACAACCAAATGATCATGCCAACACTGAGGGACTACAAGGAGCAACCAAAAGTTTCTTCACTAAGGATCGCGCTCTGCTTAACACAATGGATCTCCGCTAGGGAGTGCTCTCGCTCAAAGCCGAAGGATGGCACACAAAAATCTTAACAGGTTATGGGCCCAGGGACAACCAAATGATCATGCCCAACACTGAGGGACAGCAAGGAGCAACCAAAGGCTTTTTCAATAAGGATTGCGCTCTGCTTAACACAAGGGGTCTCCGCTGGACAATGTTCTTGCTCGAAGCCTAAGGATGGCCACAAAAATCGTAACAGGTTATGGGACAACCAAATGATCATACCCAACACTGAGGGACAGCAAGGAGCAACCAAAAGTTTCTTCACTAAGGATCGCTCTCTGCTTAACACAATGGATCTCCGCAGGACAGTGCTCTTTCTTGAAGCCGAAGGATGGCCACAAAAATTTTAACAGGTTATGGGCCCAGGGACAACCAAATGATCATGCCCAACACTGAGGGACACCAAAGAGCAACCAAACGTTTCTTTAATAAGGATCGCGCTCTGCTTAACATAAGGGATCTCCGCTGGAGAGTGCTCTTACTTGAAGCCTGGAGATGGCCACAAAAATCGTAACAGAAAGAATGAAAGAGTTAAGAGAGAAACGTTTACACCTACGCATAGTTCAATCGATTTGTGACTTTATTCCATTAAATAAATTGACAGCAATGACTGTCAATGGCTTTCTGAACATTGCCATTATTCTATTTTATTCCATTTATTTAATCTGGCGCCAGTCTCTCATCGCTGAGTCAATTGATGTCAGGCACATTCAGAAAAGAAGACAACCAAAACCATTAAAGTGAGTCTCGTTTCAAAGAAGACAAGGTGGAGTTTTGTGTCAAGCTACGCTTAAGGCACCGATCCTCACTAGATAAGTCAAAGTTAAGCAGCGATAAGCCTGCTCAATACTTAAATGGGTGACAACTTGGTAATTAGCAAGTATTATAAACAGTCATCTCTGTCAACTTATTTAATGGAATAATGTCATAGGTCGATAGATTTATGTGGAGGTATAACATTCCTTTTCACAGACTTTCTTTCTCTTTTCACTCTTTCTTTCTTTCTTTTTATTGATTCTTACTTTCTTCTTCCAGTGTTTCTTTTTCTTTCTTTCTTTTTCTTTCTTTCATTCTTTCTTTCTTTCTTTCTTCCCGTTTGATTGATTATTTCTTTCTTTCTTTCCAGTCTTTCTTTCCTCTTCAAGTCTTTCTTTTTCTTTCTTTCCTATTTCCGTTCTCTCTTTCTTTTTCCCTTTCGATTGATTCTGTCTTTCTTTCTTTCTTTCTTTCTTTCTTCCCATTCGATTGATTCTTTCCTTCATCTTCCACTCATTTTCTTTCTCTCTCTGTCTTTTCTTTCTTTTTTCTTTCTTTCTTTCTTTCTTCTCTCCATTCGATTGATTTTTTCCTTCATCTTCCACTCGTTTTCTTTCCTCTCTCTCTCTCTTCTTTCTTTCTTTCTTCTTTCTTTCTTTCTCCCCATTCGATTGATTTTTTCCTTCACCTTCCACTCGTTTTCTTTCTCTCTCTTTCTTTCTTTTTTCTATCTTTCTTTCTTTCTTTCTCCCCATTGATTGATTTTTTTTCCTTCACCTTCCACTCGTTTCTTTCTCTCTCTTTTCTTCTCTCTTTCTTTCTTTCTTTTCTTTCTTTCTTTCTTTCTTTCTTTCTCCCCATTCCGATTGATTCTTTCCTTCATCTTCCACTCGTTTTCTTTCTCTCTCTTTCTTTCTTTTTTCTTTCTTTCTTTCTTTCCATTTGATTGATTCTTTCGTTAATCTAACACTTTTTTCTTTACACTTTTTCCTATTGAAATAAACTGAAATACCATTAATTCGTTCCGGTACCCTAACTCTTTAATTTGTGTGTTACGTCTAATATGAAAAAACAGCAATGTATTGTATAAAAATATAATAAAATAGAATCTTATGAATAAAAAAAAGTAAAGTCGTCGAGGCGGCCTAAAGTCGGTATCAACCAGACAGCGAGGGAGTCTATCCGCTTTTCACTAGCGCTAGGCTAAGGAGATTATTTTAGCATCTGAGATGGAGCGCCACACCTACCATCAGCTCCTTACTTTAGCGCACAGATAACTGTGCTACTCATACGCTGAGTTGGCGACGGCCAGTATCGAACTAGGAACCTTGTGGTTTCTAGCCGAACGTTTCTACTGACTGAGCTAACTCGCGCCACTATTTTTTTATGAGTAATGTTTTTCTTTGGCGCGATGAATTTGGAAACTTAAATGTTTTTATGGGAACTTTTTAAACTTAAGCTTATCTTAAACTCTCACGCGTAAAAACACAATCTCTCTGGTCTTGTGCTGTTGCAGATTAAACTATTGTTTCAACTTCTTTCTGTCGCGAAAAGAAATTCAAAATACCAAGGGAATTGGGAAAACAAAAGGATGTTTCCAGACAGAAAGTCTGGATAGAAGAAAGAGGAAGAGTGATTAAGATCTGAGGCTTACTGTTGACCGGGTCAAACGAACTGTCCGGAAAAAACAACAATAGCAGGATGACAAAGGACTTCCTATTGACTGGTGACAAATCTAGGATTGCATGACACGCAGTACAGTTCCGATGTAATTTGAATAGACCAGAGCATGCTGGGTAAAAAATTGAAAAAGTGACGGTTAGACCGGGAGTTCGGCAGTTAAGATTTGGTAGCCGTTAAGTTCAGACTCCCGTCGACTCTCCGAAGAAGAGACTTGTTATAACTACGGTTCATTTCACCACTCATCCAAGCCGGCGCTATCACGTCTCACACCTCCTTTCATCCACACCAACCGAGGAAAGAAAATAAAGTCCAGCTTTCTTTTGTATACCTGTGTTGGTTTTTAATCCAGTGTACTACACACCAGCGCTGTCAATTGATACAGTATATAACAGTGCTAACGAAAACGAGATAGACTTTCTCTTGTGTCGGCTCATAACAACAAGTGACTACTTCACCGACCTACCTGTCGTCCTGTATTTTCAGTCAGCTATGCTCCAGCAAATAAACGGTTTTTCGCGCGGCCATCTTTAAATAATAGCGGTTAGGCAAAATAATTAAGAAAGAATTGCGACGCCTGTGCGCTACAGTTATCGGGAAAATTATATAAAGTGTTCATAAATCATCCTACTATTGGGGATACGTTAAATTGCGACTAGCTGTGTATATGCCATTTGCCTCCAAGGTCTTTGTCGCTTGATTGCACTATCTTCAGAGAGTCTCGCGTTGTCACGATCTGACGCCCGGTCGTTCGCTTAAGCGCACCCAATTTGCAAGATTCGACCACCGGACCAAACAAAGTAACTCAACGAAATGATTCCTTTGACTAAGGTTTCATTAGTTTTCGACTTTCAACAGCCAAGTGATATTGTAGCTGGTTACAACTACATTAACCAGCGAAACTCTCGCGCGAAGACGGAGTTAATACGAGCAGAGGAAATATATGAGAAGCAAATTGCGCAGAAGATGGTTTTACAGTGCATGATCGGGGCAAAATACAATAATCACAATATTTTCCTAACCCCCCAAAATCCTGGTCTTAGCATTAATATGTCTGCGAAGGTTCTGTT
>CM042157.1:21968350-21970850 GCA_023376005.1 Doryteuthis pealeii
AAAAAATAGAGAGAGAATACCAGGGTTACATTTAATGTATTTGCAGTTAGTTTTGTAGAAGTTTACTTTAAATATTTACCTTGCTTTACGACCCATAAACACCAATTTCCGTACATTACAAAAAGACCGATTGACTAAGAGTTATAAAGTTTTTTTTTTAGTATGATATTGCTACAGATCTATAGAAATCTCCACATTCCTGAAATTATTGTTTACAACAATCTAAAACTATCAGCGGACAAATGGATGGAGGTAGTTCACCAGAATGAATATACGTTTGGTTTTAACTGATATTAAACTTAGCACTCAGCGCGACTTGAACGTAAAGTGCTTTAAATTGCTTTTTATACTGCGACATAAATTATGTTAGATTTCATAGCGACTGCAGTCGGAGAAAACAAAGTATAATTGCTATTCTTATACCTCGATACTCCCATCTTCGTGTGTGGAGATTCAATTACCTACACAGAAACTATACAACACAGGAAACGTTATTCTATATATAATTTACACCAACCCCGTGGTGTAATAGTTAAGGTCATAGGACATAGGATGTGGTAATTACTTTCACTTAGCGCTGATACCCTTGGGAAAAGTATGAATCCTACCCCCCCTCCAGCTATGGGTAAATAAGTAGGGCAGACTGGGCTCTTTAACCTTGGTTAGGCAACCGGTCTAGGAGAAGGAAAACTTTGAATTCAAACCCGTTGAAACTCCGCTAAGAAATTGACCTTGTTCACATACTGCTCGTGCGGGGGGTTGGTAAATATATATATATTTCCAACCTCCGCAGGACTAGGAAATGGCACAAGGTCAATTGCTAAGCAGGGAGTACATGCTTGAATTCCGAGTTTTCCTTCTTCTAGACTGGTTGCCTAATCGATGTTTGCCCAGTCTGCGCTTCTATTCCCCCAAAACTGGAGGAAGAATGGTTGGATTCATAACTTTTCCAAGAGTATTACTGATAGAGTTCGATGAGGAGTATCACATAATAAAAGATAGTTGAGTTCGCTTGAGAATTGGGGGAGATATGGGGCTTCAAATGTGCCACCAAAATGCCATTTTCAGCCATTCGATAAGTCTACGTATTTTTGATGAAAATGTACGTTATCGATTTTATTGTTTTTTCTCATGGATTCTAAGCTTGAATTACTGATGGTGAAAAAAGTGCTCAATCGGATTTTAGGTAACTTTTGAGGCCTGATAATCCCCTTGGGAGTGGGCAAAAAATGGCCAATTTCCTGTAGCAAATAAAGTGCCAAACCAATATGATTTTCTGATAGAGTTCGATGAGGAGTATCACATAGTAAAATATGGTTGAGCTCGCTTGAGAATTGGGGGAGATATGGGGCTTCAAATGTGCCCCGAAAATCTATCTGAAATGCAAACAGCCTCGTCCGGGATTTTAACTAGGCCCAAATAATGCATACAACTTATCTTACGTCCTCCACTATACCATTCCAATAGGACGTGACATGAAGACAACTAAATTATTTGTATCTTAAACTTTTTTTTTCAAAAAGAATCTGTCTTCTATGATATAAGTTAGCTGGTTATTCATTTATCTATTTATTCATTTTTTAAAAAGTTAGCTTCTCCATAAAATATATATCAAATAACATCAGATGAAAAGTGTTTTCTTTTTTCTTCTGTCTGACTGGGTTTGCTGAATGATTACTTCAGACATTGGAGATGTCTACACAAGGAAATAGTTCTTTGACTGGAAGCGTAAAATTAACAGAAGAAGATAAAAGAAAAAGGTTAAGCTAATTTATAATTTCCTTCACTGGTTTTCGTTGTACATATTAAAAAAAAACTATTCTGTGAATCATTTATACTAGGATGAGCCAAAAGTCGTGTAGAACTTTGATAACACGGTGCGATATTCAGCAATATGAACGCACATCAAACACAGTTACCTAACCTTTTCGCTAGGATACTGAGTGGTGTCAGGAATAGATCTTGGAAGTAGCACCCAACAAAATACCAGTTGTCTGGACACTGGTTTGTCTGCGGGAATGTTATATAGAATAATTGTCCACTTAGCTGAAATCCTGAGGTAGGGTGAGTTATCGGAGCCCCTTAGCTACGGCTATCTGGTCGTTCTGCTGGATATGAGAGACGCCTTTTATCCGAGTAAGACGAACTGGACACTGCTCGAGAAGCAAGGACGAATTCATTGACAATCTGAACGTACAACGCACACGATTTCCTAACCTCTAGACAGAAAAGACCCTTAGAGGGTTTGATATGAAGATTAAACCACTCAGTTAATCAATCAACCATTTTGATTGATTTTTCTTACTTCCCTCTTTTTTCCGTGTCCGGTATTACTGTTCAATACTTTTTTCAATAATATGGGACATAAAAAAAAAATTACCACGAGGCCAAATCAACACAGGGTCTTTTTTATGTGGGGAGTTTTTTTTAATAGGACATCTAGTGAGGATCAAACTCACTATTCTGTAATAGTAAGTTTCGACAATGAGGAACATGAAAG
>CM042157.1:21978350-22026653 GCA_023376005.1 Doryteuthis pealeii
AAACTGGCCATTGAATTCCAACTTGAAATTCTAACCACGTAAAGCAAATAATTCACAGAAGCGTAAACACAATCTTTTGTAATTATCCCCGTTGATTCTTACAGACTTTGCAAATGGTACCATGGTTACACTCGTAAAAAAATATCGATCCGAGTTCAAATTCTATTTGGGGCTATTTAAAATTCCGTTCTCGCGAATGACTTGGGATTAGCGAGAATCTATCACTTACTCACTTCGCCAGTAATTATAAAAAAAATTTGTTTGTTTCTGTGTGGGTAAGAGATTTGGTGAGCGTAAGTTCGTTCGGGTCTCGAGCCCGGTAAGAGGCAGCTGCTAAAAATCGTATAACTATACTGATGAGAGGTGATACCTCGAAACACGTGTCTATATTTTACCCTATTATACGCTCCCAATTTTCGGTTGAGCACTTTATTTAGGAGGTATATAATTGCAAATTCACCGTATTCGGCGCTCAGCTAAATCTCACTTTGTTTACAAAGTTTGAGAACTCTAGGTGAAGTTTATTTCCGCTTAGGAATGTAGCGATTAGATAGCCTGCTATACTTGGCGACTGACTGTGGCTGTGTGGGTAAGAGATTTGGCGAGCGTAAGTTCGTTCGGGTCTCGAACCCGGTCAGAGGCAGCTGCTAAAAATCGTATAACTATACTGATGATTGGTGATACCTCGAAACACGTGTCTATAGTATACCATATATATATATATATATATATATATATATATATCATCAATGTGTATAATCATATAAAATATGATCTACAGAAAGTCGAAGTTTTGGGTTATTTATCCAAAAACTACCAATGAACCAGGGCTTTTGATGAAGAGAACCCCCCAGTAGAAGACAAGACATGAAATCCACAAGACGAAGACCAGACGCTAGAAGCAGAACATAAGAATAATGATGATCATAAGAATAATAGAAGTAAAGAGAGTATATATCGAATAATAATAGAATAGTATTATATATATAGAAGAATAATAGAAGTAAAGAGAGTATATAAAATATCGATCCGAGTTCAAATTCTATTTGGGGCTGTTTAAAATTCAGTTCTCGCGAATGACTTGGGATTAGCGAGAATCTATCACTTACTCACTTTGCCAGTAATTATAAGAAATATTGTTATATATTATATATATATATATATATATATATATATATATATAATATATATATATATATATATATAATCAATGTGTATGATTGGCACTGTTTATACTTGAAAAAGTGGTAGTAATCCAACGTACAGTGTTATTGGAAGAATGCTCAATACCTACAATATCTTGCAACACGCAGCAATAATCCGAACGATGGCAATAATTGTTCCAATGATTATAAAAAAAAGCTAAACCTTTTATTCATTTATTTATCTCTCTTTGTCTCTGTCTGTCTGTCTGTATGTCTGTCTCTCTCACTCTCTCTCTCTCTCTCTCTCTCTATATATATATATATATATATATATATATATATATATATATGAGTTAAAGCCAAGGAAAAGGTGAACATAACACAAATTATTATATTCAATTAATATTTTGCTTCCGTTGGTTTTAGTAGCTTCATCAGAATCCAAACCAACAAAGTAGAAATATTCTAGCTAATCTAAAACCAACAGAGGCGAAGTATTAACTACTTCTGAAAAAGAAGAAATACCAGCCCAAGCTACAAAACGAAATATAAACTAGAAGACAAGATAAGGAACTGATTAAAATTAAGTATGAGAGATACAACACTGTGTATAGGCTCATATCATACATACCAACTATGTTCAGACGGGCATGAAAAGAATTATATGTTGTATATTAAAATGGCTGTACAATAAAATAATGTTATTTTACCGCTTCTTTAGTAGGAGGTTAATTTGCAATACTTGATCAACAATATGCCATAGTTCCGGCTTGTTTACTTGTTATGAATTATTTGCATTTAAATTAATGTTTACTCATAATAAAATATATTGTATACTTATTTGCTGACAAAAGAAATATAAACTGCTATTACCCTAACCCTAAAACCTAGGACAGAGTTTTTCAAACTTTTTCATCTCAAGCCACAATGAGCTGGGAAATAAATTGATCAAGGTACACCATCAGTATATAAGCATGTAAGTATTTTATCATTTGAATTTTAAAAGAAAAAGAATAGTGAAAATCTGCGCAGTAAATCTGGTGGGTATTTCGGGATAAAATATGATCTACACAAAGTCGAAGTTTTTGGTTATTTATCCAAAAACTATCAATGACCCAGGGCGTCTGATAAAGAGAAACCCCCAATAGAAGACCAGACATGAAATCCCCAAGACGAAGCCCAGACGCTAGAAGAAGAGCACAAGAATAAAGACGATCAGAAGAATAATAGAAGTAAATGAGGAAGTCAAGCATATTGCTACAACTGTGGGACAAAGTTAACAGGGCGCATGGACCAGATGGGAAAGTGCAAAAGAGAGAGCTGTAACATGGAGCGACATCAGACATATGGAGCCTAAAAAATTAAGTTTCCTGATAAAGGCAGTCTACGACATATTACCAACACCGGTCAATCTTCACGTCTGAGGTTTAGCTACGTCAGACCTATGCAAAGCATGTGAGAAAACTGCTAGCCTGAAACATATTCTCACGGGATGCGAATATGCTCTAAGAAGCTACACGTGGAGACACAAGGAAGTCCTCGAGATTGTTGCGGATGCGTCGAAGATAGGTTGTGAGACTGCAAATAAAGCTGTTAATAACATCAACAAAGCAGTACATTTTCTTAAAGAAGAAAACATTTCGAAATTTTCGCGTAAAAATAGGCACCTGTCGTCAATATTTGATGGCTCCACGGGCTGTCGCATTGCGTGCGACTTGGAACATCAACTCGTTTTTCCAACTGAAATAATGTTAACGGCCCAGCGTCCTGATATTGTTATTTGGTCTGTTAATCAAAAGAAAGTTTTTCTCGTTGAATTGACAGTTCCATTTGAAGAAAATCTTGATTGGGCCCATCAGCGTAAGTTGGAAAAATGTGAAGACCTACGTGAACAATGCGTCAGAAACGGATGGATAACAAATGTATTTCCCATCGAAGTCGGATGCCGGGGATTTATTACCAACTCAACCTTGGCAATTTTTGTCTAAACTTGGACTTTCTCCACCAAACAAGAGGAAATACATAAAAAGATACAGGAGAAAGCTCTAACCGCATCAGCGTGGATATGTCAGTCCTATATTGTGACATCAAAGAAAAAAATTGGTGGTATCGTGAGATACTGCTGGGGCGCTCTAGGTTAGTGGTAATGATGCTTCGGCCCCGAAACCATGCCTAAACACAGAGTCATCATCTGATGAAGGCTTTGGTGGTTGCAATGCTACTGTGTAAATAGCCGTCATTCTATGAAGATTATTAACAATAGAATAATCTTTACAGATCATTGCCGTCCCTCACAATCTTATAACCCCACCACCAGAACCTTTCCTCTTCATGGGCCTCAAATGACTCATCAAAACCTCTGCAGATCCACACAGTTTGATGCAAATATGACATAGGAAGGAAGTCCTTCACGTTGTATAAGATGGATCAGATGATAAAATTGTATGCGTCACCTGGGTAGAGCGGGTTTTTTTAAAGTTAGTCTCGCAGATCCATTATTACTTATCGCGAGTGACATCCCATTGTATGAAGATTATTAGAAGTAAAGAGAGCATACAAAACTGTCAAATGTAAGCAACCTCGTCCAGGATTTGAATTTGGTTCGACTTTTCTATTTCCTACCACGATAACCATTAGACACGAGCGCATCTATAGTCGATATATCCACAGTAATTGAAAAGGTGAATGAATGTACTTTAAAAGAATCGTGTCTTTCAGCGAAACAGGGGAAGATTCCAAGGTTTTTTTTTAAAGAGACTGATGGAATCGGAAGTTTTATTCGTGATACGGCTGTTCACTTTGAATTTCTTGTCAATAGTCCAGGCATGACATTCGCAACCGCACTGTCAAATCCCATTTTTGGCTTAGCGATGATGGAAAATCTACGGGCCCATTGTTGTATGTCTTCTTTTGTCGCTTCCTCTTAACATTCAGATATATCGGAAGCTTTACTGACATCGACGAAATCAAAGGGAAGAATTGAAATATCAATATAGGTACATTTCCACGGCTCTTTCACTAGTTTTATATTCACTAATCTCCAATCAAGGTGTGGTATCAAGTATATATATATATTATATATATATATATATATATAATATATATTATATTAGTATATATTGGTTTGTGGTTGGTTTTGAAGGCTGTCACAATGCGAGTGTAAAGAAAAAAGAAGGTAATTTTTTGTTAACCTGTCATTTTATTCCTTAATATTTCGGGGTGAAAATTCCCATCATCAGAAAAATGCTGGAACTGAAGTTGTCTTAGCGGCTGCTAAATTCGTTCTGTCTTGGGTCTTCCAAATTCTGTGTGTGTATGTGTATGGTTGGGGTGCTTGCTTATGTGTGTGTTTGTGTGTGTAAGTGTGTGTGTGTGTGCGTGCTTGTGTGTGTAAATGTAAGCGTATGTGTGTGTGCGTCGGTGCTTATATTTGTGTGTCTGATCATTTCTTTTTTATTTTATTTTAATTATTATTTCAGATTTGATTCGCCTCTAAGCAAGGTTTTATTTTTTTTTATTTTATTTTATTTTTTTGTTTATTAACAGGATCACTGATCTATTTTTTATTGATATGTGTCTGAGACTAACATTCCAGATATTGCTTGATTGTTTATGGGTGCGGTGTGTAAATTTACTGTCTATCAGGTGGTCTGTAATCCTGTTATGTGTGTGTGCGGTGTATTTGGTCAGTCTCAACACCATGTGTGTGTGTGTGTGTGTGTGTGTGAGTGAGTGTGTGTGAGTTATTTGTGGGGTGTGTTTTGTTTGCGTGTATGCCTTTTTCATGTACATTAATGTATGTGTGTGTTGTTTATAGTGTGTGTGCTTTGTACATGTACATTAATATATATGTGTGGGGGGTGTTGGTTTTAGGAGCTTAGAATGAACTTAATTTTATTAAAAATTGTGATTATAGAGTCTGCTTGATTCTATTTTGCACACACCCCACACACACACACACATATATTAAAAAACATCATAGTTACCTTCTTTTTTCTTTACACTCGCATTGTGACAGCCTTCAAAACCAACCAACAAACCAATATATACACAATGCTTCAAGCAAATTACAAAACCCTTTATATATATATATATATATATATATATATATATATATATATATAGTGTGTACAGAAATAACATAGTCGAGTTTCACCATAAGGATTTTCAGGGTTAGATCCATTTAATCCTAAAGATCCTTATGGTGAAAATCTAGTAGGTTATTTTTGTACACATTATAATAATAAATCCGCTCTAATTATGTATTGAAAACTTTATATTTGTTATAATGCTGACTTATCCAGGTAAAACTTGTACCAACCAAATATTGAGACCAAGCAAATATTTTCACCGGTAAGTCATTGATTTTTCATATATATATATATATATATATATACTTTTGGGAAAGGTATGAATCCATATATTCTCCCTCCAGCTATGGGTTAAATAGTAGGGCAGACTGAGCCCTTCAGCCTTGGGTAGATAACCAGTCTAGGAGAGGGATAACTCTGAATTCAAAATTCCCTCCAGCTATGGGTTAAATAGTAGGGCAGACTGGGCCGTTCAACCTTGTGCAGGTAACCAGTCTAGGAGAGGGTAAATCTGAATTAAAAATTCCTGAGGTCGGTCGTTGTTTGGGTTTCTGGCAACCCTTGATGCACCCTTTCCTATCGACTGTGCCAAAAAGTGTGGATGGTCCAACACAAGCCTTCACCACTATAAACAAATCACTGTGTGGGTGTTCATTGTGTGTGTGAACCCTCATGCATCGAAAATCGACGAGAGATTCCATAATATATATATATATATATATATATATATACTGAAATAATTCTTATGTCACCTATATGAGCTTCTTTGCAACTATTAGGTCTAAATTTGAACTGTATCAGATACTTTTTCTTCTTTTCCTCATAACTTACCAATTTTCTTTTATTATTGTGTCTGGTATCTACATTTTTGCCATGATTAATTGAGTTTAATAAATGATTATTTACTGATTTCTAATACTATCGTTTTATTCTCAAACATATTAAAAGCAATCCTATATATAATTTCATACAGAAATCAATTAAAATATATTCAAAATAAGTGTAATAGTTTTATATTTGTTCTTATTTAATTTTGTTAGTCTTTCTAATTTCATATATTTCATTACATTAAAACTTAAATACTTGCACCCAGTGGAGGGCACATATTTTTGCTAGTCAAAATAACAATGTAAATTATTTTTTCCACAACAAATATTTTACCAGCATTTTCCATCATAATACATATCCTTGGCTGAGACAGGACATTTTCTAAACAACAAGAATAATGAGCATATTATTTGCAATTTAGAATATTATCTTTCTTTTTTTCTTCTGGTAAAGGGTTAATAGCATAATTTAGTTAAACTAATAGGGCACGAACATTCCACAGTAGATCTTTGTAATGTAAAAATAGAATACATCCAAGGTAGATAAAAAAAATAGAACTCAAAACAATAAAACATTCTAATGTACAACACAGTGGAAAAAGTATAAAAGATTAAGAAAGAAAGAAGTTGTTTCTGAACACTGACAGTTTGTTACATAATAATTGAATCCCTAATATCTTTTTAAGGTAGTGTAGAAATCATTATGGGATCAGTATAGCTGATGGCATTGAGAGTGAGTAACGGCGCTTGACCTCGATCTCACCTTGCGTTCTGGGGATGGAACGTGAGAACCGGAAGGCAATAGAAGGCCCTTACGGTTTAAGGAGTAAGCAACTCAGTTAGTCAGTTAGAAGTTAGAAGGCAAGCTAGCAAGAGGTGAGTCTCACTGCGCAGATTGTCTGGTCTGGGGATCTACGAATAAAGTAACATCATCGTAAATCGAAGTCTTGTGTTTATTACTAAAAGCTAACAATGAAACAGGGCTTCTGATAAGGAATGATCCCCAACAGAAACCAGACACGGAATCCTCAATAGAAGACCAGACGAGACCTTAGAAGATATACCAGGCCAGAAAAATAGACGACAGAGTAAGACGTAAGAAAGATATATAACATATACCTATTTAGTGCTGTCAAAGAAAAGGCACTACGTAACATTATAACATCTTGTCTTGGTCTGGAAACTTCTAAAGTCTGAACTTTCTTGGGGACTTCGGGTCTGGTCTTCTATTGGGGATTTCTCTTTATCAGAAGCCCTGTGTCATTGTTAGTTTTTAGAGGTAATAACACAAGACTCCGATTTGCTTTGGTCTTACTTTATTTTTAAATCCCCAACCAGACATATGCGTAGATTATGACGAGAGCGCGTTTAACTCGACTTACCCTTCCGTCGAGTTCGGCTGCTAGTATCTAACTGACTGAAACTTACTTACTATCTAAACCAGAAGAGAGGGTTTTCTCCACCGATTCTCACGGTATCCACCGGAAGGAAGGGTCAGGACAGGTCAAGCCTTGTCATTCAAATCCTTCAAGGCCATGGGCTGCAGCTTATAACGGCCATTTTGATTTCTACACTATTGCACATAAATATTAGGTATCTAATAATTATGTAACAATACAACAGTTACATGTTATTATTGATATCATATTTATTTTATTATTGATACTAGCAAATATATGCACCCTCCGGGTGCAAGTATTTAAGTTTTAATGTAATAAAATATTATATTAAATTAGAAAGGCTAATGAAACTAAATAAGAATACAGATAAAAAGATTTGAAACAGAGGGAGTATAATAAAAATGGAACAACTGAAACTTACTCTTCCATCACTCTCGTCTTTCATTGTTATTTTTTTCTAATTTAAGTATTTTTTTTATAAGAGGAAGTAAAGAATAAAATGACAGTTATTTTATCTTGTTAATGGATTTCATTTAAGATTCATTGAAGAGATGTTTGCTTTATATTCAATTAAAATAAAACCAAACAGTTAGAAATCAATAATACTAAGCACATATTTATTAAATTCGATTTTTTAATATTAATATGCAAATTAGTCTTCCCGTTCACACTGTAAACCGCTATTTTGTTGTATATATAAATATAATTGCATGTTGTCAGTATGTAGACATAGTTAACAGTATTAATAATGTAGGACAATTTTATTAATAATTGAGGTTTAGATAAAAATAAAATCATGGAGTATGTGATGTCAATAACTAAGAGAATTGTGATTTGAGTAGGAATATAGTTTCGGTTACAGACAGAAAAACACACAATCTCCATTATAATAAGATATTATTATATCATTTATTGATATTATAAGTGTTAAGTATCTGGTCGCCATCCTTGGCCAGTTGTAAAGAACTTAAAGTAAATAAGTAAGTAAGCCCTGCGCTATAGAATCCTTTGGTAAGTGAATAAGTCCTGAACTATAGAATCCTTTGGTAAGCGAATAAGTCCCGAGTTCTGGAATCCTACGTAGTGTCAAAAATGTCCAGCGATATAATCCTATGATCCGTCGTCCACGAAGATCCAAGTAGTAATGATTAGGTATGACCAAAACAGTATAAATAATAATATCAGCAGCAGAATACTGCCAGTGGTTGGCCAATAGGTTGGTCACATGGTTATCGGCGAGTCTATAAATAAGAGTAGGCAGCTAAGACACACCTTATATACAGAAAAGTCAACAATAAGAATAGTGGGTATCTGCTTGTAAGCAATACTAGGCCTTATAATGTATTGGAGCATCCATAGATACACTAACACTGAACATTTGGTAAGAAAAGACAAACAACTAACCCACATGAACAATGCACATATGAATGTTTAATATACATAACATGAAGAGGGCTTTTGGGAGTATATATATATATATATATATATATATATATATATATATATATATATTATATATGAGGTTAAGTAAACTAACAAATGTGTTTATTTCTATAGGCTTTAAGCCGACAATTTTTTGAGGATATGTGCTTAATTGAAGTCATACCTAATTTTGAAAATTAATTAGTTAATTAATGAAATTTAGGCGGGCATATATGTTCAAATGTAAGATTCGTTTGTAAAACCCGCCTTTCTTTTATTTTTTGTTCCCCATTTGAGTGATTGTTTGTTTATTCTCCCAACTCTCCTCTTCATTATCTATATTTCTTTTTTCTTTCTTTCTTTTGATTGGTTCCTCTTTCTTTCTTTCTTTCTTTCTTCTTCAACTTTTGCTTTCTTTCTCTCTATATATATCTCTCATACATACTTTCTCCCCGCTGAATTAATTCTGTCTTCTTTTTAAATTTCTTTTTTCATTATTTCTATTTTCTTCCTTTCTTTCTTTCTTTCTTTCTTTCTTTCTTTATTTATTTATCTATTTTTTCTTCTTTCATCATCTCTTTATTTATTTTTCTACATTTTCATTCCTCCTTTTTTTCTGTATGCGCAATACTAGTCAATTTTAAGAAGAGGAGAACAAAGTAAACCAGCACGAATGACTCACATCCTTTCTCTCTCTCTCTCTCTCTCTTTCACTCTCTCTCTCTCTCTCTCTCTCTTACTCTCTCTCTCTCTCTTTCGCTCTCTCTCTCTACTACACACACTCACAAATTCCACTCTCGCTATCTCTAGTACACTCACATTCTCTCCCATACTCTCTTAGCGCACATATTCACACACTCACACACTCACACATACACACATACACACACACACACACACACATTCTCTCTCTCTCTCTCTCTCTCTCTCTCTCTCTCTCTCTCAATCTCTATGTCTATCTCTATCGCTGTCGCGTTTACTCTTTTCGTCGCCTTCCCCGGGCAATAGTGTCGCTGCGGCAGTAGAGAAATTCTCTCCACTACTCTCTTTAGCACGCACACACACACACATACACACAAACACATTCCTTCTCTCTCTCTCTCTCTCTCTCTCTCTCTCTTTTTTCCTCTCTCTCTCTCTCTCTTTCTCTCTCTCTCCTTTCTCTCGTTACTCTGTTCCTTGCCTTCCCTGGGCAATAATGTCGTTGTGGCAGTAGACAAATACTTTCCCGTACTCTCTATAGCACACATACTCCCCCGCACACTCTCTCACTTTCTTTCCTTCATTCTTTCTTTCTATCTCTCTCTCCCCCCTCTCTCTCTCTATCTATCTATCTATCTATCTATCTATCTTGTTTACTTTTTTCGCCACCTTCCCCGGAGCAATAGTGTCGCTGTGGCAGGAGAGAAGAGATGCGGGTGGATCTACTTCATGGATAATTCTTTTATATACATCTCTTAGACATTAAGAGAGACGGAACCTGGGGAAACTCAGCAGAACACCTGCCTGCCTTAACTATTCACCTCGACAATGAAGCTACAGCGTCGTTCGTACGAGCAATTTAGCCGAACAGTCGAGGAGAACGACTCGGATATCGACCTCGAGACCGACCATACCAGCCATGATAATGGGTGGGGGTTAATGCAATATTTATGGTATAAAAAAGAGAACAAAAATATATTGACCAGAACACAGGTGTCAAAGCAGATGACGACAGTCCAGTGGTCAATATAAATCACTTTATCTTTATTAATCTAATATTATTCGTTTCGTTGGTTGGTTAGATTTTTACGGCATGCAAACCCTTGTTGGGCAATTTTATGCGGAAGACTTTTTTTTTTACTCATTCTTGATGTGTATACAATTTTTTTAACCTATTGTTATGATTGCCCCAACCCTATTGCCATGATGACAACTCCAAGGCGTTTTTATATTATGGGTACTAGAAGGCCGTGACTGAGGGTCTTCATGTCCTGGGAATGATGTTGAACTCTATCTGGAGTTCTGGACCTCTGGGAAATGTAGAACACCCCTTCATCACCATTGCTCACTGGTCCACTCTTACCAAGAGTGGTAGTACCTGTTAGGATCCCATATATAGGTTAAATAGAAAATGTGTTTATAAAAATTTGAGTATCCATTAAGAAAGAATTTATTTCAAAATTTTATTGACATTAAATAATCCACTGAGGTTGGTGTGCCGTAAAACAAAACAAACAACCAAATACCTCCAATCTCTGGACAAGGAGAAGAAAAGCTTCGAATTGAAACCTGTTAAATGGCACTAAAATTTGACATTGAGTTCCATCCTGCTAGCGTGGAGGGGCTGGGTAAAATACATATATGGAATAAACACGGTAGCTGAAAATTATAAATTCACCTCTTTGTTCCATGTTCCATTCATTTTGTCGAAGTACTCCAGTCTTCTCGTCTGTTTTCTATGGTTGTGTCCACCATTGTGCCCTCTTATTTACGCCTGCGAGACTCCATGTGATAAATAGTTTTGGCAAGGTTTCAATGGTAGACTAACTTAGTTGCCACCTGATTGATACTTTCAACCCTACTGTACGGTGCAGAAGCCTGGACGGTATACAAAGCGGATACCCACGGTCTACATGACTACTACACGCGTTACGTGCGCAGTATATTAAATGTCAAATGGTGGCAACGTTTTTCAAACAGGATCATCCTGAAGAGAACTAGACTTCCTGACATGTACGAAATACTTGTCCAGCGCAACCTGAGATGGACTGGCCACTAGAACTGACTTGGGAATGACAGACTGCCAAATCAGATTTTGTACTCTCTACTGAAAGAGGGATCACGTGGGATCGGTAGACCAAAGCCCAGATACAAAGACAACATTAAAAGAAACCTGAAGGACTTTAACATCCCCATAAGCATTTGGCAACCAGAGACCGAATAAATTGGAGGAAAAGGATTCGCGTAGTGTCATCATCGTATACGATGGACAGCAAGTAATAATAATAATAATAATAATAATAATAATAATAATAATAATAATATAAAAAGACGTATCACCCTATCCTAGCCAAGAGAGCAGACTAGTGTTGATTAACAAAAAAACAAAAACAAACAAAAAAAAACAAACAAACAAAGAGAACGTGTCAACTGGTGGACTTTACGGTTCCTGCTGAAGGAAAGTTGGATAGATACCTAGACCTTGCTAGAGAATTGAAAAAGCTGTGGAATATGAGTGAAAATAGTTTGTGCACTTGGAAAAAGATTGGAGGATCTGGAAATCAGAGGAAGAATTGAGACCATCCAGACTACTGCACTGCTGCTATCGGCTAGAATACTCAGAAGAGTCCTGGAGACCCGAGGAGACTTGTTGTCACTCAGACTCCAGTGAAATACCATCAGCTAACGTTGATGTGAAAAGCTCAAAAGGAATAATAATAATAATAATAATAATAATAATAATAGTAATAAGCTAGTTCCGAATAAAATCCAATACACTCTAAGGGATCTGCTGGGAGAGCTGCCAGACATAGAAAACCATTCCAACCGTGTTCGAAAACTGTAAGCTTTATAGAACCCAGCAGGTTACCCCACCCCGACCGGGTAGACATGGATTATTGATCCGTCGCTGTACATTTCTCAATTTGCTTCAATTATCCCGTCTCCCAGAGTTCCGCTGGTTAATCTATTGTAAACACTACAATATCACTTGGCTGTGAAGTCGAAAACTAATGAAACCTTAATCCAAAGGAATCATTCGTTGAGTTATTTGTTTGGTCCGTGGGTCGAATCTTCAAATTTGAGTCGCTTAACGAACGACCGGGCGTCAGATCGTGACAACGCGAGACTCTCTGAAGATATCAATCAGCGACAAAGACCTTGAGGCAAATGGCAGTATACACAGCTAGTCAATTTAACGTATCCCCAATAGTAGATGATTTATGAACACTTATATAATTTTCCGATAACTGTAGCGCACAGGGTGCAATTCTTTCTTAATTAATTTTGCCTAACCGCTATTTATTTAAAGATGCCCGAAAACACGTTTATTTGCTGAGCATAGCTGACTGAAAATACAGGACGACAGGTAGGTTGGTGAAGTAGTCTCTTGTTGTTATGAGCCGGACAATGAGAAAGTCTATCTCGTTTTCGTTAGCACTGTTATATACTGTATCAATTGACAGCGCTGGTGTGTAGTACCCTGGGTTAAAAACCAACACAGGTATACAAAAGAAAGCTGGACTTTATTTTCTTTCCTCGGTTGGCGTGGATGAAAGGAGGTGTGAGACGTGATAGCGCCGGCTTGAATGAGTGGTGAAATGAACCGTAGTTATAACAAGTCTCTTCTTCGGAGAGTCGACGGGAATGACTGAACTTAGCGGCTACTAAATCTCAACTGCCGAACTCCCGGTCTAACCGTCACTTTTTCAATTTTTTTACCCAGCATGCTCTGGTCTATTCAAATTACACCGGAACTGAACTGCGTGACCTGCAATCCTAGATTTGTCACCAGTCAATAGGAAGTCCTTTGTCATCCTGCTATTGTTGTTTTTTCCGGACAGTTCGTTTGACCCGGTCAGCAGTAAGCCTCAGATCTTAATCACTCTTCCTCTTTCTTCTATCCAGACTTCTGTCTGGAACATCCTTTGTTTCCCAATTCCCTTGTCTTTTGAATTTCTTTTCGCGCCAAAAGAATTGAAACAATAGTTAATCTGCAACAGCACAAGACCAGAGAAATTGTGTTTTTACGAGTGAGATTTAGATAAGCTTAATTTAAAAAGTTCACTAAATCATTTAAGTTTCCAAATTTATTACGCCAAAGAAAACATTACTCATAAAAAATAGTGGCCGAGTTAGCTCAGTCAGTAGAGCGTTCGGCTAGAAACCACAAGGTTCCTAGTTCGATACCGGCCGTCGCCAACTCAGCGTATGAGTAGCACGGTTATCTGTGCGCTAAAGTAAGGAGCTGATGGTAGGTGTGGCGCTCCATCTCAGATGCTAAAATAATCTCCTTAGCCTAGCGCTAGTGAAAAGCGGATAGACTCCCTCGCTGTCTGGTTGATACCGACATTAGGCCGTTCCGACGACTTTACTTTTTTTTATTCATTAGATTCTATTTTATTATGTTTTAATACAATATATCGCTGTTTTTCTTATTACACGTAACACAAAAATTAAAGTGTTAGGGTGCTGGAACAAATTAATGGTATTTCAGTTTATTTCAATGGGAAATGTGTAAAGAAAAAAGTGTTAGATGAACGAAAGAATCAATCAAATGGAAAGAAAGAAAGAAAAGAGAAAGAAAGAATGAGAGAGAAAGAAAATGAGTGGAAGATGAAGGAAAAAATCAATCGAATGGGGAGAAAGAAAGAATGAATCAATCGAAAGGGAAAAAGAAAGAGAGAAAGAAAATAGGAAAGAAAGAAAAAGAGAAACTGGAAAAGGAAAGAAAGACTGGAAAGGAAGAACAAAAGAATCTATCAAACGAGGAGAAAGAAAGAAAGAAATAATCAATCAAACGGGAAGAAAAAAAGAAAAAGAAAGAAAGAAAGAAAGAAAAAAATGAAAGAAAGAAAGAAAGAAAGAAAGAAAAAGAAACACTGGAAGAAGAAAGTAAGAATCAATCAAAAAAAAAAAGAAAGAAAGTCTGTGAAAAGGAATGTTACACATAAATCTATCGACCTATGACATTATTCCATTAAATAAGTTGACAGAGATGACTGTTTATAATACTTGCTAATTACCAAGTTGTCACCCATTTAAATATTGAGCAGGCTTATCGCTGCTTAACTTTGACTTATCTAGTGAAGATCTGTGCCTTAAGCGTAGCTTGACACAAAACTCCACCTTGTCTTCTTTGAGACGAGACTCACTTTAATGTTTTTGGTTGTCTTCTTTTCTGAATGTGCCTGACATCAATTGACTCGGCGATCAGAGACTGGCGCCAGATTAAATAAATAGAATAAAGTAGAATAATGGCCATGTTCTGAAAGCCATTGACAGTCATTGCTGTCAATTTATTTAATGGAATAAAGTCACCGATCGATTGAACTATGTGTAGGTGTAAACGTTTCTCTTTTAATTCTTTCATTCCTTCTGTTACGATTTTTGTGGCTATCTTCAGGCTTCAAGTAAGAGCACTCTCCAGCGGAGATCCCTTATGTTAAGCAGAGCGCGACCCTTATTGAAGAAAACTTTCGTTGCTCTTTCGTGTCCCTCAGTGTTGGGCCTGATCATTTGGTTGTCCCTGGGCCCATAACCTGTTAAAATTTTTGTGGCCATCCTTCGGCTTCAAGAAAGAGCACTGTCCAGTGTAGATCCCTTGTGTTAAGCAGAGCACGATCCTTATTGAAGAAACCTTTGGTTGCTCTTTGGTGTCCTTCAGTGTTGGGCATGATCATTTGGTTGTCCCTGGGCCCATAACCTGTTACGATTTTTGTGGCCATCCTTAGGCTTCAAGAAAGAGCACTGTCCAGCGGAGATCCCTTATGTTATGCAGAGCGCGATCCTTATTGAAGAAACCTTTGGTTGCTCTTTGGTGTCCTTCAGTGTTGGGCATGATCATTTAGTTGTCCCTGGGCCCATAACCTGTTACGATTTTTGTGGCCATCCTTAGGCTTCGAGCGAGAGCATTGTCCAGCGGAGACCCCTTGTGTTAAGCAGAGCGCGATCCTTATTGAAAAAGCCTTTGGTTGCTCCTTGCTGTCCTCAGTGTTGGGCATGATCATTTAGTTGTCCCTGGGCCCATAACCTGTTACGATTTTTGTGGCCATCCTTCGGCTTTGAGCGAGAGCACTCCCTAGCGGAGATCCATTGTGTTAAGCAGAGCGCGATCCTTAGTGAAGAAACTTTTGGTTGCTCCTTGTAGTCCCCCAGTGTTAGCATGATCATTTGGTTGTCCCACAACCTGTTACGATAGTTGTGGCCATCCTCAGGCTTCGAGCGAGAGCATTGTCCAGCGGAGATCCCTTGTGTTAAGCAGAACGCGATGCTTAGTGAAGAAAACTTTGGTTTCTCCTTGGTGTCCCTTAATATTGAATATGATCCTTTGGTTGTTCCTTGGTGTTCCTTAATGTTGGGTATGATCCATTTTTTTTATTTACACCGTCAAAATTAGGGTTAGGTGTTAGTTTTATAATTAAAAAAAAAATCTAAAAATCATCTGTTAACAAACAACCGGATTTTGACGGTGTAAATGAAAAAATGTCCTTATGAAACGAGATCGCAATAGGGGTGCCTAAAGGTCATATGGTCCGAATATTGTAATAGAAAAACAATGGTATCAAGTCACGTGTTGCCCAGTCAGTTGCTATGGGGCAGAAGGAGATAATATCCCTATTTTAATTGCAGATGATATCATAGACCACCAACTTCTGGATATCACGTTTTATATCCATATCAGCAATATCATCATCTGATGATGATAGTATTGCGTGCGTCAAAGCTTGGTTGCAAGATTAGTGACAATCATAGACTTCATGATTATTGTTTTGTATTTTATGTTCTATTTGTTTTTATCAATCATGCATTATAATTGAAATCAGTTTATAACTAGTTTTGGTTACTTTTCTTATTTTAGCTTTTTTTTAAAATCCCAATCCTCTGGGTAGATAAGTATATCTGCTATCCCTTGCTCCACCCCCCACCTCCAAAAAATATATTGTGGACTTCCAAACTCAAAATTAAACGAGAAAAATACTCTGTAAATAAACACGAAAAAAAAAAAGACTGACCAAAATAATATGTTAAAAAGAACGAAAGAATGAAAAGCTCAGGGGTAGAAAGTGAGAGGAATAGTTTACGAATCTATACATATATAAAGGGTAGTTGTGTATATGTGTATGTCCGGTGGAAACTTCGAAAATAAAACAATTAACGACAAAGTATATAATATATATATATTATATATATATATATATATATATATATATATATATATGGAAAATGTTTTTGTTTGTCAGTCCTTTGTATGCATACTGTATCGCCTATAAATACGTACATCCATTACAATTCCATTTATAAAAAGTGTATTTTCTTCTAAACCATAAAATAAAATACCCCCCCCCAGGTTTCACATGTGAACTAACGACTTTTACTACTACTACTACTTACTACTACTTACTAATACTACTAACGACGACTAGTACTACAACTTGAGTTGGACTATGTGACGCATGGCATTCTGATACATATATTGTTCTGAAGCTATGGTACACAAGATTAGGGACATTGGAGACTTTGTAATTTGATTATTATTGTTTCAGTTTTTATTTTCTTGTGGCTTTTTCAATCATGCATTATCACAAGAATTATTTGTATTTCTAGTTTTGATTGGTTTCCTCAGTTGAGCTTCTTTTTTTATTACAATCTTCCGGTTAGATAAGTTTATCACCAACCGAGAAAACTATTGTGAAATTGAACAATCTAAATCAAAAGGAAAAAATAGTGATAGTACCTGATTGATAAAGACAACAAGAAAACAAAAGAGAAACAATAATCATGAATTCTGTGATGTTTCTAATCTTGCAGCCAAGCTTTGACGCACGCAATGTTATCATTAATATAGGATAATATTGCAGATATGGCTCTGAAACGTGATGTTCAGATGGGGTGGTTGGATTTTACGACATGTAAAACCTGGGGGGTTATTTTATTTTATGGCTTAGAAGAAAATACACTTTTTATAAATGGAATTGTAATGTATGTACTTATTTATTGGCGATACTGTATGCATACGAAGGACTGAAAAACAGAAACATATATATATATATATAATATAATATATATATATATTCATTATAGTGTAAAATACATTTTAAGTGCAATTATTACCATTGGTTTCCAAGCAGCATATTAGCCACTTTTCATCATAGGATAATATTGAAGATATGGCTATTAAACGTTATGTTCATAAAGGTTGGTTGGATTTTAGGTTGTAAAACCTGGGGGGGGGGGATTTTATGCCGAGGACATTTTGTTTTATTCATTTTTTATGAGCATTGAAAATTCGTTTTTTAAACTCAAATTTTTTTAAAACACATTTTCTATTCAACCAATAAATGAGACCCTAACAGGTACTACCACTCTGGGTCAGGCTGGACGTATGCAGTAAAGATTGGTCTATCTTTTTGCTTTTTAATATTGGTGGTAGGTTAGATTTCACATCTCAACCATTGTTCAGAAGTTAGTGCTATGATATCATCTGCAAATAAAAATGGTGATGTCATATTCTTGGGTCTCTTAGCAACTAACTAAAGAACTATGACTTGATACCATGTCGTCGACACGGTCTTCGATTGTAATATATATGCATTCGTTACAACTTTGGGAATAAGTCTTGATTCATTCGTCTTCTATCCTATCTCCAAATACAAGTATTACTTACTTCGTGGGCTGGTGAGCTGAAATAGAATTAACGAAAAGAAGGAAGGAACAGAGACAGGGATGACTTTAGAGTTAGACCTTTATTATTGGGTTAACACTATTTCGTGAGGGATATAATTCCCGAATAATTCGATAGGTGTTACCACTCCAAAGTCTCCCAGTCCAAGCTTCTTTTAACATTTTCGGACGCAAGAACTTGGTTTTTTTGCTGCGCATGCCTGTAGGCTCTTCCTGTCCTAAGCCCTCTGGGAGATTGTTATTTATGTGTCTCTTTATTTATTTATTTAATTTATTTTGTTTTACTTTTGTTTTATTTATTTTACTTTTATTAATCCCCCACACAGCCAATGAGATTAGTGAGCACTCCCGATGTTGACAACGATGAAGAAGTAACATATAGTCCTGGTAATGTATGCATGATATTTTCTTTGTACAGTAACTAGATTAGTGAAATATTTCCTAGTTGCAAACTTTCTTTCTTTCATCGTTTTTAATCCGCACTTCCGTTCTTTCTCTCTTTTTATCTGGCTTTCTTTTTTTCTGTTTATTTACTTAATTTATAATTTTTCTTTTCGTTTGAATTGATTTTTAAATTTCACAATATTTTTCGATGAATAGCACAAGAACAAAACAAGAATACAGGGTTCGGATTTCGATGCTCATTTTGACCTAATGTTTACTGGAAAATCATGAAACAATTTCTCGTTGGCCTCTGTCTCGTCGCTAAATATGTCACTGTTGTGACACAATTATTAAGAAGAGAATGTATTGGCTAGCCTTCTTACTTCTTATACTTCTACAGAAACCCATGTCAATGCTCGCATATATATATATATATAATATATATATATATATATATATATATATATCTTATGATTCAGATCTACCAACTAAGAGTTTCGCTTAATAGGTCATCAGGGCAAGAATTTGATTCTTGATGAGCTAGTAAGCGTAACTTTTAGTTGGTAGATCTGACTCGTTAGGATTAATATATATAATATATATATATATATAATATATATATATATATATATATAGTCGGCTATTAGCACACCCACTAGTGGAAGAGAGAATTTTACTCATAAATACCTCCAGAGAGCTCAACCTACCTGGAGTGGGGAGTATACATATATATACATATATGTGTGTGTGTGTATGCCCGTGTGTGTTTCGTGTGCGTGTGTGTGTTTAGCTCAGTGGGGAGACCACTTATCTATGAAACGCAAAGTTTCTTGTTCAATACCGACCCTCGCCAACTCAAAGTATGAGCAGCACAGGGATCTCTGCTGTGGAGTGAGAAGCTGACGGTAGGTGTGGCGCTCCACATCAGACGCCTAAACAATCTCCTTGGTCTAGCGCTAGTGAAAAGGTGATAGACCCCCTCGCTGATACCGCTATTAGGCCAACCCGACGACTTAGATATACTTTTCTACTCAGAGTATTTTGAATAAAAAAAACCTCAAATGAAACTATCGACCGCCCTGTCATCTGCGGCGTTAGAATGCACCGATTGCACCTCTGCAGAGGGATAAGACTCCCCCAATGGGGCCACCTGTTGGCCGTGGGTGGCGACCCGTGATGCTTAAGGATAGAACCCAAGTTCATGACATGCAATACTCCACTTTGGCCCTATCTTGGGCTAGACGGGCGGTCGGAGAGGCCTCCTCCGATCAATCGTCTGGTCACGTCAAGCCAGCACCTATATAATTTTCCCAAACCTATTGCCCTTTATGACAAGCCACAACCCCTTTTTATCATATGGGTGCTAGAAGGCGGTGGCTGCGGGTCTACATGTCCTGGGAATGACGTTAAACTCTATCTGATGGCGAGGTTCCAGTTCTTGAGGTTTTGGGTAATGTGGAGCACCTCTTCATCACCATTGCACCCTGGTCCACTCTGACCCGGAGTGGTAGTACCTGTTAGGGTCCCATCTATGGGTTAAATAGAAAAATGTATTTATAAAAAAATTGTATTATCCATTAAGAATTGATTTATTTCAAAACTTTATCGGTTGATATGCCGTAAAACAAAACAAACCAAAACTATTGATCGAATTTATCACTGAAATAATTCTAGTGATATTGCATTGAAATAATAATATCAATATCAGGAAGTCTGTAATATCACTAATCTTGAAGCCAAACAATGACGCACGCAATAGTATCATCATCTGGAGATAATATTATTGATATGGCTCTGAAACGTGATCTTCTGAAGTAATGGGTGTCTATGATATCATCTGCAAGTAGGATGGCGATGGATTGAAGAACAATTGCCTTGGTGTCACGTTATTCGTTGATAGCATTTATGCATTAGTGAGACAATGGCATAATTGCATCAACTCCGGATGTTGACAACAAGGAATAAGTAGCATAGTAGTAGTACCGGTAATGTATGCAACTTTCGTCTGTCAAGCGATCAAGTGAGAGGCAAAAAATTGGTACATACTTATGTAGATGGATATTTTTTACAATCACCAAAGAACTCAAGTCTATAAACAACAGATGAGTAAATGCTATATATATATATATATATAATATATATATATATATATATATATATATATATTTCTTAGTTTTACGAATTCTTTGTCCTATTGAGAAAAAAATCCTTTTCTCGTTTTCTCACTGACTATTCCATCGTCTACAACAACAAAAAACAAAAAAACAAAACAAACAAAAACAAAAACAAAAACAAAACCAAACACCATTTATCAATGTACTTTTTCTCTGATGAGCATTGACGAAAAAAAGATCAATTTATTTTAGATTTTAAATCTAATAAGGGTACCCTCACTTTTTTTTTAAGAAAAAAAAAATTATTTTACAGCATGGAGATAATATTTGAATGAGTTTTATATATATATATATATATATATATATATATATAATTTTGAATGAGTTTATATATATATATATAATATATATATAATATATATATATATATAAAGCCACAATATCTGTATTCCACCCTGTCGGTTGGGGTGTTATGCACTGACTGCACCTCTGCAGAGGGGTAAGACTCCCCCAAATGGGGCCAGTTGTTGGCCGTGAGTAGCGACCGATGATGCTTAAGGATAGAACCCAGGTGGCTGAGCAGTCCATGACTTGCAATACTCCACTTTAGCCCTCTCTTGGGCTAGACGGGCGGTTAGAGACCCTCTCTGATCAATTGGCTGGTCATGTCAAGCCCTAGCACCTATATGATTTTCAACAACAACACCTCATCTCAGAAATATCAACAGGTGGATTGATTAAATGTTCCTACCTTACCTTTTGGCCATTACTTGTAAATTATGAAATATTTATTTCGAATATAAATTACGGGAAAATATGACAACCAAATAAAGAATATATGCCTAGACGGAAAATATCAATTATGACGTCTTTAATTTTGAAAAATATCGATTCGCAATATAAATAATTAATCTCAACGTAATTATGTTTAGATGAGAAAATTTAATTCATTTTGAAAGTTTAACACCAAAAAAGTATACTTCATCAACACCATCATCATCATCAGCAGCAGCATTATCATCATCATCAGCATCATGATTATTATCAATTCGTGCAGACAGCATGGATTGCCTGGAATCTCTTTCGCCATGCATCCCTATCGGGCATCGCTCCGGGCAAGTGCTCAACAAGGCATCCAATATCCCCCCACATAGATGCTGTATGTAAATTTTTTGCTGGTTCACTAAGACTGGTGTATCAATGTGTAGTTGAGCACAGGAGAATGTCACTTATGTGTTCGTCTTTACTTTCTCCATTGATATTCTGTATGTCTTGTTAGTCTTACTTGGATGGCCTGTGTCGGAGGAGGTAAGTAACGGTACATCAGTTTTTTGGGGTGCTGCTTCCAGGATTTGTTCAAGACTGCACACAGCATCCTAGTGTAGTTCCTATTTAGATTTTTCTGTAATCGTATTTAAATTTCAAGTAGTGCGGACTGAAAGTAGCATTGCTATAACTACAGCTTGGTAAATTCCTAGAATCTTTGGTTTAGAAGAAAATTCACTATTTGCAAACAGTATTGTAATGTACGTACTTATTTATGAGCGATATTCTATGCATTTAAAATTTAGTTCAATTTTCAAGTAGTGCAGCGATATAGTGTCTCTGACACGACTAGAGGTTGAAAGAACCCTAGAATATTTGGTTTAGAAGAAAATTCACTTTTTATAAAAAGGCCGGGTTAGCTCAGTCGGTAGAGCGTTCGTCTAGAAACCACAAGTTACCTTGTTCGATTCCGGCCCTCGCCAACTCTGCGTATGAGTAGCACATGGATATGTGCGGCAAAGTGAGGAACTGATGGTAGGAGTGGCTTTTGGCATCAGACGCCCAAAACATTCTCCCTTGTCTAGCGCTAGTGAAAAGAGGATAGACTCCCTCGCTGTTTGGCTAATACCGACATTAGGCTGTCCCGATGACTTTACTGTATGTATACAAAGGACAGACAGACAAAACCATTTTCCCTATTGATATATATGTAGATGGGAAAATTTACTTCGGTCTGAAAATATAACACCAGAAAAGTATATATCATCATCATGATGATGATCATCAAGTCCTGCTGACTGCACGGATTCCCTTGAATCTCTCTCGCCATATATTCTAATTGGTCATCGCTTTTGTCAAGTGCTCAACCAGGCATCCAGTTTCCGCTCATAGCTGTTGTATCTAAATTTTGTTGCTGGTCGATCAACACCGTTGTATCCGTGTGTAGTTTACCACAGGAGAACGTCGCTATTTATAAACAGACTTCTAAGGGGTGTACTAATTTATAGGCGATACTCTATGCATATGAAATTTAGTTCAATTTCAAGTAGTGCAGCCATACTGTTGCACTGACACGGCTACTGCTTGAAAGAATCCTAAAATCTTTGGTTTAGAAGAAAATACACATTTTATAAATGGAATTGTAATGGATGTACTAAGTTATGGGCGATACAAACGACAGACAAACAAAAACATTTTCCATATATATATATAATCATTATAGTGTACAATACATTTAAGGTGCAATTGTTACCATTGGTTTCAAAGCAGCATATTAGCCACTTTGCATCGAGACAACGTGCCTGTTAAGAAATGCAGTGAATTTCAATTCATTTATTCATATATATATATATATATATATATATATATATATATATACATATAAGTAAAATCGTCGGGGTGGCCTAAAGTCGGTATCAACCAGACATCAAGTGGGTCTCTCCCCTTTTCACTAGCGCTAGACCAAGGAGATTATTATACCATCTGAGGTGGAGCGCCACAACTACCTAAAGCTCCTCACTTTACCGCATAGATCCGTGTGCTACCCAAGTTGAGTTGGCGAGGGCCGGTATCGAACCAGGAATTCCTAGGTGTACGCTCTACTGACCGCACACACACACACACACACACACACACGTCAAGCGTAAACATGTCGCTCTCCTATATAAGGGATGGAGCACTCTATGGCGGCCTTTACATACACAGTGATGTGTGTATTAAAGCAGTTAAAATTCCCTTCGCATTCTGTAAGTGATGACAGCCTAATGGCTAAGGTGTCGAACTGACACCCAACCGATTGGATTTCAATTCCGGCAGTAGATAGTTTGCAAATGTCTAGCCACACTGAAGAGACTTGATAAGTCGAAACACGTGTCTGTGGATGAGACTCTCTCTCTCTATCTCTCTCTTTCTCTCTCTCTCTCTCTCTCTCTCTATATATATATATATATATATATATATATATATATATATATATATATATATATATATTTAAGAAATGGATATAAAGTAACCTACTCGTTATAGACGTTATAGACGAACGCTTGTTTATGGATTTAAAAAAAAACTTAAAAAAAACCTATAAGACCCGTTTCAACAGACATACGTGGTATCAACTGATATTAATCGAAAACTCGATTAATTCAGCGGATGTAACCCTGACCATTCAGATGAGGAAACTCGAGTAGGTTACTTTATATCCATTTCTTATGAATAAATTTTGCTCTAAATTGTATTGAACACTTTGTATTTGTTTTTTCACGGTCTTAACCCCTGGATACTCCCAACGATCGTACCCGTACCCACCGGTAAGCCACTACTCATACATAAATACACTCATATATATATATATATATATATATATATATATTATATATACTAGCAATATATGCACCCTCCGGGTGCAAGTATTTAAGTTTTAATATAATAAAATATCATGTTAAATTACAAAGGCAAATGAAACTGAATAAGAATGCAGATAAAAAAGATTTGAAACGGAGGGGGTATGATTGAAAAATAGAACAACTTAGAACTAACTCTTCTATCATTTTCCATTACTCCCGTCTTTAATTGGTAAATTTTCGTAATTTAACTTATTTAGTTAAAAATAGGAAGTAAAGGATAATATCAAGTTATTTCTTTTTTGTTAATGAATTTCTTTTAATATTTATCCCCAAGATTTTTTCTCATATTCATTAAGATAAAACCAAAAAAATTGAAGTCAATAATACTAAGCACATATTCATTAAAATCAATTTTTTAAGATCAATATGCAAATTAGCCTTCCCGTTCACACTGTAAACTTCTATTTTGTTGTATATATAAATACAATTGCATGTTAATAGTAAGTAGATATGGTCAACAGTATTAATGATATAAAACAATTTTATTAATAATTGAGGTTCAAATAAAAAATAAAATCATAGAGAATATGATGTAAATAACTAAGGGAATTGTGACTTGTATAGTAACATAGTTTCGGTTACAGACAGACAAACACACTATCTCCATTATAATAAGATATATATATATATATATATGGATGTGTTTAACTACGTCGGAGACCTCCTATCACATATTCTAATCAAGCTTTTACTCTTCGCATTTGCAAGAGAAAACCATGAAATGCAGTCAATTGTGAAGGTTATATTGAAGTCATTTCCTGTGAATTGTGATGGAAATTATTTCCACCGTTTTAGAACATTTCCATTTCATCTCGGTGTTTATGAAACTATATGAATTGATCTAGAGAATGTAATCGACATCGACTTACCGTGTGTTCAAAGTGATCGCCGTTCAGACTGGAATTACCACAGACAATCGTCTGACAACATATACGAGCGCAATTAAATGAATAGGCTCTCATGAATAACACATAGATATTAACATTAATATATTAATCTCAATGATGAAGCAGCTGTGTGTATTTGGACATAGCTTTATGTTTTTAGATTCGGCGATGATCATATATACACCTGCACAAGCGGAATCACTGCCGCGTAGCCTAGAGATAGCGACAAGAGACATTGGTCTCTACGGGAACTCAGACAAAACCGAGATGGTATCATTTGGATCATTCTGAATATTGTCCTCATCTTTATTGTTATCTAGACAAAATTCTGACCAATGGGACCTCCGGACTTTTTTAGGTAATTATTGTCTGACTCGGGAACCAAAAAGGCTGGATTAAATTTTTTTTAATGCAATATGATTCAAAGTAAAAAAAAAAAAAAAACGCAATATTAGTTAAGGTAAAAATATTATACATAAGTATAAAGTGCTTAATTGAAGTCATGCCCATTTTGAAAATTAAATTAGGTATAATTAAATGAATTAGGCGTGCATATCGGTTTAAATGTAAGGCGTAAACAAATCGAGAAAAAGTCAATCTCTGTATGTACATTTCAGCCTATTAGGCCGCATCAGCAGAGTTATAGACAGGGCAGTGCTTTGTGCGTGATTCAAACCCTACCTGTCAGGCTAACCATTACACTAGCTGGATTTCCCAGATTTCTCGTTTATTTTAAACTAATATGATGAGGCCTAATAGGCTGAAATGTACATACAGAGATTGACTTTTCTCGATTTGTTTACGCCTTACATTTAAACCGATATGCACGCCTAATTCATTTAATTATAAAAAATTAATTTTCAAATTAGGTATGACTAGACGGAGGCTAGAATGTTAACTGATAAATACATGCATATGTATATATATATATAAGAAAGTGTATCATGCCTTATATATATATATATATATATATATATATATATATATATATATATATATATACCAGCCTCCACACGCGCATGATGCTACACAAGGTCAATTGCTTAAGCGGAGTTTAACAGGTTTTAATTCAGAGATTTCCTTCTCCTAGACTGGTTTCCTAGCCAAGGTCAAAGAGCCCAGTCTGTCCTACTATATAGACGGAGGGAGAGTACGTGGATGCATACATTTCACAAGTGCTCTGTGAAATACAAACAGCCTCGTCTACGATTTGAACTCGGGTCAAAGAGTCCATTTCCTACGGTTAACCAATACACCACGCACCACACACACACACACACACACACACACACCACACATATATATATATATATATATATATAATGAATAGAGAATGAAAAATGAGAAAAGTATTGGCATGAAAAGGTGCTCAATGCTAATAAAGCAGAGCAGATTTATAATCAATGGTAATATTATGGTTTTACACTCATAGCTTGAAGTTTCATGGTAATCCAATCGTCGCATAAACGTTAAACAAGCCACAGTTTTAAAAAAGACAATTTTTAGCTTTATGTTTCCCATCGCGTGAAAAAGTTTCACGTTTATATAAACGCTAAAAAATTACTGGTTTTTAAAATCTCAACCATTTCACAACTGGTTTTTAAGATCTCAACCATTGGACTAATCTGATGATTGGATTACCGTGAAACTTCAAGTTATGAGTGTAAATCCATAATATTACCATTGATTATATATATATATATATATATATATATATATATATATATATACTCCTAACGACCACTTAATTTTAGCACTCGTTTACAATATCATTATATTTTTTGGAAGGGCATTTTACCTCTGTCGTGAGTCCAATGTTGATTTTCAGACAACTCCAAGCCGTATTCTAAAACGTATTAGCTCAACCCACCTCTCAGTTTAGGGCAATAATGAGAAGTGAACCAAATTATCTTAGTCAGAGTTCAAAACCAATTTGGCTGAATCCATTTACCTTGCTTTTTAAAGAACAAAAAAACAAAACAAAACCAAAAAAAAAAAACAAAACAACAGCTTATAATAAAACAGAAAAATCTGCTATGGAGAGCGAAATAATGGCAAATGTTTCTTAACGCCAACCTTAATACAATTTCTAGAAGTAATTGTCTTTGCAGTTTCATCACTTCGCGACTGAACAGTGGTTAGAATACGTAATTCAGTAAACCTATGCTAAATGCACTCGAAGAGTCAGTTGGCATGGTATAAAAAAGAAGAAAGAATTATAAGAAGTGAGAAAATGGCAGGAATAGGAAAAAACACTATGTAAACAAGAAAAAGAAGACAAAGAAGGTTGGTTGGCTGGTTGGTTGGATTTTAGGGCATATCAACCCTTGTTGGGTTATTTTACAAATATTATATTATATTATATTTTATAAATATTATATTATATTAAATATTATATTACATTTTTTATATTTAAATGATAATAATCAATGTTTTGTTAGCTCAGTCGGTAGAGCGTTCGGGCTAGAAACCACAAGGTTCTTAGTTCGATACCGGTCCCGCCAACTCAGCGTATGAGTAGCACAGAGATCTGTGCGGTAAAGTAAGGAGCTGATGGTAGGTGTGGCGCTCCCCCCAGGCGCTAAAAAAATCTCCTTGGTCTAGCGCTAGTGAAAGGGGATAGACTCCCTCGCTGATTGGCTGATACCGACCTTAGGCCGCCCGTCGACTTTACTTTTTACTTATATTATATAACATTGGTAATGGAAGCCTAGAATGATAATAATGGTGACAATGAAGATGAGGAATAGCAGCAGTAGTAGTATGTGTAGTAGAAATAGTAGTAAAACTGAGAAGAATTACAACATCACTTGAGATTTGATGAATAGGAATAGGAGAAGACACTATGTAAACAAGAAAAAGAAGACGAAAAAGGTTGGTTGGCTGGTTGGTTGGATTTTAGGACATGTCAACCCTTTTTTGGTTATTTTATAAATACTAGCAAATATATGCACCCTCTGGGTGCAAGTATTTAAGTTTTAATGTAATAAAATATTGTATTAAATTAGAAAGGCTAATGAAACTAAATAAGAATGCAGATAAAAAGATTTAAAACAGAGGGAGTATAATAAAAAAATGGAACAACTGAAACTTACTCTTCCATCGCTCTCGTCTTTCATTGTTATTTTTTCTAACTTAAGTATTTAGTTATAAGAGGAAGTAAAGAATAAAATTACAGTTATTTTATCTTGTTAATGGATTTCATTTAAGATTCATTGAAGAGATTTTTGCTTATATTCATTAAAATAAAACTAAATAATTAGAAATCAATAATACTAATCACATATTTATTAAAATCACATTTTTAATATCAATATGCAAATTAGCCTTTCCATTCACATTGTAAACCGCTATTTTGTTGTATATATAAATATAATTGCATGTTGTTAGTATGTACAAAGGGTTAACAGTATTAATAATGTAAAACAATTTTATTAATAATTGAGGTTTAAATAAAAAATAAAATCATTGAGAATGTGATGTTAATAACTAACGGAATAGTGATATAGTTTCGGTTACAGACAGAAAAACACACAATCTCCATTATAATAAGATTATATTATATTATATTTTATAAATATTATATTATATTATATTATATTAAATATTATATTAATTTTTTATATTTAAATAATAATAATCAATGTTTAAAAGATAAACATTGAAATATTATATTATATTATATAACATTGGTAATGGAAGCCTAGAATGATAATAATGGCGACAATGAAGATGAAGAATAGCAGCAGTAGTAGTATTTGTAGTAGAAGTAGTATTAAAACTAAGAAGAATAACAACAACATCACTTGAGATTTGATGAAAAAAAAAGGGGGTGATATTTGCTGTTGTTTTGTCTATTTTTATTTAAGTCTTGACACATTTGTTGATGTGAGTTGGTGGTCTTTCACCAGAGGCTAAGTGACAAACAAGTCTCCTCAGGTCTCTAGGACTCTTCTGAATATCCAAGCTGATATAAATAATGCTGTTGTCAATACTTCCTCTAATTTCAAATTCCTTCAGTCTTTTTTCCAAATCCTTGGAGACCATTATCATTATTATTATTACTATTTCACTCTGTTGTTTTATTCATTCTTGATGGGTATTAATTTTTTTAATTTAAACTCAATTTATTTTTAAGCACAATTTTTAAAACTCATTTTTATCCATTTAACCCTAACAGGTACTACTAATCCGGGTTATAGTGAACCTGGGAGTAATGGCTCCAAAAATGGAACTTTTGTATCAGATTGTGGTATATTGGTTAATAAGCCGTTGTTTTGATAAGCCATTGTTTTAGCCATTGTTTTGATAAGAAACGGAGGCATCGTTTTCGCCATTTTTCAGTTCTGGTAATAAAACGGCAGAAGTAGTTATTCCACCAGATGGCGTTCAATTTGGATTACTTGTTGTGTTCTTTATTCGATAAGCAAGCTGGGACACAGATGCAGTTTAATGTCATACACAGGACACGACGAAGAAGGAGAGGTGATAAGAAGTATTAAAATAGATGAAGGGCAAAGAGAGAGAGAGAGAGGGGGGAGAAAGAGAGAGAGAGAGAGAGAGAAGAGAGAGAGAGAGAGAGAGAGAAGAAACAGAAAAAAGTAGAATAAAACACAAAGAAAGAAGCAAGATGAACAAGGGAACAATCATCATCATCATGTCGCGCAATTTGCACGGATATCCATGACAATCTCTCACCAACCTTCCCTACCATTCATCGCACTTGGGAGCTCATCCGCGCAGCAGCCAGCATCCTTACATAGTTGGTCAATGTAGGTCCTGGCTGGGCGGCCCACATTAGCATTCTTGTGCTCCCATCTAGCTTATTCTCGTGGCGCTTCGTTAGGGTCCAGGTGGTACAGCCATACAGCAGTACGACACAACACAGCCTGGAAGAATCGTCTCTTTAGCTTGTCAGGGAGACGGGATTTCCATATGACTGATAATTTGTTGGGGCCAACCTGCTTTCCTATTCGAGTGTTAACATCGCTTTCAAAAAGGAGTAAAAAGGGAAAAAGGTAGTGTAGGAGAATGCAAGATATTTCGTAGAATCTCTGCGTGTGGAGGAGAGTAAATTTCTAGATAAGCTGGTAATTGCAATTATTATATTCAGGACCTTTTTAATATATCTATATTAAATATTGCTATTCCGCATGGACTGTATAATATATATATATATATATATTATATATTATATTATATTCAGTAGGATGTATGTAGCTAACAAATGTCTAGCCACACTGAAGAGACTTTGATAGAAGAAAGAAAGAAAGAAAGAAAGGGGGTGAAAATAGAGGAGCCAAAATGAAAAAAGGAAGAAAAAGAAAGAAAGAAGGGAGTGAAAATAGAGGAGGGAAAATAGAAAAGAAAGACAGAAAGAAAAAAGAAAGAAAGAAAGAAAGAAAGGGAGGGAGTGAAATAGAGGAGGAAATAGAAAGAAAGAAAGACAGGAAGAAAACAAAGAAAAAGAAAGAAAGAAAGAAAGAAAGAAGGCAGTGATAATAGAGGAGGCAAAATAGAAAGAAAGAAAGACAGAAGGAAAACGAAAGAAAAAAAGAAGAAAGAAAGAAAGGCAGTGAAATAGAAAGAAAAAAAGAAGGAAGAAAGAAAGAAAGGGAGTGAAAATAGAGGGGGTAAAATAGAAAGAAAGGGGGTGAAAATAGACAAGCAAATAGAAAGAAAGAAAGACAGAAAGAAAACAAAAGAGAAAGAAAGAAAGAAAGAAAGAAAGAAAGAAAGGCAGTGAAAAATAGACAAGGCAAAATAGAAGAAAGAAAGACAGAAAGAAAACAAAAGAAAAGAATGAAAGAAAAAAAAGAAAGAAAGGGAGTGAAAATAGACGAGGCAAATAGAAAGAAAAAAAAAACATGACTGCAAATAATTTCTTTACTTTCCTTTGTATATTTAACTCAAATATAGAATTTGTTGTTTTAATTAATGTTACATCTGATGTTAATAAATCTTTAACAAATAATTTCATAAATTCTCTTTTAATTGGATAAAATCTGAAACTCGCCAAAATGCAAAAGCCATACAAGTACAACTAATCTCTATTCAAATTTATCTCTCACCAACGAACGCTTTTGTCACCACCGACATTCCGTCGGATTCTTTTCTCGAAATCTGCAAGATCACGTTTTTCGGTAATGTACGTTGACAAGGAGACACGTGATGTAAAATGCCGTTTGGCTTCCATTAAAATCCAAATGCTTAATAATATTAAAGAGAAAGCTTGACATTTTCAAACTTCTCCATTTCCTTTGTTCATTCATTTGTTTTCCTTTTGTTTTGTTTTTTCTGTATTTTAAAAAAAATTCTATCTTTTATTCCACGTTGTTTTTCATCCTATTCTCTAGTTTAATTCTTTCGTTCAATTTTTACGACCTCGACTCTTCGACGTCATTCTTGCGTAGTCACACTCTTCTGCTGAATAGTAAGACAGACTGGGTTCTTTAACCTTGGTATAGAAACTGAGGTTATTTCCTATAAGTCTAACATAAACAAAGGGGAATCACTCTTAACTGATAAATTATTTATTTATTGACCTACTAGGAAAAACGATAACGGGGTTAGGGGTAGGGTTAGGTTCAGGGTTACGTATAAGGTTAGGGTTAGGGTTGTTGAATTATTTTGGATATAAGGCATGGGGCAAATGGTCACTCCTAGATATAGACTCGTAGACTACCACGTGACCACCGAAGGCATTTCTATTGTCCAATCACTGGCACTGCTGCTGCTGCTTATGCTGTATTAATAGACATACCATTCTGAGATTATGTCATTGACATTTGGATTATCTCGGACGAAGGACTTACAAGGAATACGTTAACACTGGATTCTTAGTGGCTTGCTTACTTATTCATTACATCTGGAACGAAGGATGGCTGCCAGATACTCAACAAGGGTTAAGGTTAAGGATTAGTTTAATGGGAAGATAAATAAATAATCTATCAAGAGTAGTTCCCCATTGTTTATGTTAGACTTATAGGAAATAACCGAAACTGATCAAGAAGAACTCTGAATTAAAACCTGTTCAACACCGCATAAAAATTGACCTCCCTGTTACATCCTACTCGTGCGGAGCAGATGGAACATACATAAATATTGATTGCGAAGTCTTGTCTGCTTTTTTTTCTTCTTTTTTTAATTTTTCCTTTCTCTTTTCTTTTTTTAATTTTTATAAAAATTTAAAATGTGAATGGAAGAGAATGTTGGAACAAATAATATTTTTTTTTCTTTCAGGATTTGCTGAAAATATAAAATATACGCCCAGTACGTTGATCGTCGAGCTCTTCAATTGGCTGTCACTGTCCAAGAGGATTTGGCACACAAACTTAACAACCATAAACGAGAAAATGAACAAAAATTTGCAGCCAATCAGATTTTGACAAAAACTCGTGAGGGTCTAACAAAACATCATTTGAGGAACCACAACAAATACCTCATTCGACAAAATGACATGCTTCATATTGAGTCTAAACTACCAAAAAATCTCTGGGTTTACGCAATACTTGCATCTGCCTAGTCGCTGGTTCAATTCATATTTGGGGAAAACCCCTTTTGATTAGTTTTACCGGTTCAAAGACCGAACTTAAGTTGTATGTATTTTTTTTTTTGGGGGGGGGGGTCTTACCCTCTGCATGGAATACAGTCTGCAATTCTACGGCCCAAACCGACAGGGCGACTGTATTCCATGCAGAGGGGTAAGACCCCCCCCACCAAAAAAAAAAATATGGATGTCTTGGACATGACAATAAACTTGTCCCCAAAGAAAACTTAACAAGTGGAACGATCCGTTTTTATGTTTTCTGCTTATGAATTTATTAAATAATGTATTGTTATATTATGTAATCGTGTTGCGGGTAAATAAACAATCAATAGTTCTTCGTGTAACGAGAAAAGTGTGAGAGAGAGAGGGGAGAGAGAGAGAGAGAGAGAGAGAGAGAGAGAGAGAGAGAGGATAACATAGAGGAGTTGTCTTCATTTCTTTTTTTTTTCTTTTTCTTTCTTTTTTCCCTCCTTTTCTATCCAGTCTATATCGCATTACATTTCTCTCGTTCCGTTCTTTTTTTCTCATGTTTTCAATCTCTCCTTCGTTATATTTTTTTTTTATTCTCTCTCTCTCTCTCTCATCCCTGTGTGTGTGTGTGTGTGTGTGTGTGTCGTGTGTGTGTAATTTGCTCTTCCTTGCTTTCTATTGTTTCTTCTTTCTTTTTCCACCACTCAATCGCTATCTTTCTTTTTCTCTCTATTTCCTTCTTTCTTCTCACTTTTCCCTCTCTCTTCTACTATCTTCCTTTCTATTTCTCTCTCTTTTTCTCTCTCTATCTTTGTATCCCTCTAATTTGCTCCTCCTCACGTTCTCATGTTCCTTCTGTCTCTTTCTCCTTTTCCATTGCTCTTCAGCTATTCTTCTTTCTCTTTTTTTTTCTCTTTCTATTTCTCTTTCTCCAGCAATTTTATACTTTCTTTTGATTCTACTTTTATTCTTTTTCGACTTGTTCTACTTTCTTTTTCACATTAAATTTGCATATTGTGTTTTTTTTTTTTTTATCTTTTTCAAATTTCTCATCTTTGTTATATTTATTTTAATCTTATTCGATTTAATTTACAAAATCCAAATCTCCTCTGATATCCCGTGATCGAATTTTTAGGATTTAATAAAAGAAGAAAAAAACAAAGCGAAAAAAATTACTAAGATTCATTTTTACTAAAGTAACATATTGATTGTCAGATATTGAACGAAAAATAACAACAAAAAACCCAAAAGATTAATAAATGTGAATTTCATTTCATTTTTCACTATTATTTTTACTTGTACAGCTAAACAATAAACATAGTGGAATACGCCCACAAACCCTCACGCTTCGTCTTAGTATACTAGCATTGTTCGGGTCATAAGTGATAAAGATTTTTCACACGGAGATCAGAAAATGTCTTTGCGTTTGAGATGTTGGCGTAAAGTCGTGTTGACTCACGTAGACGCCTCGGCCGACCGAAACGCTTCTAAATAACACGATGTTTTTTTTTAAATAAGTAAAAAAGTAAAGTCGCCGGGGTAGCTTAAAGTCGGTATCAGCCAGACAGTGAAGGGGTCTATCCCCTTTTCACAAGCACCAGATCAAGGAAATTGATTATGCATCTGAGATGGAGCGCCACACCTACCGTCAGCTCTTTACTTTACCGCACATATCCCTGTGCAATGGTTAGAGTCATATGAAACGAAACTGTTTGCTTTTCACAAAGCGCTAATACCCTTGGGAAAGGTAGGAATCCAATTCTACCCCCAGCTATTGGTAAATAGCAGGACAGACTGGGCTCTATAACGATGGCTAGGTAACCAGTCTAGGAGAAGGAAAACTCTGAATTAAAACCTGTTAAACTCCGCTAAGGAAATTGACCTTGTGTCACATCCTGCTCGTGCGGAGGGGTTGGTAAATAAAATATCCCTGTGCTATTCATACGCTGAATTGGCAAAGGTCGGTATCGAACCTGGAGGCTTGTAGTTACTAGTCTGACGCTCTACCAATTAAGCTAAACCTGTCCATTTTTAAAAAAATAGCTCAAGCAAATAGAAACAAAAATATAGAGATTAGCAGAAACTGAGGACTAAAAACGGAGAAAGAAAATAAGAATAACAAATTAAGTTATAGAAACTCATAGTCAGATGATGGATTGATTGATATTTACGGCATGTCGACCCGTCGGGTGTCATTTTATGCCTAGAGGTTAATGAATTACTGTTGGAATATTTTGGAATATAAGGTGTGTTCTAATTCACCACCTCGATTTATAGACTAGCCAAAGTCAAGTGGCTTATTCCTCCGGCCAATCACCTGCCATACTGCATGGCAGACACACTACTTAAACCCCCTATAATTCTAATTGCACTCTTTGAGGAGGAACTTACGACAATTGACGAAGGAACTGAGGACTCTTTACCAGGAGAACCAAATGATTCATTATCAGAGGACTACCAAGGACCCATTTCCACTGGACAAGCTCTCTTGCTTAGAGCCTATAGGATGGCCCAAAAGATTGTAACAGTTACGCACGTTTATATTCACATTTGTCTAGAATCACGGTAGTTGTGTTTTTGTAAAAAAATATATAACAAGAATTCCTATTTAATATGAAGAATTTGCAAACAGACCAATTTGCCCATACATTGGACCCTAACCGGTACTGCCACTCATTCATTTTCTGAGTGCAAGATGATAAATTAAATTATTCCAAAACTGCATTTTATGTCAACTAAATAAGATATTTGTCCTGTAAGCACTCTATCTATTTACACACACACACACGCGGGCACACACACACACCACACACACACACACACACACACACACACACACACATATATATATATATATATATATATAAGTAAAAAATATAACAGAAGATTTAGATATTTTGCATTTTAGCCTATTTCAGGAAGCCTAGACCAAGTGTCTAATGTTCCCAATCATCAGATTCAAATATATATATATATATATATATATAATATATATATATATATATATATATATATATATATTATAAGTAAAGAAATAACAAAAGACTTAGAGATTTAGCATTATATTAAATCTCTAAGTCATTTATTATTTCTTTACTTATATATTTGCTCTGTGACTCTAACATTAAGAGCACACATTGAGCTCTCAAACAGCGACAGGTTTTTTTAAATAAAACTCTTGTGTCGTAAGGAAGATTTCTTCTCTGGACTTTTGGATTATATATATATATATATATATATATATATATATATATATATATTATATATATATATATATAAAACCGATGAATGCTCTAAGCAAGAAACCGCTGGTTGTAATACCGTTCCCGTAATTAAATAAATAAAAGCAAAAACTTTTATTTGTTTTGATTTCTCATTGAACTATATATATATATATATATATATATATATATATATATATATATATTACAACAGTTTCTTATTTCATACTTTTGACCTACGGATCCTTTGATTCTATTTAACTCTGCCGTCTTCATCAACTTCAAACGGATCTCCTTTGAGGATGGCCACCTCATTATTTGGAATTTTAACCTTTACCCCATCTCTATGTGAAACCCATTTATTTATTTATTGATCCACTTTGAAGATTTTTGGTTGACTGAGTCAATGTTTTTTTTTTTATTTGATTATCACCCTCTTGCCACAATGTAACATAAAGAAAATGATATAAGTCTTACCTGCTGAATAGGTCAATATTGAGGAAGACGTATTCGCCATTGTTGAAGTTTAGTTCTTCGGCTTTGATCATGATGTCTCTCACTGAATCAGGGTCAGCGCACAGTACAACGACTGGAAAAGAACAGAAATAAATGGTCAGAGATTGTCATAAATCACGCACACGCACACGCACACCCTATATATTATATATATATATATAATATATAATATATACTAGCAAATATATGCACCCTCCGGTGAAAGTATTTAAGTTTTGATATAATAAAATATCATATTAAATTAGAAAGGCTAATGAAACTGACTAAAAAATGCAGATAAAAAGATCTGCAACAGAGGGGGTATGATCGAAAAATAGAACAACTTTGAAACTAACTATTCCATCATTTTCTATTACTCCCCTCTTTCATTGGTAAATTTTCCTAATTTAACTATTTAGTTATAAGAGGAAGTAAAGGATAATATTACAGTTATTTCTTCTTGTAAATAAATTTCTTTTAAGATTTATCCACGAGATTTTTGTTTATATTTCTTAAGATAAAACCAAACAATTAGAAATCAATAATACCAAGCATATATTTATTAAAATAAAATTTTAAATATCAATATGCAAATTAGCCTTCTCGTTCAAACTGTAAACCGCTATTTTGTTGTATATATAAATACAATTGCATGTTATTAGTACGTAGATATTGTCAACAGTATTAATAATGTAAAACAATTTTATTAATAACTGAAGGTTTAAAAAAATTAAATCATGGAGAATTTGACGTAAATAATTAAGGGAATTGTGACTTGAGTAGTAATATAGTTTCGGTTACAGACAGAAAAACACACAATCTCCATTATAATAAGATATATATATATATATATATATGTGTGTGTTTGGGAATAAAAGGCCTTAAATACCATCAGTATCGTGGTTATGGACTATTTCCACTCGTGAGTATGCTCACGAGCTTCTTCAGACCACTGATATATTTTATTTAGACAGGCACAAGGCCAAACTCATTTTTATATTCATACATTTCACCTCCTTCATTCAGTATGTATGAATATAAAATGAGTTTGGCCATGTGCCTGTCTAAATAAAATATATCAGTGGTCTGAAGAAGCTCGTGAGCATACTCGCGAGTGGAAATCATCCATAACCACGATACCCATGGTATTTAAGGCCTTTTATTCCCAAATAACTTTGCTCTGTTTACAATAATTAAACATTCATACGGAACCTGAACTCTACAACAAACTACTGGTAGAGAATTAGGACCCACCTAGAATCACCTTGTACCAAGAAACCTGGTACCGCACCAAAGTATATATATATATAATATATATATATATATATATATATATATATATATATGTAAATAAATGGAAATTAATCCGACAGAATGAATTTAACATTTAGAAAAAACAATTAGTAATTATATGCTGACAGAAATCTGTTTCGACGCCTTATGGAAGGGTCATCTTCAACGAGCAAAAAAAAAATATATGAAAAAGAGACGGGATAAAACCGTTTGAAGAAAATAGGGGGTACAAACACACGCTGGAATGCTTGAATTTTTTCAAATGCGCATACTGTTTCAAAAATAAAATAAATTTTATTTTTAAAATCAGAAGCATTTTTAATTCAAAAATAAACTCAAAAAGAGTTTGGTGTAAAAATATATAAAAAAGTGTAAGAGATTATCAAAAATGTTCAAAATATGATCCAGCATTAAGTTGTTTACATATCCACAGTACAATTGAAAGGAGATGTTAAAATTTCAAAAAGTTTGTGGTGTAGGTAACTTTTTTTTTTTTGTAGTGTTCGTAGAATAATCTTCGGAGGTGTAAAAATCCGTATATTTTGTTTTTTCATGAGACAAATGTGTAAATAAATGGAAATTAATCCGACAGAATGAATTTAACATTTAGAAAAAACAATTAGTAATTATATGCTGACAGAAATCTGTTTCGACGCCTTATGGAAGGGTCATCTTCAACGAGCAAAAAAAAAAAACTTTTTTTTTTTTGTAGTGTTCGTAGAATAATCTTCGGAGGTGTAAAAATCCGTATATTTTGTTTTTTACACCTCCGAAGATTATTCTACGAACACTACAAAAAAAATCCGTATATTTTGTTTTTTACACCTCCGAAGATTATTCTACGAACACTACAAAAAAAAAAAAGGTTACCTACCCACAAACTTTTTGAAATTTTAACATTAATAAAATTTAACAGTATGCGCATTTGAAAAAATTCAAGCATTCCAGCGTGTGTTTGTACCCCTATTTTCTTCAAACGGTTTTATCCCGTCTCTTTTTCATATATTTTTTTTGCTCGTTGAAGATGACCCTTCCATAAGGCGTCGAAACAGATTTCTGTCAGCATATAATTACTAATTGTTTTTTCTAAATGTTAAATTCATTCTGTCGGATTAATTTCCATTTATTTACACATTTGTCTCATGAAAAAACAAAATATACGGATGTTTACACCTCCGAAGATTATTCTACGAACACTACAAAAAAAAAAAGTTACCTACACCACAAACTTTTTGAAATTTTAACATCTCCTTTCAATTGTACTGTGGATATGTAAACAACTTAATGCTGGATCATATTTTGAACATTTTTGATAATCTCTTACACTTTTTTATATATTTTTACACCAAACTCTTTTTGAGTTTATTTTTGAATTAAAAATGCTTCTGATTTTAAAAATAAAATTATTTTTATTTTGAAACAGTATGCGCATTTGAAAAAATTCAAGCATTCCAGCGTGTGTTTGTACCCACTATTTTCTTCAAACGGTTTTATCCCGTCTCTTTTTCATATATTTTTTTTGCTCGTTGAAGATGACCCTTCCATAAGGCGTCGAAACAGATTTCTGTCAGCATATAATTACTAATTGTTTTTTCTAAATGTTAAATTCATATATATATATATATATATATATATATATATATATATATATATATATATATATAATATAATAAGATAAATATATAAAGGTTTTACGTATCTATTTATTAGGTGACAAAGGAACAATCACAACCATATTGGTTTCATGCGATGCAATCATCAGGTGAAGATGTTTCACACTATATATATATATATATATATATATATATATATATATTTACGGGGTGTTCGGGAGAAATTTGAGATTTTCATGAAGAAAAAGAAAAAGTGCTTTGTAACTACAAAATTTAAAAGATTATAAAGAAATTCAACACACTCGGTAATTACACTACTGTCAACAAGTTTCACGCAAAATAACCACCATTAGTGTCGATCACAGCCTTAATCCTGCTCCGGAACCTGGATCTAGCTGATGTTACAGTTTCCCTGGTAAGGGTCTCAAAAACTACTTTAAATCTGTCAATTAACTGGGCTTTTGTAGTACTGGCACGGCGATTGGTATCTTTCTCAACAGCGCCACATACATAATAATCCATGGGGTTAAGATCTGTTAAAAACATCGCTCTTTAAAGGCAGCTGCCGACGGCCGAGAGGTTAAGGAACCGGAGTGATGAAAACTCAGTCAGGTTTTGCTCCCGACCCGAAGTAGTTGTTGGATCTGGCCACACTAAAGAGACGTGAAACGTCGAAACACGATGTCTGTAGATGACTATATATATATATATATATATATATATATATATATGTGTGTGTGTGTGTGTGTGTGTGTGTGGATAATATCAAGTGTTATTTTGATAGGATTCAACCAAAATGAGAACTCAAACGTACATTTAAAGATTTGTGTATATATATATTTACCAACCCCTCCACACGAGCAGGATGTGACACAAGGTCAATTTATTAAGCGGAGTTCGACAGGTTTGAATTCAGAGTTTTCCTTCTCCTAAACCGGTTGCCTAACCAAGGTTAAAGAGCCCAGTCTACCCTACTTTTTATCCATAGCTGGAGGGAGAGTAGGATTCATATCTTCCCCAAGGGTATTAGCGCTAAGTGAAAGGCAATATCCAGGAATTGAACTCGGGACGACGAGTCCATTTCCCATGACTTTAACCATTACCCCACGCGCTTCCAAAGATTTGTGTATATATTGTTACATACGAGCAGTGCCCCATCTAAGTACTAATCTGGCGCTACGTGATTAACTTTAGTGATCGAACGAGAACCAGTGTGTTCAGCGTGCTTTGACCGTAAAAGCGATAAGAGTGTGATATGAATGTATATAATAATAGATACTTTTCATGGCATTAAATCATTCTGTTCTTGGTGAGAGCGAGAACTTTTCAGCTGAAACTCGCACGTAATTCTGTATAAAGACACATTGTTTGTTTTTTTTGTTTTTTTTCCTTTTTGCTTTTTGTTGTTTATTTTTTTTTCTTTTGTTATTTTTTCCTTCAATATAAATAGAAAATAACAAAGCGAAATTATGAACGGTTTGTTCAATAAATCTTGCTTGAGATTTGATGTTTTATATAAACAGCTAGAATCAATCACAGTATGGAATTATATAAAAAGGGGAAAATGTTAAATATAAAAAGAAATCAGTATTCACCAAAAAAAAAAAAGGGGGGGGAAAATGTCCGCATGATCAGCTTATGAAAGGAGAAATAGATTATTCAATAAAACCGACAAGGTCCCAATGGCGGTCTCGATGATGCCTGTCACGTGACCACATGACCCGATCACGTGGTTCTCATTCATGCTGCGCGTCACATCGATGAAAGCTGCCGTCATCGAATCCTTGGTACTGCGTGACCGCATGTTGATTTTGTTTTAACGACAGCCCAGAGGTAATTATTATTACTCGTATTATTCGGACTATTGTCCTCATCTTTATTGTTATCTGTGCAACGTTTCGGCCTATGTGCCAATTGGACACATAGCATAGTGGATAAACCCGTTCGTTTATGACAGTTCTAAGTGACAACTATCTCTAGGCTGCAGGTTCAATCCTGCCAACAGTAACATAGAATTATAATTAACACAGCTTAACACCTGTATCCCAGCTATGGTTAGCGGAATGATAACAGAATACCCCCGTGGACTGAATAAAAGTTCAAAGTTCCGTGATGGCTTCCGATTACGACAAGAAGGTTCCCGTTTTCGACTAGAAGGTTCCCGACTTCGAAGAGAAGGTTCCCGAGTTTAAGAAGGCTCCTGTATCCGACAAGAAAATACCTGAAGAAGGCAGGAGGTCACATCGGCCGGAAGTGTGTACAGATAACAATATAGATGAGGACAATAGTCCGAATAATCCAAATAATACTAATTATCAAGCCACGTCTCAAAAATTCAGAGAAATAGCCTAGAGGTAGTATTCCATGGAACTCAAGTCAACATATCCCTGAGGCCAGTTGGTGGTGGCATGATCCTGGATATTCACAGCCAGATACTTCTGACTCGCGAAGATCATGTATGTATTAACCAACCCCTCCACACAAGCATTATATGACTCAAGGTCAATTTTTAAGGGGAGTTTATGAGGTTTGAATTCAGGGTTTTCTTTCACCCAGATCGTTTATCATACACAGGTTAATGTGCTCAGTTACGAGGGTGCGTCAAAACGTAATAAACATTTTGTTTAGGACAGGTATAATTACCAGCATAAGAATATGTATCATACATAAAAATGAAGCTAGTCCTATGTGAATGACATCCCTACTTCTCCACATAGTCACAGTTTCTCTCAATAGCAATGTTCCACTTTCGAATGAGAGCATGTATCCCTGTGCCGTAAAATTCTTTTGACTGTTCTTTGAGCCACATCTTCACTACAGATTTCACTTCCTCGTCACTGGAATACATTTTTAAAACAAATTTTGCTTCTCAACCCCTCTTTCATTGTACCGAATAGTATTTATACATAGCTGGAGAGAAAATGGGTTATTTCCTATAAGTCTAACATGATCAAAGATTAACCACTCTTAACTGTTAAATTATTTTCCCATTAAACTAACCCTAGCCCTAAACCCTAACCCTAACCTTAACCCCATCTTCTTTTTTCCTAGTAGATCAATAAATAAATAAGTAATTTATCAGTCATGAGTGGTTCCCATTTGATCATGTTAAACTTATAGGAAATAACCAAAAATGGTAGGATTCCTATCTTTCCCAAGGGTAGTTAGCCTAGTGAAATGCAAACAGCATCGTCCAGGATTTAAACGATAACCATTTCCCCCTAGCGCCTCTAGAATTCTCAGAAATAGGCCAGATTAATACCATCTCAAACGGCTGGATTATTAAGGAGGAATTCATTCTACTATGGGCTCCCTTGATATTGACAGTCCAGTGTTAGTAAAAAAAATAAAACTTGCATTCATCAGTTCTATGTGGACAGTATGGAGAGTTAGAAAGATGGTCAAGGGAATGGCTGTCATCGGCACGTCCTGATAATGATATCATAGGCTGATGAAATGAATATATAATTGTACCATTGTAACACATGATTAAATATAATATATATATATATATATATATATATATATATATATATATATATTAGGAAATTTGAAAAAACAAGTGTTCCAAAAATAAGATGAATTTATTTATCGACGTTTAAACGTTTCGGTTTCTTTAAACCTTCAACATGATGTATTATGGGGTGAAGAAATTGATGGATGTTTTATAGATGACAGGAGATAAAAAATCTTTATATATATATATGTATATATATATATATATATATATGTATATATATATAATATATATATATATATATATAGAGAGAGAGAGAGAGAGACATATATATATATATATTATATATATATATATATAGAGAGAGAGAGAGAGAGAGAGAGTGAGAGATACACACACACACACACACTAACACAACCACGCACACACACCACACACATATATATATATATATATATATATATATATATATATATAAAGAGAGAGAGAGAGAGAGAGAGATACATGTATATATATATTTATGGGAGGTATAAGATGGAAATTATGTGGAGAAAGGTAGACAAACACGAGATGTTGTTGAAACCCACAATAAACATCCATTTTCTACAACATCCCATGTTTGTCTACCTTTCTCCACATATATATTTATATATATGTGTATATATATATATATATACATGTATATGTATATGTATATGTACGTATGTCTAAGATTTGAACTTGGTTCGCCGAGACCATTTCATAACCATTACACGATGCGCCTCCTTAAAAATTCAAATATATTCTATAATTTACGTCTCCCGGGAAACGTTGACGATCATTAATTGTTTTTACTTTTCTTTTCTGTTACCCTTCTAAAATGAGATGATTTCGAGCCACAGAACGTATCTGATATATTATAAGAATGATGCAACTGCAGAATTATTGAAATATCATTTATTACCCGTGAAAAATATCACGATATTGCTTATTTGCTACGATAATATTTTTTTTTAAATCAAATAAACTAAATAACATATAATATTAATATATCTTAAATATTTCCTTGCAATATTTTTGGAACGTTTATCTAGTTTTCATTTTCTTAATATTCATTAAACTCAACTTTGCCATCGGAACATAAAATTATTTTTACGTTTATGAAGTAAAATGAATTTTATAAAAATATCGTGAAAAAAAAAAAAAAAATGAATAAATAAATAAAAATTTTTTTAATCATTATATCAATTTTTGACAGCTTGGTGAAACCATTAAAGTGTTTGCGCACAGAATTTTACAAATTATTAAAACGAATAAAAAATAAAATTAAAAAAAATTGAACGAAATTCAAAAACTGAAAGCCAGTAGAATTTATTTACACTTCTGAGATTAAATATCTTAATCATTCTACGAATAGTGTAGTCTCGCTTATCCATGATTTCAAATTCAAACTCCAGTTGTTAAGTATCTGGCAGCCATCCTTAGTTCCAGATGTAGTGAATAAGTAAGCAAGCCAATAAGTATTCTGTGTTATAATATTCTTTGTAAGTCCGTCGTCCAAGATGGTCCGAGTGTCAATGACATAAGTTTAGAATCAGGCCTCTATTAATACAACAAAAGCAGCAGCACTGCCAGTGATTGGACAATGGGAATCTTTCTCAGGTCACGTGGTAGTCAACGAGTCTATATTTAGGAGTGACCATTTGCCCATGCCTTATATACAAAAACATTCAACAACTAGTTAAATCGCGTAGAAAGCACTGGTTACCGCTAGATCATCGAAAGTCAAGCCAGCGATGAGCCCACTTACGCAACAGCAGGCACTGTAAGCAACCCGAGTCCTTAGTTTAGCAAAAATACCTTAGATAATTCCGGTGCTTTCTGCGTGACTTGACCGTAATAGCTGATTAAGTGAAAGGCTACTACCTAAATAGTTTCTCTGAATGTTTGAGGTGAGGCTTGATGATTAGTATTATCTGCATTATTCGGACTATTGTACCCATCTTCATTGTTATTTGTACAATGTTTTGGCCGATATGCCCCCCCCCCGGCCTTCTTCGGGTATTTCTTGTCGGACTCAGGAACCTACTTGGACTCGGCAGTAACATAGAAAAAATAATTAACACAACTCCTACCCCAGCTATGGTTAGCGGAATGAGAACAGGATACCCCGTGGACTAAATAAAGGGTTAAGTTCGAAGTTCCATGATGGCTCCTGATTACGACAAGAAAGTTCCCGAGTGCGAAAAGAAGGTTCCCGAGTCCGAGTAGGTTCCCGAGTCCGACAAGAAATACTCCAAGAAGGCCGGAAGGCATATCGGCCGAAACGTTGTACAAATAACAATGAAGATGGGGACAATAGTCCGAATAATGCAGATAATACTAAATAGAGATTATATTTTATTCTAAATTTGAGGTGTCTTTTTCTGTCTATCTATCCGTCTGTTACGGTTATATAATTAAAACCTAACCTTTTTTCGCCCCAGAATATAACGTTTTTCTTCGTCTGAATCTTTTAAATGAAGCTTCATTTGTATTATTTTGAGTTTTCGGCCTCATCTTTATTGCGGTATGTAAAAACACAACGTCCTTAGACGCCTTGTTAGATCAACAGCGAGGGAGTCTATCCCCTTTTCACTAACGTTAAATCAAGGATCTTGTTTTGGCGTCAGAGTTGGAGCACCACACCCAGCATCAACTCCTCACTTTAGCGCACAGATCCCCGTGCTACTTATACGCTGGGGGGAGCCGGTATCGAACCCAGAACTTTGTGGTTCCTACTCGGACGCTTTACCGACTGAGCTAAACCGGCCCTGTCAATCAGTATATAGAGATAGTTAGATCGATACATACATACATGCATACATACATACATACATAGATGAACAGGGTGTGGTAGTTATATACATGCATATCATCAGTCTGAAGTAGATTATAAAGCAGTGATTCCCAAGCGTGGGGTCCTACGCCCCCTGGGGGGGGGATTCAATAATAATAGGGGGGGGGCAATATAAAAAATATAGTAATGTCAACATTTTTTCTATTTTACCCTATATGGGTAAAAATTATAAATTTATAGGGTAAAATTGTAATTACAACCTAGCTGAACACAACAGCTTGTGCAATCTAGTCAAGTATTCACCCACTAATGTTATCGTGCATCTGGCACCAGCTATATGCGTGGCTTCTGACTTGTTTAACTTTGCAGTTATTCATCTCTTGCCCTTTCCTGCAATTAACACATTATAAAATGATTTTATTTGAAGTTAAACCCTTTAAGATTTTATTTGAAAGAATAACATTTTTATGTTATACTTCTTCAAAACTGATATTGTTATATCATTCTAAGCAATTAACGGAGTGGGGATATGAATAAATTTGTGATAAAAAAGTGGCATGGTAACTAAAGTGGTTGGGAACGTCACTGATATAAAGAATATATAGTTAGTAAAAAATAGATAGAGAGATAGATGATTCAGCTTCCGCTGCATTCCTATCGGAAGGCGATAAGTAGTCACCACCCACGATCAACATATAGAAGAGAACCATATGACAGAGTAGGACGATATGGCAGAAGAGAAAACTGTGGAACACGAAAGGTGAAAATATATACATATTTCATAACTACATAGATGAACAGGATGAAAGTAGAATAAAAGGAGATGTATAGATATAAAAATAGATAGAGAGATAAGATGGTCGGCTTTCGAGTGCGAGTGGAAGGCGATAATTCATAGGACGTTTTAAGTAGTGCATAAAGTGTATAAATCAATTGAATCGATAAAAATAATACAATCCCGTTTCCCGCCGTTCCATTTAATTCGTGCCGGTAACATTTATGAGAAGAATATTGGCAGAAAGAATAATTCTAAGAAAAAAAGAAATAGCTTGTTTCCTCGAAATTCTGTCGATTAGTGTGATCGTTATGCAGTCCCAATTTTAATGCAGGTAGAGGTTTGCCTAAAGCAGTTTGGAAAATACAGTCAGGACAATTAGTGTAGTTTGCCTAAGGGCTTGAATATGAGGCAGTCGTTTTGATCGGAATGACCTCACGACCGTCTGTCGCAAGCGGAGAGCCACATCTACCTATTAGCTTCCTCACTTTAACCCCGCAACCATAATCCCTGGTGCTACTCATACGCTGAGACTTGATGTCTCAGACTCCAGTGAAAAAACCATCAAGCTAAATGCTGATGTGAAAACTGCAAAGGAAGTAAATGATTAATAAATAAATGGTATCCACTGCGTGATCCACTGGGAATTTATGCAAAAAATTTAACTTTTGACCATACACAAAAAATGGTATAATGCATAAACGCAAGAATCTGTTCTTCAGAATGAAAACACATAAATTCTCTGATTGCCCGCAGTGGCAGTAGTCTGGATGGGTCTCTTTCTTCCTCTGATTTCCGAAGATCCTCAGTCTTTTTCGCAAGTTTATGGGACCGTTCAAGTGCACCGACTACATTTGGTATCACTTTCAACTCTCATGTTTTCCACAGCTTTTTCAATTTTTCAAGTCCAGGTACTTATCCTCTTTCATTTTCCTTCAGCTTCAACCTTTTGATCTGCTGGGACTTGCAAAATTCACCAGTTTGACAACGTTCTCTTTTTTTTTTTTTTTTTGTTATCAACACTAGTCAGGTCTCCTGGGATAAGGTGATCCGTCTTTATCTGCAAGTCCCAGAGAAATTTTAATGCGTTTCATCTCAAAGAACAGATGATGGTTAATGGCAATATGCCATTTTGTTGTATGGTCAAATTTAATTTTTGCATGATTCCCCAGGGATCACCTTCCCAACCCAGTTCGTGCCTAGCTTTCTATTCCACGTTGGCTAGTTTTTGCTACATTCACTTAATACGTGGTTTACAGTTTCAATCTCTGTCAAACCGCACAGTCTAACATTTACTGTTTGGGATGCGTCTTATCAATTTTTGCTTTGGATAGCAATTTGTTCACTCCCATGAGAAAGTTTTCACACTCACCATAGCTGGTGGTTAACTGACTTCTAGCCGATTCTCCCACAAAAGTGGTTGGGTCTCGATTCTTCTTTGATTTTACAATTTCACCAGACTCTTTCTAAACCATTCCAAGGGTTACCAATTACATTGATACTTGACTGTTGTTGGTCCTTCCCTTGGATTTGGAAGAGTTTTATCTTCCCTTTCGCTTTCTTATTCTCCACCACCAGGCGTCTTTAATGTATTTAGCAGGAAGCGCCAGATTCAAGATCTCTCTTTTTTCTCCTTCTATCTTGGCACTGGACAACATGGTTAGACATTTGTGTCTACTCCCCATCTCGTGGGGGACTCTACCCCCCATCGTACGGACTAATCAGTAAAGTGACTTTAACCTTATGGAACTAATCCATAAAATCTATTCTATATCTTTATATGTACATGT
>CM042157.1:22026753-22046326 GCA_023376005.1 Doryteuthis pealeii
ATTATTTTATGTTCAACACTCGTGTCGGAGTTGTTTGTTTCAACCATTTATAATTTATATATAACCTTGAACCTTACACGACCTTTACCTCAGTAGCAGTGTAGCAATGGAAAAAGTGGTTGAAAGACTTATGTGTTTTACTGCTGTTAACTTTGAGTGATTGACAAAGTGTCCTTCTCAGAATATTACAAGTGACCAAGAGGAAGATTTCAAATTTAGAATGTTTAAAAATGTGCACTAAAAATAAACGCTGCAGTAAAAATATTTAATTCTGATTGTTTAGAACTGATCAATGTTCCTGTCATTGTGAATCTAAGAATGGCAGGATGAAACGATCAGTTTAAGTCGTTACCGTTGAATGAATTGAATTGAAATGAAATTGAATAGAAGGAGAAGGAAGAGAAGAGAAGAAAGAAAAGAAGAAGAAGAAGAAGAAGACAACAACAAACAACAACAACAACAAGAAATGGTTGAAAGAAGAAGAAGAAGAAGAAGAAGAGAAGAAGAAGAAGAAGAAGAAGAAGGAAGAAGAAGAAGAAATGGTTGTAAAAAGAAGTTGAAAAATAAAAAGATGAAGAAGGGGAAATGTTATAGAAGAAGAAGAGAGAAGAAGAAAGAAGAAGAAGAAGAAGAAGAAAAGAAGAAAAGAAGAAGAAGAAGGCTCTGAATTGTTATATTAATAATAATAATAATAATAATAATAAAAGAAGAAGAAGAAGAAGAAGAACAAGAACAAGAACAAGAACAAGAAGAAGAAGATTTGATTAAGAAAAAAAAAGGAGAAATATCAAAAACAGAGAAGGAAAAGGAATTACCCGATCCCAGTCTGGAGAAATCAGGGAAGAATTGAGACTATCCAAACTACTGCATTGCTGCAATTGACAGGAGAGTCCTGGAGACCTGAAGAGACTTGTTGTCACTCAGACTTCAGTGAGATACCATCAACTAACGCTGATGTGAAAAACTCAATAGCTTTTAATAATAATATTAATAATAATAATAATGAAGAAGAAAAAGAAAAGGAAAGAAGAACAAGAACAAGAACAAGAACTCGAAGAAGAATAATAAGAAATGGTGTAAGAAGAAGAAGAAGAAGAAGAAGAAGAAGAAGAAAGAAGAAGAAGAACAACAACAACAACAACAACAACAACAACAACCGGAAAGAAGAACACAAGAACAGAAGAAAATACATTAATAATGGACCCCCCCTCTTTACCCTTATACATTTTTAGCGGACAAAGTTTCAAATTTAGAAACATTTTCAAATAATCTCGAAAAAGGACTGGCATTAAATGCTAGTTGTGACATTATTAAAACTATTCAACTAAAATTGTTAATCGATTTCTTTTTATTTCTTGGTTAATGATAGGGCAGATCAGGCAGCTGAGGTAGACCAATATAAACATTGTCATTACCTTCTCCGAAAATGAATACCTTCGTATTAGACCTATAAGGACTGAAAAGTACATTGTTAGGTGCGTGTACAATTCCCCCTGTACTAAACTAGAACAACGTCTTATATCATTCAAAAATAAAGAAATAAAAAATGCTAGAAGCTTTAGCCAATGCGCAACGAATTAAATCGATTGTTAAATAAAATAGTACCTATGTCTCTTAATAGCTATTATATTCAGAGCACTAAACTTATATACGAATATAACATATATTGTCGAATAGAAGCAGTTAACCCAATCCTGATTTCTGTTATATATCGTAGAAGAGCACACTACTTTATTGCGTTAAATGTTACATAATTATTATAACCTAATATTTATGTGCAATAGTGTAGAATACAAGATGGCGTTTTAAGTGCAGCCCACGGCCTTGAAGGATGAGTGACAAGGCTTGACCTCAGTACTAACCTTCCGGTGGATACCGTGAGAATCGGTGGAGGAGACCCTCTTCCGGTTTAGATTAGAAATAGATTTAGTCAGTCGGCGAGAAACCATGACGGTGGTGAGTCGTGTTATACACGCTCCGACTCACTCTGCGCAGATGTCTGGTGGGGATTTTAAAAATAAGTAAGATCAAAGCAAATCGGAGTCTTGTGTTATTTCCTCTAAAAACTAACAATGATACAGGGCTTCTGATAAAGAGAAATCCCCAATAGAAGACCAGACCGAAGTCCCCAAGAAAGTCCAGACCTTTAGAAGATTCCAGACCAAGACAAGATGTTATAAGATTCCAAGACGGTCAGAAGAATTAGAGTAAGAAAGAAGTAAGTAAAGAAGTAAAGAAGAAGGGTATGCAATATAAAGAGCTAGTTTAATAGACTATTGTTTCATGTCCAGTCCTGAATATGGTATTTCATTATTACTAGCAACAGAAAACACCCTCCGGGCGTCGTAAAAATTAATTTTTGAAAGACATTGCCTTAAGTTCCTGGAGTTAAAAATTCAATGTCAGAGGGTTTGTATCATAAGACAAATACTCATATTTATTTAAAGGAGTAAAAAAAAACAAAAACAATTTGAAATGAAAAACTGAGACCCGTCACTCTCAAATAAAATGTTGCTTGCATGTAATAATCAAACAATTATTTTGAATATTTTCCACATCAATTTTACACAAAATCGGAGGTATTTATTTGTAAACTTTTTAGTTAATTTCTTGTCACTGTAAAAAAAAGGACGAGAGTAAAAAAACAATTTTTTAAAAATTGCTTACTCAAATTTTGGATGTATATAGCATAAGAATATTGTGACGTAAGCTGTGACGTAGAGCTATGACGTAGTTTTTGTTATTACAGAAATGCAGAAAAATCTCCATTATTAATAGAATTATTATTATGATTAGTAGTAGTAGTAGTAGTTAGCAACAGCAGCAGTAGCAGCAGTAGCAGCAGTAGTAGTTAGTAGTATACCACTCCATGTGAGTTTGCCACACCGGAATTATTTTGGTCTTTCTCTGGAATCTGAATGACAGCAAGTTTTTTCAGGTCTCGAATAAGTCTTCAGAGTATTCTAAAAGTAAGTAAAGTCATCGGGTGGCCTAAAATCGGTATCAGCTTAACATCGAGGGAGTTTCACTCGCACTAGATCAAAGGGATTGTTTTTAGCATTTGAGGCGGAGCGCCACACACCATCACCTCCTTACTTTACCGCACAGATCCCTGTGTACTCACACGCTGAGTTGGCGAGGGCCCGTATCGAACCCGGAACCTTATCGTTTCTAGTCGGACGCTCTACCGACTGCAGGATAATATTGATTCTTCCTCTGATTTCTAATTCATTATTATTATATTTGAGTTTTTCACATCACCGTTAGCTGATGGTATTTCCCTGGAGTCTGAGTGACAGCAAGTCTCCTCAGGTCTCCAGGACTCTTCTGGTATTCTGGCAAATTGCAGCAGTGCAGTATTCTGGATAGTCTCACTGCTTCCTCTGATTACCTGATTTTCCAGTCCTTTCCCAAGCCTCTTGGGACCGTTCCAAGTGCACCAACTTACAATTGGTATCACTTTGACTTTCATATTCCATATCCCTTCAGTTCTCTGGCAAGGTCCAGGTGTTTGTCCATCTTTTCGTTTTCCTTCATCTTCACCCTGTGATCTGCTGGAACTGCAAAATCCACCTGTTGACAAGTTCTTTCTTTTTTGTTAATCAAGACTAGGGCTGGTCTCCTTGCTGGGATAAGGTGATCCGTTTTTATCTCAAATTATTATTATTATTATTATATTATTAGTAGTAGTAGTAGTAGTAGTAGTAGTACTTTTAGTGGTACATTTCTTGTTCTCAAATATTTGCACTGTTGTTTATAATTAATTTTTGCGGACATGGTCACGTAGGCTTAAAAGAGGAATTGCGAGGCCAGGGATTAAGATCCGAACGATTAGCACTCGGAGCGTATCAGGCGACCTCGTCATCTCACAGTCCAATGTGGTTGATCCTTCCCACCCTCGACAAAACGACAAAAGTACCCGGAAGTTACCGAATTGGGCGTCACTTTACCAAAATATTGCAAAACATTTCTCTCGCCTAATATTTTTTCCTACCGCATTTCGACCGGTACATTCTTTCTCTTCACGTGTAATATTCAATCTCATGAAAGAGACTCTTGATCTGATATCTTCGAAAGGGCACATCCCAAAATGTCAGAGGAATGTATAAGGCAAATCTGTACCTTTTGGGTACTGCTATCCTGCATGTATACGGATAATTAGGTTTCTTACTTTTATTTATTTATTTGCCACATTTCGATCGGTACATTCTCCCTCTTCACATGTAACACACAGTCCTATAAGAAATAGACATTTGGTCTGATCTCTTCGAAATAACAGACATAACATTGTCAGCAAAATATATGAGTCAGAAGAGTAAGGAATTCAACGTGCTGTGAGTGCAGCTACTCAACAGGAAATAAAAAAGAAAAAAAGAAAAGAATATGAAATCGAGTAAATAATCTAAGAACTAAACAATTTCCGTTTTGATACTGTTTTTTGCCTACAGGAATTGGTCGGAGGTTTCGGAAAATTCCATTATCAACGCAACAAAAGAATAAAAAACAAAAAACAAAATTCCTTGCCGTAAGGTACTTGTGGCAGTGTTTCTGACCATTCTGATCTGTTTCAATAGTTGTTTCTTTGCCAATTTCTTTGTCGCATGCCAAGGAATCTTTATATCACTTTAGGTGTTTCATATTATTCCACTTATGATAAATCCATAGCATATCGAAAGACATAACTCTGAGCCAACAACAATCACATCGCAAGGTTTTCATTCTTGCGCTAATTTGAAACTTCAAGAAGTGATTGACGTAAGGAATAAGTGCATATGATATATATATATATATATATATATATATATATATATGTAGTATATTAAGAAAATATATATATATATATGCCTAGACTATGTACTCCGAACATCACTAGATAGCATAAAAGAAAAAGGTTTCACGCTAAGAAAGGTAAGGAGCAGGCGATCCCGCCCAAACTGTCACAGATGCAGACTATGCAGATGACCTCGCACTTCTTGCAGATACACTAGCACAGGCTGAGTCACACTACATAGCTTGGAGAAGGCAGCAAAGAAAATCGGCCTCTATGTGAACTCTGATAAAACGGAGTTCATGAGTTTCAAAAAGAAAGGAGACATCTCCACACTTGACGGTAAGCCTCTCAAGATAGTTAGAACAATTCACATACCTAGGTAGTAATATCTCATCCACAGAGAGCGATATCAATATACGAATAGTAAAGGCATAGCTGGCGACAAACAAATTATCAGTCATATGAAATTCGATCTCGCTGACAAGCTTAAAGCGACAATTTTCCAGGCTGTGGTTATATCATTGCTGTATGGATGCACCACCTGGACCCTAACGAAGCGCCTTGAAAATAAGCTAGATGGACCTGCACAAGAATACTGCGTGCAGTCTTGAACAAGTTGTGGAAACAGCACCCCATAAGGAGGCAGCTGTATGGCCAATTGCCCCCCCCCATCTCCCAAACCATACGAGTAAGACGAACTAGGCATGCGGGACACTGCTGGAGAAGCAAGGACAAGCTCATAAGCGACATACTCCTTGTGGAAGCCAACATGGGCGTGCTAGTGTGGGCCGCCCAGCCAGGACCTATATTGACCAACTATGTGAGAGCTGGATGCTGCGCAGAGTTCCCGGGAGGCAATGAATGATAGGGATGGTTGGCGTGAGATGTCATGGCTATCCGTGTGCTACTTGCGCGACATGATGATAATGATGATATATATAGAATATTGTACTTGGGCCTGGACGCCAGGGTCTACAAGTGAAAATTGCAGTGTGATATTGAGATCTGAAGGAATACAGATAAGAGCTACAAAACTAATGAATAGAGTAAAAGCTGATGTCTCAGATAGATAGAGAGAGAGAGAGAGAGAGAGAGAGAGAAGGGAGAGAGAGAAGAATATATATATATATAGAGAGAGAGGGAGAGAGAAAAGAGAAAGGAGAGAGAGAAAAAAGAAAGATAGACAAAGAGAGAGAGAAGAGAGAGAGAGAGAGAGAGGAGAGAGAGAGAGAGAGAGAGAGAGAGAAGATTAGAGAAATTAGGATTATCGGTCGGTACAGCTCAGTCGGTTTAGAGCGTCGGACCTGGTTCGAAACGGGCCCGGTAAAGTAAGGAGCTGATGGTAGGTATGGCGCACCTCATACGTCACGACAAGCTCCTTGGTCTAGCGCTAGTGAAAAGGGGATAGAATCCTCGCTGTCTGGCTAATACCGACTAAAGACCACCCCGACGACTTACTTACTTACTTACGACTTTACCAGAAATAAGATTGTGAGAGGTAATAATAATAATAATAATAATAATAATAATAATAATAATAATAATATCTTTTCAGCTAGTATATTATGTCTGAGACCTGTCAGCTGTCCCTTATAAATATTCATTTTAAATATTTGATATCATTCCACAGATCATCCAACTTTGCCTTGAAGGAGTTTAGAGAGATGGGGCATTCACTACTGATGAAGGTAGTTTATTTCATGTATTCACCACTCTGTAGCTAAAATAATTTTGTCTTCCGTTTGCTTTACAAGATTTTTTAAGAAGTTTTAGTTTATTCCCTTGTATAGGTTTTTGAGCAATGTTTAGTAGGTCAGAGTTCGTTGAATAAAAACCAGGCGTGTATTTGTAATCTAATCAAAACTTTCAAAATAATTAATGGAATTTTTATGGGGATATTTCTTATCGAACTGAAAATTTACTTTTCAAAAACTTAAATCTATTAAGGAATTAGTTTTTTTAGCTAATGAAATAATATATTTTTAGAACAAATTGCAATACCGTAAACAATTTCAAGATTGAATTAGATGAATTCAGAAATATTGAGAGCAATAAATTATGAAGGTATTTTTTGGGAAGTATCAGATGAAATATTCAAGAGAATCGAATCAGTATATAGATATTTTATGAATATGTATATCTTGAGTGTAAACATTTTTTTTCTTTTAAAGGTTGAGTAAAGGAAAAAGGAAAACCATGTGCATACGCGGATTTGTAAATATCTCTAGAAATATAGTGCAATATTGTTTAATAAAGTACGCAAAAAGTCCAGCAGAAATGCTTGCAGCACTTAAAAAAATAAATGTGGGCGGACCTGAACTTTTGGAACCCCCACCTCTAAAATTTCGTTTTTAATTTTTTTTTTTTTTTTTATGAAAAAGATAGTAAAAAGAAGAGATGCCCAAGGAGTAATAAACACACGCAACACACACACACACACACACACACACTCTCTCTCTCTCTCTCACACTCACTCATCTCTCTCTCTCTCTCTTCTCTCTCTCTCTCTCTGTCTCTCTCTCTCTCTTACACACACACAAAACACACACACTCTCTCTGTCTCTCTCTGTCTCTCTCTCTGTCTGTCTGTCTGTCTCTCTCTTCTTACAGACGCACACACACGCACACACACACACACACACACACACACATATATATATATATATATGTATGTGTGTGCGTGTGTGTGTGAGTGAGTGTGTGTGCGTGTGAGGAGTAAAGGATTGGATCGATGCAACAAAACGTGGTTGAAAATAGATGAAAAATGTGGATAAAAAACAAAACAACAAAAATTCGAATAATATTTCACATCGGTCTTTTGCGAAGATTTTTCGAATTTATTTCAAATAAATTTCAACCATATATATATATATATATTATATATATATATATATATATATATATTAATGAGACACACTCTCTATATAATTTTGACTTTCGGCACCAATAATATTGTTTACCCGGCACACGCCCGTTGTAATAAATCAAATGACTTTAGCTTCAGAGGGGCCATCCCCATATATTCCCTACCCCAACCCCAATCTAAAAGAGATAGGGCAAGTTTAATTACCTGATACTTGAGACGCACCTCCCTTAAGGAGGAATTCCAACGAAAGCACAGCTATTTGTGGCACCACGAACCTCTTTTTTATTGGCAATCAGAGATATTTCATTCATTATATCTTTCTTTCGTTTTTTTTTCTTTTCATTCTTTTCTTTATTCTCTGATTATTTTTTCTATCGCAGAATCTTCCGATATCATTTCAACTTTTTTCTTTTGCAAACGAAACATTGTATAATCGAATTCTACATTCAATCATGAATTTATTTGTTATTCATTTTTTTTTGCTTCGCAGATCCATTACTACTGAATAGCGAGTTTGATTCTATCTGGATGATCCATACTGGTTACGTTGCATTCATAATTTTTGTCCATGGGCAAACGGGTTGATAAAATACCTACATTTGATTCTTTCTTTTTTTATCCACTAATTCTTATCCTCTGCCTCAAAATATTTCATCATTTCCTACACACACACACACACACACACACACTCTCTCTCTCTCTCTCTCTCTCTCTCTCTCTCTCTCTCTCTCTCTCTCTCTCTCTCTCTCTCTTTTCTCTCTTTTCCCTGTCCCATCCGGGGTCCAGTGTGCTTCGGCCACTGGACCGGGTTAAAAGTACAATTATTCGCGTCAATCCCAGGGGGCTTTTTTCCCCCAGGTATTACCTGCCCTCTTGGAGCGGGCTGAGTTTATTGCCCAGCGCCTGAGGCTCCCTCTTGTGGGGGAATGCCGACGGGATCGACGCAATTTTTGTTCTTTCCACCTATGAGCTTCGGCTTGTGGTATGCCCACGTAAAAATGAGGCCTTGCGCCCAGTCCATACAAGTGGGGGTATGCGACAAATACACACACACTCTCTCTCTCTCTCTCTCTCCTCTCTCTCTCTCTCTCTCTCTCTCTCTCACACACACACACACCTACTCGCTCTTCTCCCACATATTAACCCTCACTCTTTCTTAATGTTGCATATCGTGCAACGGAACAGGAAACTTCCGGCAAAAAGACAAAGAGAAAGATAAAAATATTATACTTAAAAAAGGGAAAACGGAAGAGAGGTCTTCCGGTCAAGAAAGCAGGGAGAAGATGAAGAAATAGATAAAAAGGAAAATCGGTGGAGTGGCATATAGTCGGTGTCAGCCGGACAGTGAGGGGAGTCTATCCCTTTTTCCCTAGGGAGATTGCTTTTGTGTCTGAGGTGGGGCGCTACATATACTATCATCTCCGAATTTTACCGGGTAGATCCAAGCTGGGATACATATGTGCTGAGTTATCGAAGACCGGTATCGAACCTGGAACCTTCTAATTCCGAGGTGGGTGCTCTACCGACAGAGTTAAACATGCCGTTAATTATTTTAAAAGCTTTTTCTTTTTTTGGGTAAACATCTACATAGAAATAAACCCCAGACGAGTTGACGTGCCTTTAAAAGCTAACCAAATAATCGATCAATATCTTAGTTTACCAATATCATACCGAACGATTAAAACCTCTGCTAAGTGGAAAGCAAATGAGATATGTTTACATTTGTCACCCTCTCAACATATACCGTTTTTATTTTCAGTCATTTCCTACGATCCAACTGTCTTGCTTGACTATAAATGTTCCTCGGCCTCGTTCTGGTAAACGCTATCGATTTTATTCCGAAGATGTGCATAGCATCACCTAACAGTTCTAAGGTTTCAGAATCCACCTAAATTTATCAAACAAACATGAAAATGAAACTCGATAAAATCAACGTCACATATACTATATATATGTGTGTGTATATGTATATATATATGTGTGTGTGTGTGTGTATATATATATATATGTGTATATATATTGTATATATATATGTGTGTATATATATATGTGTATTATATGTATATAATTATATGTGTATATATATATATATATGGTGTGTGTATATATATATATATTATATATATATATATGTGTGTGTGTGTGAGTGTGTGTGTGTGTGTGTGTGTGTATCCCAAGCATTATCGTTGCTGGTTTTAAAATTTTTATATCTTCGATATATTTTTGTGTGTGTGTGTTGTGTGTATATATATTATATATAATGTGTATATATAATATATATATGTGTGTATATATATATATATATGTGTATATATATGTATATATATATATGTATATATATATGTGTGTGTGTATATATAACATATATATGTATTATATGTGTGTGTGTGTGTGTGTGTGTGTGTGTGTGTGTGTGTGTGTCCCAAGCATATCGTTGCTGGTTTAAAATTTTTATATCTTCGATATTTTCGTATTTGAATTCTCTAGTGTCAGGATGAAAAAAGAATGTAATGAAAAACTGAAAAAATAAAATTAAACACTGAAATTGACAAATATATTGAATCGAGATGCTACTCGACATAACTATGGACAATTTTAATCTTCTTGGTTTCAAATTACAATATCACACTTAACCAAGTACACATCTATATAAAAAAAATTGATTCTATCCTAAAATACACAAAACAAAAAACAAACAAAAACAACATATGACAGCAGATAATTTTATTTTAGATCTTGATATATATGTTACTCTCTATTCTGAAAATATCTATCTATTCTATCTATCTATTTCTCTCTATTTATGTTATTATCTAGCTACTATATATATATATATATATATTATATATATATATATATATATATTCTGACGCTGACGGCCGCCAACTCAAGCGTAAACGCAACGCTCTTCTCTGAATGGAGCACTCTGTGACGGCCCTTTACACACAAAGCGATGTGTGTATTAAAACAGTTAAAATCCCCTTCCCATTCTGTAAGTGAAGACAGCCTAATGTTTAAGGTGCCTGACTGACACCCAACCGACTGGAGTTCAATTCCGGCTGTAGGTAGCTTACAAAATGTCTAGCCACACTGAAGAGACTTGATAAGTCGAAACACGTGTCTGTGGATGACCCTATATATATTATATATATATATATATATATTATATATATACTAGCAAAAGTACCCGATCCATGATCGGACTAATCTTTTTAGGAATTCCAGTGAGAAATGGAGAAAACAGGAGTAAGAGAGAAATAAGAGGAAAATATTTTGTTAAATTTAAAAAATTACCGAGAATTTGTATATTACAATGTTTGTTTTTTTAGGAAATGCTGTTTTTGTTTACATTTTTTAAAAATATTTAAAAAAATATAATCCTAAACTATAAAACATAATTCTATTTGAGAGTCGAACACAGGAGAGAGAGAGAGAGAGAGAGAGAGAGAGAGAGAGAGAGAGAGAGAGAGAGAAGGGAAACAGATTGGGTGAAACCTCTTGAGTTAAAGTGAAATGTATTAGTCTAATTCATTGCTTTTTTTACCCAATTTTGCCTTACTTTATTTTTCCTCACTGTGAAGAGTTCTAGAAATTGGTGAATTTTTGTTTAATTATTTAATTATATCTCTTAATTAATAAAAATCGAAAAAAACAATTTTCTGTGTTTCTTAGTTAGAAACACATTAATGTATCAGCGAGATTCCAAATCAGAATGAAATCTCTTTTCGGAGTTATAAGTCGACACGTACATACCATAAACATTCTTTTATATATATATATATATAATATATATATATATATATATATATATATATATTATATATATATATATATATATATAACCGTGGTTGTGCGTATGTGTGTGTGTACCAGTCAGTTCATATTTATCTAACTATATTCCCTATATTGCAGATATCTCTATTTGTGTTGTCTTATAGTCTCTATTATGGCAGTATATCTATCACTATCTGTTTTATATATCTATATTTTATCTATATATCTAGTATCTGCCTACATCCCTCTCACTCCCCCGATCTCTCTCTCTCTCTCCTCTTCTCTTCTCTCTCTCTCTCTCTCTCTCTCTCTCTCTCTCCACACACACACATATACCCCCATATATATATATCGATCTCTCTATATCAGTTAATCTAAGTGACAGCAGCGCAAATTTTTGGTTTCATGTTTAAAGAAACTTGGGTATTTTCCTTTCAAAATATTCAAATAAGTTTAATTTTCATTTCTTATTAAATCCTGACACCCATCCTGCTGGGGGCAGAATAATTGGATTCATAGCTTTCCTAAGGGTATTAGCGCTATGTGAAATACTAACAAGTTAATCCGGAATTTAAACTCGATTAGTCGTATCCATTTCATACGACGATAACCATTACACAACCGACACCCATTTTCTTTCTTATTGGCAATATCTTCCACCTTGTCAATTAATGGAAGCCCCGGGCGTTTTCTTTTGCTTGCTATATTTACCACGTCCCCCACGTGTACGGGTTAGGCACAAGACCCTATTAATGTGGGTCCACCCACAAGCCGAGACTCATGGGTGACGGGTGCAAAAAATGTGTTGATCCCGTTGGCATTCCCTATCAAGGGGACGCCACAGGCATTGGGCAATAAACCCAACCTTGACCCTTTAAATCGAGGGGCAGGTGTTGCCTGGGGGGGGGGATAGCCCCATGGGATCAACGTTGTTATTTGTAGCCACGGTCCAGGGCCGAAGCCACTGGACTCCCGCCCCGAGAGGTACTTTCATTTCCTGTAAGAACCGCATGTTATTAGTGTTTTTATTTGGTCAACGGTATTAATAATGTAAAACAATTTTATTAATAATTGAGGTTTATATAAAAATAAATCATGGAGAATGTGACGTAAATAACTAAGGGAATTGTGACTTTGAGTCGTAATATAGTTTCGGTTTACAAATAGAAAAACACGTAATCTCCATTATAACAAGATTTGACACTTAGCAACGATTCAGCGTAACGAATTAATCAACGTCTATCGTCGAAAGCGTCCCCACTGCGCACAGACTGGTAAGAGTGGGCGACGCACAAATGGAAGAATATCGCCTGGTTTGACGGATTTTCTTTCCGTTCTTATCATGGATCAACGATGATAACAGGTTGAGTATTATCATATCTTATTTATAATGGAGGTTAGGTGTCTGTCTGTAACCGAAACTACTTCACTGTTTACGTTCCACTCAGTCGGTAGACCGTTCGCCGAGGAACGACAAGGTCCCTAGTTCGATACCGGCCGTCACCAACTCAGCGCATGATTAGCACAGGGGTATGTGTGGTAAAGTGAGGATTGATGTAGTGTGACTCTCCACCTCAGACGCAAAAACCTTGGTTTAGCGCTAGTGAAAAGGGGATAGACTCCCTCGCTGTCTGGCTGATACCGACTTTAGGCGACCCTGACAACTTTATTTTTTTTTTTTTTACTTTTTATCAATGAGCATTTATTTATAAAAAGTCGTCGGGGTGGCCTAAAGTCGGTATCAGCCATCAGCGAGGGGAATGTATCCCTTTTCACTAGCACTAGACTAAAAAAGATTGTTTTTTGCGTCCACCATCTCCTTACTTTTCCGCACAGATCCCTGTGCTACTCATACGCTGAGTTGTCGAGGGCCGGATATCGAACTAGAAACCTTGTGCTAACCCGGTCCTAAAAAGTTTGCATACTCAAAATTTCGAGTTTATACATAAAAAGGTTATTTTTTATTCTACGTATTGACTATTTTGGGTAGTGACATAAGCAGTTGCGTAGTTTCGGTTACAGACATATAGACACCGAATCTCCGTTATTAATAGATTTCATAATAGAACACACTTCTTGTTATACTGTTATATGTGATGTTATACTCACCAACCATTTGGTGTACTACTGGTACAGCAATATAAAGAAAACTTATTAAAAATGTAGAATTTAGAGGGAAATTGCTGAGGAGTACCGTGAATTCCGCGGGTGAATGTCGCTTTGGTCAAAATCAAATTATTCTGTTAGGAATGAGAAAATAAATTAAAGCACTTCAAATGTGGGAAATAGACCGATAGTGACAGAAGCCGATACGGCGTGCTTTTAGCTCAAGTAATGGCGGCAGATCCCTTAGCCTCCCACTGGAATGGATAAGAGATACGGAATTGGTTGATGCGAAGGTTTTCCACCTGCCACAGTTCACAACCTGAGACTATGATTTGCAAATCGGTATAAGTCACGTGGCTTTTTCCCAAGGTGATTATTTGAATGCTTTCGTTGTAATTTTAGACGAAATCTCTCTCTCTCTCTCTCTCTCTCTCTCTCTCTCTCTCTCTCTCTCTCTCTCTCTCTCTCTCTCAACGGAAGACAAGCAAAGTCATGAATTGTATTCAATGCAAAGTGGCTAAAGTCGGTTTGTTAAAATCTCGTTTTCTTTCTACTGAATCAGATCTCCTCTCCCATCTCGGTTACTATATGGATTCACCCCATTTATATATATTATATATATATATATATATATATATATATATAATATATATAATATACCAAGCGTGTTGGTAGATCCTTGCGGAGAGAAAAAAACCAGCAGAAAGTTTGATATTAAAAATATACTACCAAACATCAACCAGGAAGAACAAATTTTTGAAAAAAAGAAAGACCAAGATATTCGTACCAACAAAAAAATATCTATGGTACAGTATTTGGCCAAAAGAAAAAACAAATTTATATGTATAATATATGTATATAAGATATATATATATATATTCATATAACGCTAGGAGAAAAGCTAATATGTAAAAAAGTGCTCGATAACCTAAGTAGAGCCAATAATAAAGATAATCTAATGAGTCAGACGAACCTACTATTAGTTTCGCATAAAGCTCTTCAGGGCTAAAATCTGACTTCAGCCCTGAAGAGCTTTATGCGAAACTAATAGTAGGTTCGTCTGACTCATTAGATTATCTTTTAAATATATATATATATATAATATATATATTATATATATTATATATCATAGAAAGGAAGAAGAACTCAACACCGTAATTCCATAATGAATTTATTTCGACCAAAATATGTTTTTGTTTTTTGAAGAAGTGCAATTTCCAAAAGTAAATTTGATCCCCATCTGATGAGACTGAATTTTGGGGGAGCTGTATTAAATCAACTTAGATTTATATTGTCCCCAATTTTGGTCGAAATGATTATTTATGGAATAACGGTGTTGAGTTTTTCCTTCCTTTCTATGATAAATATTGCTCTGTATATAATCTAAAAAGTTTATTGAGCTCTCTTTAGTGATTTAAATATTCACTGTATTTATACATACTGGATCATACAATAATAATACAGTGTATCTTAGAAATTACATATAGAATCATCCCTTACTGTCAAGATTTGGATAAATCTCATATATATATATATATATTAAGAAAAATTTGAAAAAAACAAGTTTTTCCGAAAATAGCGATGAAATAGTGTTAAATTAATTACAAAATACCAGGCTTCATTTAATTATTCATTTAGTTATCATTCCCACTTTGTTCCCTTTATTCTCATAAAAATCAGTCCATTAATACTTTTTCTCGTCTTTTGCATTTCTTCGAATTGCGTCACGCGTCATGACATCTTCGCGTGCATGGATCGCGACTTTCAATTTATAACGTTGATCAAATACAGTTACACAACTAAAAAGATTTTAATCCCCTGTCATCTATAAAAAACATCCATCATTTTCTTCACCCTAAGATACATCCTGATGAAGTTTTTAATGAAACCGAATTTTAAACATCGATAATTAAAATTCATCCTATTTTCGGAACACTTGTTTTTCAAATTTTCTTAATTATTGTCGGATTATTTTCCATATTTACTCCCATATATATATATATATATAATATATATATATTGAGTCAGACACTATCTATCTAGGTCAGAATTATCCTGAAGAATCATTCAGGTAAAACTAGGTGTCCGACTTATGCAGGTCTTATAATTATGCTCTACTTAGCGTATTGAGCACTTTTTACATATATAACTTAGAAACTCTTCCGGTGTTTTTTTCTTTCTTTGGCAACAACAATACGATACATACGATATATATATATATTATATATATATATTATATATAATATATATATATATATATATATGATGTGGTGTTGTGTGTATGTAGAATTAAACAAAAGACGGCATCTTCATGTTTAACAATTTTATTTTGATCTTTCGAGTTTTCTGTCTAACTTTTTACTATTTGGTGGAATTCGTGGATAAGTCCACCAAAAGTTCAGGTCCCGAGTACTTTCGGCCCTTCGAAGTGCCATCATCAAGGGTGATGTTTTCCAGTTTTTTTTTTGTTTTTTTTTAAATTATATTAATGTGGAGGCTAGAAGGAGAAGAATTGTTGAGAAAGGTGTTATTAGGCATTTTGAATGTGTATATGCATTGGAAATTAATTTTGTTTAAGGATGGTTTGTATTGTTTTATGTATAGAATTCTAGTATTTGGAGTTTTATTTATTTATTTTCTTTGTGCAGAAAGTTGTATTTTCCGTTAGAATATTTCGGTTAATTAGAGTGGGGCATGATATAATTTAAGGTGTTGTGAAATGGAGCTATTATCTATTAAATGGAGGGTTAGGCGACGTGACAATGTGGTTGAGGTGAATCCAATGTATGTATTTTCATTTTCTGGGAGACTGCAATCCCTAGGGCACATTTAAATATGTGTACTAAATTGGTCTCAATTAAGCCGGCTTGTTTGGGGAGAGAAATTGTTGCGGACAACGAGGTTAGTTGTTTTGAATTTTTTATTGATAAATAATCAATTTTACCTTATTATCAGGCGTGGTTGCAGTAAACATTATTCATTTATATATATATATATATATATATATATATATATATATATATATATATATATATATATTTGAACAAATTTTTACTGTGTCACTACCAACCTGACCCTAATTGATCCCTGAATTTTCGCTCTCCTTTTATTTATTTAAAAAAAATTCATCTGAACACCGCAGTGCATTAACACCAAAGCATGTTTGTTCGATTATAATGTTTTTTAAATACAACTTTAACGTCATGATATTACATCACGTGAATATGATTCCACGTCACATAAAACGTTAAACAGCCCACAGTTTAAAAAAAAAACAATTTTTAGCTTTATATCTCACTCGCGTGAAAATGCTTCTTATAAACGCTAAAAAATTACTGGTTTTTTAAAATCTCAACCATTTCATGACTGGTTTTTTAAGATCTAACCATTGAACTCATCTGATGATTGGATTACCATGAAACTTTCAAGTTATGGTGAAAAACCATAATATTACCATTGATTATATATATATATATATATATATATATATATATATATATAATATATATATATATATATAGTAAGTTAGTTAGATCGATAGATAGATAGACAATTTCCAATCTTTTTGAACATTTTTTATATCCCCTTCTATGAGGTACACGTGTCATATCTAAATTTATTCTTGTCACACCATTTTAATGTTAACGATATAACACATTAATAAATAAAAAGTGAACACTTAAGTATTCCCATGAAACCGTCTTGTGGTGATTTGACATTCATGTCACGTTTTTACCAGTCTGCATTATTTTGTTTGAAACGTCGAGTTTGAAGTAAACTTTTTTTTTTTAGTAAGGATGCTGTTAAGAAAGTATAAGAGTAAATACGTGACAGCACAAAGACCAACTGTATTGAAACATGTAGTTTAATAATGAAGCATACCTTTGATTAATTCAAGGGGAGAAATGTGGCAAGGAGAAAAGAAGTTGTTAGGTAAGTTAAATTTAGAAAGAAGGAAAGGGTAGAAAGAAATATAAAAAGAAAAAAGAAACAGTGGTTTAAATAAAAGGAAACAGTAATAAGGTATAATGAAAGAAAAAACATAAGAGAGAAGAAAGAAAGAAAGAAAGATGGGATGAAAAAAGAGGGAATGAAAAAAGTAAAGGAAAGGGAGGAAAGAAAGAAGGAAAGAAAGAAAGAATGAAAGAAGAAAGAAAGCTGGGATGAAAAAGTAAGAAAAAAAAAAGAAAAGAAGGAAAAGAAAGAAAGAAGGAAAGAAAGAAAGAAAGAGGGATGAAAAAGTAAGGGAAAAAGGAGGAAAGAAAGAAGGAGAGAAAGAAAGAAAGAAAGATGAGATGAAAAAGTAATGAAAAAAAGGGAGAAAGAAAGAATGAAAGAATAAATAAAGAAAGAAAGAATGAAAGAAAGAAAGAAAGAAAGAAAGATGGGATGAAAAAGTAAGGAAAATGGAGGAAAGAAAAGGAGAGAGAGAAAGAAAGAAGAAAGATGGGAATAAAAAGTAAGGAAAAAAGGAAGAAAAGAAAGAAAAGAAAGAAAGAAAGAAAGATGGGATGAAAAGGTAAGGAAAAGGGAGGAAAGAAAGAGGAAAGAAAGAAAAGAAAGGCAAGGAAAGAAAGAAAGATGGATGAAAAGGTAAGGAAAAGGAGGAAAGAAAGAAGGAGAGAAAAGAGCGATTAAATAAAGTAAGAACTAGTAAGATAAGGTGAAAGAAAAATCATAAGAATAAAAGAAAAAAAAAAGAGAAGAAAAAGAAAGAAGGAAAGACAGAAAGAATGAAAGAAAAAGAGGCTAAATGGAAATAATAAAAGAAATAGTATCTGAAACAAAAAAGAAAAAGAACAAAATAAGAAAGAAAGAAAGAGATTAAATGAAATTGAGAGAACTACCGTATTTGACCTCATATAAGACGCACCCCCATTTCACCAGGTCAGATTCAGGAAAAAAAGTTGTTAGTGTATTTAAGCATATATTGTTGAAAACAGTCTCGCTGTGCATTACACAGGCAGAATCATAGCTGTTATAAAAGCAATTTTGGCAGTACAGGCAAGCAATAAGCATACACAATACATCTCAATAGCAGGAATAATAATTTATAATATAAATTAACTTCAAAATTAACCTCAAACTTAATAATAATAATAATAAATAATAATAATAATAATAATAATAATAACATATACTCTGCGAATGTAGCAAACTAGCACAACGAGAATACAAAAAACTAGACACGACTGGGTTGGGGAAAGGTTGATCCCACTGGGAATTATGCAAGAAATTAATTTTGACCACACAAACAAATGGTATATGCATCCAGAATCTGTTCTTGAGAACAAAACGCACAAAATTCTCTGGGACTTTGAAATTAAAACGGATCACCTTATCCCAGCAAGAAGACCAGACCCTAGTGTTGATTAACAAAAAAGGAAAGAACTTGTCAACTGGTGGATTTTGCAGTGCCAGCGGATCACAGGGTGAAGTTAAAGGAAAATGAAAAAATTGACAAATTCTGGACCTTGCCAGAGAACTGAAAAAGTTATGGAAATATGAAAGTGAAAGTTATACCAATTGTAGTTGGTGCACTTGGAACAGTCCCAAAAGCATTAGAAAAGGGTTGGAAAGTTTGGATATCAGAGGAAGGATTGAAAACCATTCAGAACACTGCACTGCTGCAAATCTGCCAGAATACTCAGAAGAGTCCTGGAACCTAGGAGACTTGCTGTCACTCAGACTCCAGTTGAAAGACCATCAGCTAACACTGATGTGAAAACTCAAAAGGAGTAAATAATAATAATAAAACTTCACCCTACTATGTATAAGACGCAGGGCAATGTTTGGAGCCAAAATCTTGGGAAAAAAGTGCGTCCTATATGCCGTCAAATACGGTAAATTATAATGAAACACCTAAGTAAGAAATACCTACATTTCAAGTTCACATTCAACCTCCAGGAAGCGAACTGACCAAGTGGACGATAGCCATAAGGTCAGTGAAAGTTAAAAGCCCTTGAAAATTCAGAAATTACCGTTATATTAAAATGTATACTCTACTGTACTGGAACACTCGGGCATTACCGCGTTCATCACCCACGTATCACTCT
>CM042157.1:22046426-22076426 GCA_023376005.1 Doryteuthis pealeii
GGGAGAGAGAGAGAGAGAAAGAGAAAAGTGAGAAGGGAGAAAGAGAAAGGGAGGAGAGAAAGAATAGATAGATAGATAGAGAGAGAGAGGGGGCAGAAGAGAAAGAGAAAGGAAAGAGAGAAAATTAGAAAGATAGATGTATATATAGTATGAGAGAGAGGTGGGAGGAGAAAAGAGAAAGATAGATGGATAGAGAGAGAGAAGGTGAGAGGGGCAGAGAGAAGAGAAGGGAGGAGAGAGAAAAAGAAGATAGATAGAATAGATAGAGAGAGAGAGAGAGAGAGAGAGAGAGGAGAGAGAGAGAGACCGAGAGAGAGAGAGAGAGAGATTAAGAAGAAATTAGAATTTATCGGTCGTACAAGCTCCAGTCGGTAGAGCGTCGGACTGGTTCAATACGGGCCCGGTAAAGTGTAGGAGCTGGATGGTAGTGTGGTGCTCCAACCTCAGACGTCACGAACAGATCTCCTGTGGTCCTAGCGGCTAATGAAAAGGGGATAGAATCCCTCTCGCTTCTGGCTTAATACCGACTATAGGCAACCCCCGACGACTTTACTTACTTACGACTTTATCAGAAATAAGATTGAATGGACAAATATCTTGGACCTCGCCAGAGGAACTGAAAAAGTTATGGAATTATGAAAAAGTGAAAGTGATACCAATTGTGTCGGTGGCATTGGAACAGTCCCAAAAGGATTAGAAAAGGATTTGGAAAGGTTTGGATATCAGAGAAAGGATTGAAACCGTATTCAGACCGCACTGCTGCAATCTGCCAAATACTCCCCAGGAAAGTCCTGGAGACCTGAGGAGACTTGCTGTCACTCAAGACTCGCAGTGAAAAGACCATGCAGCTTAACACGGTATGAAAACTCAAAAGGAGAAATAATATAATAATAATAATAATAAAATATAATGATAATAAATAATATAATAATAATAATAATTAATAATATAATAATAATAAATATCTTTTCAGGCTATATATTAGGGTCGGACCTGTCAGCTGTTGCCTTATAAATACTCATTTTAAATTCCACAGAATATTTAATAATCATTCCACAGATTATCCAACTTTGGCCTGAAAGGAGTTTAGAGGATGGGGGGCATTCACGTACTGATGAAGGTGTTAATTCCCATGTAATTTCACCACATCTGTAAGCTAAAATAATTTTTGCTTTGCGTTTGCTTTAACAATAATTTTTTGAGGATTAGTTTATGTCCCCTTGTAAGGTATTTTGGAGCAATGTTTAAGTAGGTCAGAGTTCGTTGTGAATAAAACCAGGGCGTGTATTTGTAATCTAATCAAAAACTTTCAAAAATAATTAATGGAAAATTTTAAGTTATGGGATATTTCTTATCGAACTGAAAATTTACTTTCAAAATTAAATCTTTAAGAATTAAAGTTCTTTTTTAGTCTAATGAAATAATATATTTTTAGAACAAATTGCAATACCGTAACAAAGTTTCAAGATTGGAAATTAGATGAATTCAGAAATATTGAGAGGCAAATAAATTAATGAAGGTAAATTGTTTGGGGAAGTAATCAGATGAAATATTCCAAGAAGAATCGAATCAGTATTAGATTTATTTTTATTGAATATTGTATATCTTCAGTAGTAAACATTTTTTTCTTTTAAAGGTTGAGTAAAAGGAAAAAGGAAAACCATGTGCATACGTGGATTTGTAAATAATCTCTAGAAAATGGTGCACTATTGTTATGAAAGTCGCAAAAAGTCGGCAGCAGAAATGCTTGCAGCACTTTAAAAAATAAACTGTGGCGGACCTGACTTTTGAACCCCCACCTCTAAAATTTTTCGTTTTTAATTTTTTTTCTTTTTAATGAAAAGAGTAGTAAAAAGGAAAGATGCCCAAGGAGTAATAAACACAACGCAACACACCAACACTCTCTCCTCTTCTCACTCAAAGCTCTCTCTCCCTCTCTCTCTCTCTCTCTCTGCTCTCTCTTACACACACAAAAACAACGACACACTTGCTGCTATGTCTCTCTCTGTCTGTCTGTCTGTCTCTCTCTCTCTCTCTCTTCTGATATCTGTCTGTCTGTCTGTCTCTCTCTCTCTTACAAGCACACACACGCACACACCACACACACCACACACACATATCAATATATATATATATGTGTGTGTGTGTGTGTGTGCCGTGTGTGTGCGCTGTAAGAAGAGAGAGAGAGAGGGAAGGAAGAAGACAGACAGATATCAAGATATATATATATATAATATATATATATATGTATGTGTGTGCGTGTGTGTGGTGTGTGAAGTGAGTGTGTGTGCGTGTGAGGAGTAAAGGATTGGATAGAATGCAAACAAACGTGGTTGAAAATAGATGAAAAATGTGGGGATAGAAACAACAAACAACTAAATTCGAATGATATTTCACAATCGGTCTTTTGCGAAGATTTTTCGAATTTAATTCAAATAAAATTTTCAATCCAATATATTATATAATATATATATATGATATATCTATTATTTAATGAGACACACTCTCTATATAATTTTTGAAACGTTTCGGCAGCAATAATATTGTTTACCCCGGCACACGCCCCGGGTGGGATAAATCAAATGACTTTAAGCTTCAGAGGGCCATCCCGCATATATTCCGCTATCCCAACCCAAATCTAAAAGAGATAGGCCAGGGTTAACTTAACCTGATACTTGAGACGCACCTCCCTTTAAGGAGGAATTTCGCAACGAAGCACAGCTATTTGTTGGCACCGATGAACCTTTTTTTTTATTGGAATCCAGAGATATTTCATTCATTAATCTTTCTTATCGGTTTTTTTTTTTTTCTTTTCATCTTTTCTTTATTCTCATGATTATTTTCTATCGCAGAATCTTCCGATAATCATTTTTCAACTTTTTTCTTTTGCAAACGAAACATTGTATAATCGAAATTCTAACATTCAATTCAGTGATTTATTTGTTATTCTATTTTTTTTTGCTCGCAGATCTCCATTACTACTGAATAGCGAGTTTTGATTCTTAATCTGATGATGCACATACTGGGCTAAGTTGCATCATAATTTTGTCCATGGCAACGGGTTGAATAAAATACCTACATTTGATTCTTTCTTTATTTTTTATCCACTATTCTTATTCTCTGGCCTTCAAAATATTTCATCATTCGCTACACCACAGCACACTCCTCTCTCTCTCTCTCTCTCTCTCTCTCTTCTCCTCATCTCTCTCTCCTCATCTTTTCCTGTCCCATCCGGAAGGTCCAGTGTGGCTTCGGCATTGGACGCGGGTTTAAAGTACAATTATTTGCGTCAATCCAGGGGGCTTCCCCAGGTATTATCCTGCGCCTCTTGGGGCGGGGGCTGAGTTATTGGCCAGCGCCTGAGGCCTTCCCTCTTGTGGGGAATGCGACGGGATCAACGCAATTTTTGTTCTTCCCACCTATGAGCTTTCGGCTTGTGGGTAATGCCACGTAAAAATGAGGCCTTGTGCCCCAGTCCATACAAGTGGGGTATGCGACAAATACAACTCTCGTCTCTCTCTCCTCTGCTCTCACTCTCTCTCTCTCTTCTGCTCTCTCACACACACACACACACACAACACCTACTCGCTCTTCTCCCAACATATTAACTCACTCTTTCTTAATGTTGCAATATCGTGCAACAGAAGAGGAAGCTTCCGGAAAACGACAAAAGAGAAAGATAAAAATATATCTTAAAAATGGACAAACGGAAGAGAAAGGTCTCCGTCAAAAAAGGAGGTAGAAGGATGAAGAAATAGATAAAAGTAAAAATTGGTGGAGTGGCATATAGTCGGTGTCAGCCGGACAGTGAGGGAGTCTATCCCTTTTTCCTAGGGAGATTGTTTTTTGTGCCTGAGATGGGCGCCACCTACTATCAGCTCGAATTTTTAGCCAGGTTAGATCCAAGCTGGGATACATATGCGCTGAGTTATCGAAGACCGGTATCGAACCTGGAACCTTCTAATTCCGAAAGGTGGACCCCTCTCCGGACTGAGTTAAAATGCCGTTAATTATTTTAAAAAGCTTTTTCTTCTTTTTGGTAAACCTCAGCATAAGAAATAACCGCCCGGACGAGTTGACGTGCCTTTAAAGCTAACCAATAATCGATCAATATCTTAGTTTTACCAAATATCATACCGACGATTAAAACCTCTGCTAAGTGGAAAGCAAATGAGATATGTTTTACATTGTCACCGCTCTCAACATATACCGTTTTTTATTTTCAGTCATTTCTACGATTCCAACTGTCTGCTTGACTATAATGTTTTCCTCGGCCTCGTTCTGGTAAACGTATCGATTTATTCCGAAGATGTGCATAGCATCACCTAACAGTTCTAAAGGTTTCAGAATCCACCTAAATTAATCACAACATGAAAATGGAACTCGATAAATCAACGTCACAATATATATATGTGTGTGTGTGTGTGTATATAATATATATATATATATATATATATATATATATGTATATATTATATATATATGTGTGTGTATATATATATTGTGCATTATATATAATATGTATATATATATGTGTGTGTGTATATATGTGTAATATATATATAATGTATATATATATGTGTGTATATATATATATATGTGTGAATATATATATATATTATATATGTGTGTATAATATATATATATATATATAATATATATATATATATATATATATTATATATAATATGCGTGTGTGTGTGTGTGTGTGTGTGTGTGTGTGTGTCCCAAGCATATCGTTGCTGGTTTAAAATTTTTATATCTTCGATATTTTCGTATTGAATTCTCTAGTGTCAGGATGAAAAAAGAATGTAATGAAAAACTGAAAAAATAAAATAAAATTTAACACTGAAATTGACAAATATATTGAATAGAGATGCTACTCGACATAACTATGGACAATTTGATAATCTTCTTGGTTTCAAATTACAATATCACACTTAACCAAGTACACATCTTTTATATAAAAAAATTGATTCTATCCTAAAATACACATAACAAAAAACAAAAAACAACATATGACAGCAGATAATTTTATTCTAGATCTTGATATATATGTTACTCTCTATTCTGAAAATATCTATCTATCTATCCATCTATCTATTTCTCTCTATTTATGTCATTATCCAGCCTTCTACATATATATATATATATATATATATATATATATATATATATACTAGCCAAAGTATCCGATCTATGACCGGACTAATCTTTTAGGAACATCTGTGAGAAAGGGAGAAAACAGGAGTAAGAGAAAAATAAGAGGAAAATATTTTATTAAATTAAAAAGATTACAATGTTTGTTTTTTTAGGAAATGCTGTTTTTGTTTACATTTTTTAAAAATTATTTAAAAAAATATAATACTAAACTTTTTAAAAAATATAATTTTATTTGAGAGTCGAGCACAGAAGAGAGAGGAGAGAGAGAGAGAGAGAGAGAGAGAGAGAGAGAGAGAGGAGAGAGAAGAAGAAGGGAACAGATAGGGTGAAAGCCTCTTGAGTTAAAGTGAAATTTATTAGTCTAATTCATGTGCTTTTTTACCCAATTTTTCCTTACTTTATTTTTCCTCACTGTGAAGAGTTCTAGAAATTGGTGAATTTTTGTTTAATTATTTAATTATATCACTTAATTAATAAAAATCGAAAAACAAATTTTCTGTGTTTCTTAGATAGAAACACACTAATGTATCTGCGAGATTCCAAATCAGAATGATATCTCTTTTCGGAGTTATAAGTCGACACGTACATACCATAAACATTCTTTTATATATATATTATATATATTATATATATATATATATATATATATATATATATATATATAACCGTGTGTGGTGTGTATGTGTGTGTACCAGTCAGTTCATATTTATCTAACTATATTGCCATATATTGCAGATATCTCTATTTGTGATGTCTTATAGTCTATATTATGGCAGATATCTATCACTATCTCTTTATATATCTATATTTTTATCTATATATCTATAGTATCTGCCTATATCCCTCTCACTCCCCCGATCTCTCTCTCTCTCTCTCTTATTCTCTCTCTCTCTCTCTCTCTCTCTCTCTCTCCGCACACACACACACATATCCCCCATATATAATATATATATATATATATATATATATATATATATATATAGATGTTTGGTACATCTGCAAATTTGTAAAACTAACTAAAAGTAGAGGATCATATGTAAAATGGGGGGTAATATTTTATTATGATTAAAATAATAAAATAAAAGGGGATAAGAAGGCCTTTTCGACCGGTACTTTTTTCAAGTATTTACACCGGTTGACAATTAAAAAGTCAGAAATGTAAAGAATTTGTTAAGAACAAATGGGGTAACCAGAGAGTAGGGGGGGGGGGACAAAAAAAAAATTTGGGGAAAGAAGGGTAATGTATATGTGCCCTAGGTTAAACCAGGGTTATGTTATGTTATGCCTCCCAACAGATAAATGGAGTGTCTCGGTGTTTGTCTGCACAGAGTAGGTCTATTAGTGTGTTTATTTGGTCAACGTCTATATATATATATATGAAAAATATATGGAAATTAATCCGACAGTATGAAATATAACATTTTGAAAAAACATATGATGCTTGTTATGTGATTGCTGACAGGCCTGTTTCGACCGAAACGATAAGTTGGTCTTCATCAAAGAGCGACATAGACGAGAAGAAAATATCCGTTAAAAGACTGTTTACAAAACGAACGCTGATATCAACCGCTGAAAATTTTTTGAAAAAATGCATGTTCTGTTTTAAAAATAAAAATAAAATAAATTTTATTTTTAATTAAAAATCAGAAGCATTATATATATATATATGTCGATCTCTCTATATCAGTTAATCTAAGTGACAGCAGCGCACATTTTTGATTTCATGTTTAAAGAGATTTGGGTATTTTCCATGCAATATATTCAAATAAGTTTAATTTTCATTTCTTATTAAATCCTGACGCCCATCCTGCTGGGGGCAGAATAATTGGATTCATAGCTTTGCGAAGGGTATTAGCGCTATGTGAAATACAAACAAGTTAGTCCAGAATTTGAACTCGATTAGTTGTATCCATTTCATACGACGATTGTTGTATACCTTCTTTACCGGTACTAAATATCTATATGTTATATACTTCTCTTACTTCTTATTCTGGTCGTCCATTCTTCTGGCCGGCCTGGTATATCTTCTTCAGGTCTGGTCTTTCTTATATGGGGATTCCGGGTCTGGTTTCTGTTGCTAGGGATTTCTTGTTATCAGAAGCCTTGTGTCATTGTTAGCTTTTAGTAATAACCACAAGACTTTCGATTTACGATGATGTTACTTTATTCGTAGAACCCCAGACCAGACAATCACGCAGTGAGACTCACATCTTGCTAGCTTCGCTTCTAAGTTCTAACTCTAACTAAACTGAGTTCTTACCCTCACCGGAAGGGGCTTCTAATCAGGTTTCCGTTTCTCACGGTTCTCCCCGAACGCAAGGTGAGAGTGAGGTCAAACGCCGTCACTCACTCTCAAGGGCATCAGCTGTACTAATTTTGATTTCTACACTATTGTCATAATCATTAGGTATCTAAATGATTATGTAACACGATAACCATTACATAACCGACGCCATTTTCTTTCTTATTGGCAATATCTTCCCCTTGTCAATTAATGGAAGCCCGGGCAGTTTTCTTTTGCTTACTATATTTACCAACGTCCCCCACGTGTACGGGTAGGCACAAGACCCTATTAATGTGGGTCCACCCCAAGCCGAGACTCATGGGTGGCGGGTGCAAAAAATGTGTGATCCCGGTTGGCATTCCCTATCAAGGGGACGCCACAGGCATTGGGCAATAAACCAACCTTGCCCCTTTAAATCGAGGGGGCAGGTGTTGCCTGGGGGGTGGGGGAGAGCCCCATGGGATCACGTTGTTATTTGTAGCCACGTCCAGGGCCGAAGACACTGGACTCCCGTCCCGAGAGGTACTTTAAATTTCCTGTGAGAACTGCATGTTATTAGTGTGTTTATTTGGTCAACGTGTATTAATAATGTAAAAACAATTTTATTAATAATTGAGGTTTATATAAAAATAAAATCATGGAGAATGTGACGTAAATAACTAAGGGAATTGTGACTTGAGTCGTAATATAGTTTCGGTTACAAATAGAAAAACACGTAATCTCCATTATAACAAGATTTGACACTTAGCAACGATTCAGCGTAACGATATTAATCAACGTCTGTTGTCGAAAGCGTCCCCACTGCGCACAGACTGGGAAGAGTGGGCGACGCACAAATGGAAGAATGTCGCCTAGTTTGACGGATTTTCTTCCCGTTCTTATCATGGATCAACGATGATAACAGGTTGAGTATTATCATATCTTATTATAATGGAGGTTCGGTGTCTGTCTGTAACCGAAATACGTCACTGTTTACGTTCCACTCAGTCGGCAGACCGTTCGCCGAGGAACGACAAGGTTCCTAGTTCGATACCGGTCGTCACCAACTCAGCACATGATTAGCACAGGGGTATGTGTGGTAAAGTGAGGATTTGATGGTAGTTGTGACTCTCCACCTCAGACGCAAAAAACCTTGGTTTAGCGCTAGTGAAAAGGAGATAGACTCCCTCTCTGTCTGGCATATACCGACTTTAGGCGACCCTGACGACTTTATTATTTTTTTACTTTTTATCAATGAGCATTTAATTTATAAAAAGTCGTCGGGGTGGCCTAACGTCGGTATCAGCCAATCAGCGAGGGAGTCTATCCCCTTTTCACTAGCGCTTGACCAAGGAGATTGTTTTTTGGCGTCTGAGGTGGAGCGCCACACCTACCATCAGCTCCTTACTTTTACCGCACAGATCCCTGTGCTACTCATAACGCTGAGTTAGCTAAGGCTAGTATCGAACTAGAAACCTTGTACTAACCTGGTCCTAAAAAAGTTTGCATACTCAAATTTTGAATTTATATATTATAAGGTTGTTTTTTATTCTACGTATTGACTATTTTGGGTAGTGACGTAAGCAGTGGCGTAGTTTCGGTTACAGACAGATAGACACCAAATCTCCGTTATTGATAGATTTCAAAATAGAACACACTTCTTAGTATACTGCTATATGTGATGTTATACCCACCAACCATTGATGTACTACTGGTACAGCAATATAAAGAAAACTTATTAAAATGTGGAATTTTAGAGGGAAATTGCTGAGGAGTACCGTGAAATTCCGCGGGTGAATATCGCTTTGGTCAAAATCAAATTATTCTGTTAGGAATGAGAAAATAAATTAAATGCACTTCAAATGTGGGAAATAGACCGATAGTGACAGAAGCCGATACGGCGTGCTTTTAGCTCAAGTAATGGCGGCAGATCCCTTAGCCTCCCACTGGAATGGATAAGAGATACGGAATTGGTTGATGCGAAGGTTTTCCACCTGCACAGTTCACAACCTGAGACTATGATTTGCAATCGGTATAAGTCACGTGGCTTTTTCCCAGGTGATTATTTGAATGCCTTCGTTGTAATTTTAGACGAAATCTCTCTCTCTCTCTCTCTCTCTCTCTCTCTCTCTCTCTCTCTCTCTCTCTCTCTCTCTCTCTCTCTCTCATGGAAGACAAGCAAGTAATGAATTGTATTCAATGCAAAGTGGCTAAAGTCGGTTTGTTAAAATCTCGTTTTCTTTCTACTGAATCAGATCTCCTCTCCCATCTCGGTTACTATATGGATTCACCCCATTTATATATACTAGCAAATATATGCACCCTTCGGGTGCAAGTATTTAAGTTTAAATGTAATAAAATATTAGATTAAATCAGAAAGGCTAATGAAACTAATTAAGAATTCAAATAAAAAGATTTGAAACGGAGAGGGTATAATCGGAAAATAGAACAACTGAAACTTACTCTTTCATCACTTCCGTTTTTCAATGCTAAATTTTCCTAATTTAACTATTTAGTTAAAATAGGAAGTAAAGAATAAAATTACAGTTATTTCTTCTTGTTAATGAATTTCTTTTAGGATTTATTGAAGAGATTCTTACTCATATTCATTAAGATAAAACCAACCAATTAGAAATCAATAATACCAAGCACATTTTTATTAAAATCAGTTTTTTAATATCAATATGCAAATTCGCTTTACGTTTACACTGAAAATGGTATTTTGTTGTATATATAAATACAATTGCATGTTTTTAGTATTTAGGTAAGGCCAACAGTATTAATAATGTCAAACAGTTTTATTATTAATTGAGATTTAAATAGAAATAGAATCATGGAGAATGTGACGTAAATAACTAAGGGAATTGTGACTTGAGTAGTAATAAAGTTTCGGTTACAGACAGAAAAACACACAATCTCCATTATATAAGATATATATATATATATATATATATATATATATATATATATGAGTAAAGAAATAACAAAAGACTTAGAGATTTAGCATTATAGTCTATTTCAGGGAGCTTAGACAAATAATCTAACTCTCCCGACTCAATATATAAAAAACAAAAATCTATTTTCAAATGCCTTTAAAGTAATAAAAAATTTCATCATTCGCATCTGATGAGTCGGGAGAGTTAGACACTTTGTCTCTAAGTCTTTTGTTATGTCTTTACTCATATATTTGGTCTGTGACTCTAACATTAAGAGCACACATTGAGCTCTCAAACTTCGATTTGATTTCGTTTAAATAAAACTCTTGTGTCGTAAGGAAGATTTCTTCTCTGGACTTTTGGATTATATATATATATATATATATATATATATATATATATAACCACTTTCATGAGTCAGACACTATCTATCTAGGTCAGAATTATCCTGAAGAATCATTCAGATAAAACCTAGGTAGATAGTGTCTGACTTATGCAGGTCCTTATAATTATGCTATACTTTTTACATATATAACTTAGAAAAATTCCTCCGGTGTTTTTTTTTTCTTTTGGCAACAACATGCGATAATACGATATATATATATATATATATATATATATATATATTATATATATATGAAATACGGTGAGGAAATTAATCCGACAATATGAGAAAAATATTTAAAAAATATAACAAACACAGGATGTTATGATCAGGGGAAACAATTTTATGTGTCAATACTTAAGCATTTCGGTATATTGTACCTTCTTCAGGACACTGTTAAGTAATGTTTATGTGAGGGACCAAATGAAAAATGTTAAGTGTATATATATTCACACATTCACTATACACTTAAAATTTTTCATTTTGTCCCTCACATAAACATTACTTAACAGTGTCCTGAAGATGGTATAAAATATTTTTCTTCTCATATATATATATATATATATATATATATATATATATATATATATATATATATATATATAGTAAAATAGTTAGATCGATAGATAGATAGACTATTTCCAATCTTTTTGAATATTTTATGTCCCTTCTATGAGGTACACGTGTTATATCTAAATTTATTCTTGTCACACCATTTTCAATGTTAACGATATAACACATTATAAATAAAAAGTGAACACTTAAGTATTCCCATGAAACCGTCTTGTGGTGATTTGACATTTATGTCACGTTTTTACCAGTCTGCATTTTTATTGTTTGTTATGAAACGTCGAGTTTGAAGTAAACTTTTTTTTTAGTAAGGATGCTGTTAAGGAAGTATAAGAGTAAAATACGTGACAGCACAAAGACCAACTGTATTGAAACATGTAGTTAATATGAAGGCATACCTTTGATTAATTCAAGGGGAGAAATTTTGCAAGGAGAAAAGAAAGTTGTTAGGTAAGTTTAATTTAGAAAGAAGGAAAGGGTAGAAATAAATATAAAAAGAAAGAAAGAAACAGTGGTTAAATAAAAGGAAACAGTAATAAGGTATAATGAAAGAAAAACATAAGAGAGAAGAAAAAAAGAAAGAAAGAAAGAAAGAAAGAAGGGATGAAAAAGTAGGGAAAAAAAGGAGGAAAGAAAGAAGGAAGGAAAGAAAGAAAGAACAATTGAGAAATAAACAATCAGAAGAAAGAAAGAAGGAAAGAAAGAAAAGGAAAAGAAAGAACAATTGAGAAATAAACAGTCAGAAGAAAGAAAGAAAGAAAGAAAGAAAGGAAGAAAGAAAGAAAGATGGGATGAAAAGTAAGGAAAAAAGGAGGAAAGAAAGAAGGAAAGAAAGAAAGAAAGAACAATTGAGAAATAAACAATCAGAAGAAAGAAAGAAGGAAAGAAAGAAAGAAAGAAGGAAAGAAAGAAACATTGAAAATAAACAATCAGAAGAAAGAAAGAAAGAAAGAAAGAAAGAAGGAAAGAAAGAACAATTGAGAAATAAACAATCAGAAGAAAGAAAGAAAGAAAGAAAGAAAGAAAGATGGGATGAAAAAGTAAGGAAAAAAGGAGGAAAGAAAGAAGGAAAAGAAGAAGAAAGAACATTGAAGAAATAAACAATCAGAAGAAAGAAAGAAAGAAAGAAAGAAAGAAAGATGGGATGAAAAAGTAAGGAAAAAGGAGGAAAGAAAGAAGGAAAGAAGAAAGAAAAGAACAATTGAGAAATAAACAATCAGAAGAAAGAAAGAAAGAAAGAAAGAAAGAAAGAAAGAAAGAAAGATGGGATGAAAAAGTAAGGAAAAAAGGAGGAAAGAAAGAAGGAAGAAAGAAAGAAAGAACAATTGAGAATAAAAACAATCAGAAGAAGAAAGAAAGAAAGAAAGAAAGAAGAAAGAATGAAAAAGTAAGAAAAAGGAGAAAGAAGAAGGAAAGAAAGAAAGAAAGAACAATTGAGAAATAAACAATCAGAAGAAAGAAAGAAGAAAAGAAAGAAGGAAAGAAAGAACAATTGAAGAAATAAACAATCAGAAAAAGAAAGAAAGAAAGAAAAGAACAATTGAGAAATAAACAATCAGAAGAAAGAAAGAAAAAAGAAAGAAAGAAAGAACAATTGAGAAATAAAACAATCAGAAGAAAGAAAGAAAGAAGAAAGAAAGAAAGAAAGAACAATTGAGAAATAAACAATCAGAAGAAGAAAGAAAGAAAGAAGAAAGAAAGAAAGAACAATTGAGAAATAAACAATCAGAAGAAAGAAAGAAAGAAAAGAAAGAAAAGAAGAACAATTGAGAAATAACAATCAGAAGAAAGAAAGAAAGAAAGAAAGAAAGATGGAAAGAGAAGGAAAAAGAGGAAAAGAAAAAAGAAGAAAGAAGGAAAGAAAGAGCGATTAAATAAAAAAGTAAGAACTAGTAAGATAAGGTGAAAGAAAAAATTATAAGAATGAAAGAAAAACAAGAAGAAAAAGAGAAGGAAAGACAGAAAGAAAGAAAAAGGGGCTAAATTGAAATAATAAAAGAAATAGTATCTGATAATTAAACAAAAATGAAAAAGAACGAAAGTAAGAAAGAAAGAAAGAGATTAAATGAAATTGAGAGAACTACCGTAATTGACCTCATATAAGACGCATGGACATATAAGACGCACCCCCATTTCAGCCGGTCAGATTCAGGAAAAAAAGTTTTTAGTGTATTTAAGCATATATTGTTGAAAACAGTCTAGCTGTGCATTACGCGAGCAGAAACATAGCTGTATAAAAGCAATTTGGTAGTACAGGCAATCAATAAGCATACGCAAGACATCTCCATAGCAGGAAATAATAATTATAATAATAAAATTAACTTCAAAATTAACCTCAAACTTAATAATAATAATAATAAAACTTCACCTACGATGTATAAGACGCAGGGCAATGTTTTGAGCCAAAATCGTGGAAAAAAGTGCGTCCTATATGCCGTCAAATACGGTAAATTATAATGAAACACCTAAGTAAGAAATACCTACATTTCAAGTTCACATCCAACCTCCAGGAAGCGAACTGACCAAGCGGAGGATAGCCATAAGGTTAGTGAAAGTTAAAAACCCTGAAAATTCAGAATTACCGTTATATCAAAATGTCTACTCTACTGTACTGGAACACTCGGGCATTACCGGTCATCAACCACGGCCAACAAATGGTCCCATTAGTGTGGTAGAACTGCATTTTACAGAGAGACCGAGTGTAAGGGATAATGCTAATCAGACGCGTATCGTCTGTTTCAATTGAATGGATTGGACAGAAAGAAAAAGAAAGAGAGTGGGGGAAAGAGACAGAGAGAGCCAGACATACATACACAAATAGAGAGAGACACACACAGAGACAGAGACAGAGACAGAGAAACAGAAACAGAAACAGAAACAGAGAGGGAGAGAGAGATGAACAAAAGAACAAAAGGAGAATGATTGTGTTAATTATACTAAACCGAGTAATAAATAAAGGGAATACAGTTTTGTTTAATCTATTAATAATGAAGATTCGCTTCCTGTTTTTGTCCGTAACAAAAATTACGTCACTGCTTACGTCACATTACCCAAAATTGTCATAAAATAGAATAAATACACTCAAAATTTGAACATGCAGCATTAGACAGTCCTCATTGTTTTTTAAAACAAGTTTTAATAAATACATGACTGGTTTTATATATCTATATATAGTTTGCTTTATTTTAATACATATTCAAAGTTTACATTTCAAATTGTTTTATTTTCTAATCCTTTAAGGAATTTGATGATTTTACTTACTTAGGGTTGTATTTTCCCAGTACCCCACTCGTACCGGGTCAGGCACGAAGACCCTATTTATGTGGGACCACCCACAAGCCGAGATTCATGGGTGGCGGGTAGAAAAATTGCGTCGATCCCGTCGGCATTCCCCCTCAAGGGGGCGCCTCAGGCGCTGGGCAATAAACCCAACCCTGCCCCTTTAAGTCAAAGAGGCAGGTATTGCCTGGAGGGATGGCCCACTGGGATCGACGCTATTAATTTACCATCTCACCGGTCCAGTGGCCGAAGCGCACTGGACCCCGTCCCGAAGGCCGGGTTGTAGGTGTAAGGTTTACTTACTTAGGGTACAAACTCGCTGACATCGAATTTTTTACTCCCACCCCCAAGGCAATATTTTTCAAAAATCTATTTTTATATCGCCCGGAGAATGTTTTTCATTTTGTACTAGTATGTATAATATACATAAATGCAATAGGCTTAACTCTTTGTATTCTTTAAGCCGATCACATCTGCTCTTCCGCAACTGCGAGCCACTGTAAGCCGCTAGCATCGGCCCTCGCGTGTATCATTTCTTCACACTGAAAAATCACTACGTGAATACCCCTATCATCTTTTATTTGAACAGAATGAGTTCTAAGATGAATAGATAGTGAACATTGAAATATCCTATCATACATTTAAAAATACCAAGAAAATTGGTTACAGCCATGAAAGAACTTTGGTAGGCAGAGAGTTAAATAATCTGTCAAATGTATATATAAAACTGGAAACTTTCTTTATAAGACTACAGGGTGTGTGTGTGGGGGGTGTTCATCTCTTTATCTTTCATCTACTCCTGACGATAAATATGTTGCTTTGCCGTCTCTCTAAATTAAACTATTACGTCCTTTACGTTTTGTTGAAATAAAGTCACAAGGGAACCGAGAGCAAATATCAGTATGATGTCAAAGACACGAACGTTTGTGGAGCAGAATTAATAGATTTTTAGCCAATAACCGATTCGGTAAGGTATCTACTTTTGCGATAAAGTTTTGTCTATGGAAAATAAACCAAGGATTAGTTTGGTCGAAATTAATTGCTAGCGAATGCTGAATTAGTTTAAGACTAAACACGAATTCTTCAAGTTCTTTATAATAGGTTTATCTTTCTTGTTGGCCGATTCCTGGCTTTACTGAGTCGATTACCGTTTCCTTTGGTTCATAATCCTTCATAAGCAGTCTCTTTTCACTAAGAACAGATTCAAAAGCAAAGGGGCATATAAAGCAGGGCGGCTGAATCAACGCAATTTATTTTTTACGTAGGGATTTTAATGGCGGATCATGTGAGAATCCAACTCCTGATTCATCAATAATGGATCTGCGAGACTATCTTTTTTTTAAAGAAAAAGGGCATATAAGAATGTGTAGCCTATGGCTTCCAAATCAGTCAAAATTAACAACACGTTTGTTCTTATGTGGTCACCCAACCTCTCCGCTACGAACGAAATGCCACCCTGTCAGCTGGAGCTGTAGAATAAACTAACTGCAACTCTGTATGTTGTATACCCTTCATTACTTATTTACTTCTTACTTGTTTCTATATCTTGGACATCTATTCTGGTCGGCTTTGGTTCTATCTTCTATCATCTTAACTTGGTCTGGTCTAGCGTCTGGTGTTGACTTGGGGATTCCGGTCTGGTTTCTATTGGGGATTTCTCTTTATTAGAAGCCCTGTGTCATTGTTAGTTTTTAGTTAATAAACACAAGACTTCGATTTACTTTGATGTTACTTTATTTGTAAATCCTCAAAACAAACATCTGCGCACATCCCACGAGCTCGGCTTCTACTTGCTAACTGACTGAGACTTCTATCCTTAAACCGGAAGACAGGGTCTTCTATGCCTTCCGGTTCTCACGATTTATCCCCGGAAGGCAAGGTGAGAGTGGGGTCAAGCGCCGTCACTCACTCTCAAGGCCATCAACTGCACTAATTACCATTATGTATCTATACTACCTTATAGAATTATTAGGGATCTAATAATTATGTAACATGTAGAGGGGTAAAATCATCCAACATCCGCACATAAAAAAAGGACTGAACCGTTTGTTGTTTTTTTTGTAAAAAGAAAGTAAGAAAGAAAAGGAGAAGGGAATAGAATTTTAAAAAAAAAGCAAAAAGTAAAAATCGAACGAAAGAAAGAAAGAAGTTAAATAGAGAAAGAAAAGAAAAGAAAGAAAGAAAGAAAGAAAGAAAAGAAAGAAAGAAAGAAATATAGAGAGATTTGTATTACATTGCCAGAAAACAAGGAAAAATTATGAATCAAAAAGCAACCATAAGAGAAAGAAATAAAAGAGAGAAGAAAAAAAAGAAAAAAAAGAAAAAAACAAGAAAAAGTAATTAAAATTAAAAGAAAAAAAAGAAGGAAATTGAACTCATGAAAGAAAGAAAGTAAGAAAAGCAATACATAGATAAATAATGAATGAATGAATGAAAGAAAGAAAGAAAGAAAGAAAGAAAGAAAGAAAGAAAGCCAAGAAACTAGTGGCATGAAGCAGGAGATAAAAAAATGAAGAATTGAGAATAAATTAGAAAAATCAAAAGTAAAAGAAAGTAAGAAAAGAAGAAGAAAAGAAAAAGAAAAAGAAAAAGTAAGGAAATGTGGAAAACGAATGAAAAGAACAAAGAAAAAAATAGAAAAGGAAATAAAAGAATTAAGGAAAGAGAATGAAAATAAATAAATAAATAAATAAATTATCCATCTATACATATATAAAGGGCAGTTGTGTGTATGTGTATGTCCGCAGGAAACTTCGAAAATAAAACAATTAACGACAAAGTAAATATATATAGACATTAAATATCACCAGAACTTGGTTTCCGAGCAAAAATAAAGAAATTTGATTCATATTCGTGAGGATAATTAAAAAAATAAAATTTAAATGATAACAACATGGATTTTTTTTTCATTTAATATTTTAGATAGTAGACATTAAGATTTCTTTTCAGTGTAGCTGGAACAATGCAAGGTCTAATTTTTTACATAGGGATTTAAATAGGGCATCCCACAAGGATTCAACTCATGATTCAGAAATAATGGATCTGTGGGACTAACTTTAAAAATCCCACTTTACCCAGGCGACGCCGGGTAGCCGCTGCTAGTAAATAAATAAATAGCGAAAACAGAAAGCAACGTAACGTAAACAGAAAAAAAGACTAAAACGGAAGAATAAATTAACAAGAGATAATAGTGTAAATTTTTTAAAAAAAGAAAGAAAATAGTATGCCCTAATGGCAAGCCCCAACCCCTATTTATCATATGGGTGCTAGAAGGCGGTGGCTGAAGGTCTACATGTCCTGGGAATGACGTTAAACTCTATCTGATGGTGAGGTTCCAGTTTTGGAAGTTTGGGGATTGTGGAGCACCCCTTCATCACTATTGCTCCCTGGTCCACTCTGACCCGGAGTGGTAGTACCTGTAAGGGTCCCATCTATGGGTTAAATAGAAAAATGTATTTATAAAAAAATGTATTATCCATTAAGAATTGATTTATTTCAAAACTTTATCGGCATTAAATGACCCACTGAGGTTGATATGCCGTAAAACAAAACAAAACAAAACAAACAAGAAAATAGTATGAAAGGAAAAATGAGGTAACTATGATGTTGTTTGTTTATCTTTGATTTATTCTTAATATTTCGAGATAAAGATCTCTTCATCAGAAGATTTCTGAAGATCCAGAGCTGTTAGTTTGCTGCTAGGTTCTGTCCATTTTAAACACACACAAACACACACAGAATTTCAAGGAAGAATACAACTGAATGGACAGAATCTAGCAGCAAACTAACTGCTCCAGACCTTCAGAAATCTTCTGATGAAGAAATTTTTATTAAGAATATATCAAGGATAAGAACTTAATAGTTACCTTATTTTTTCTTTACCCTTGCATTGTGATAGCCTTCAAATCCAATCACCAAACTTGGTAAGAGCTCTCTAATGGGAGATTTAAATTAACTTTCACTGCCAAGCATATAAGCAATGATCGTTTGCTCACAGACTAGATCTCTCTGTGATCGTAAAATATATAAACTAACCTATGTATTTAATAGTTTAAACACCAGCCCCGTTACAGCAGCTGTCAAAGTGGCCGAGGTTAAGAAATTTAGCTGGCAAATAGTCAGTCGGAGTTCGCTCCTAGCCAGGGATAGTTGTTGTGTCTAGCCACACTGAAGAGGCGTGAAACGCCGAAACTCGTGTCTGTGGATGACTTATATATATATATATATATATATATATATATATATATATATATATGTGGGACTAAATATGGAAAATAAAATCCGACAATATTAAGAAAATTGAAAAAGCAAGTGTTCCGAAAATAGGATGAATTTATATATCGATGTTTAAACATTTCGGTTTTTTTAAACCTTCATCAGGATGTACCTTGGGGTGAAGAAATTGATGGATGTTTTATAGATGACAGGAGATGAAAATGTTTATAAAATCTTTTTTGTTGTGTAACTGTATTTGTTCAGCGTTATAATTTTTGAAAGACAAGTCGCGATCCACGCACGCGAAGATGTCATGACGCGTGACGCAACTCGAAGAAATGCATTCAACAAAAGACAAATTTTTATATATATATATATATATATATATATATATATTTGGGAATAAAAGGCCTTAAATACCATGGGTATCGTGGTTATGGACCATTTCCACTCGCGAGTATGCTCACTAGCTTCTTCAGACCACTGATATATTTTATTTAGACAGGCACATGGCCAAACTCATTTTATATTCATACATTTCACCTCCTTATTCAGGGGTGGTCATATTGCATTCTTTCTTTCAAGTGTCTTTTTTATTGGTAGAAATTTTTTTTTTTCCTTGGTTGGTGTTTTTTTTTTTTTTTAATTTGTCTGCTAGTCTCTTTGGTAAATTCCTAAGTTTATTTTGACTGACCAACAGGATTTTAATTTATGGTCTGGATGCCGTTTCGCTCCCTCATCCGCTGAGAAAAAAAGACATACCTTCCCTGCTTCCCACTTGACCCAATTAGAGCGAAACGGCATCCAGACCATAAATTAAAATCCTGTTGGTCAGTCAAAATAAACTTAGGAATTTACCAAAGAGACTAGCAGACAAATTAAAAAAACAAACAAAAAAACACCACCAACCAAGGGGAAAAAAAAATTTCCACCAATAAAATGACACTTGAAAAGAAAGAATGTAATATGACCACCCCTGAATGAGGGAGGTGAAATGTATGAATATAAAATGAGTTTGGCCATGTGCCTGTCTAAATAAAATATATCAGTGGTCTGAAGAAGCTCGTGAGCATACTCGCGAGTGGAAATGGTCCATAACCACGATACCCATGGTATTTAAGGCCTTTTATTCCCAAATAACTTTGCTCTGTTTACAATAAATAAACATTGAGCTCTCACACGGAACCTGAACTCTACAACAAACTACTGGTAGAGAATTAGGACCCACCTAGAATCACCTTGTACCAAGAAACTTGGTACTGCACCAAAGTATATATATATATATATATATATATATATATATATATATATATATATATATATATATATAGGAAGATGACAATTAGCAAAGGAGTGAGGCAAGGATATTTGATTTTACCCAGATTATTTATCACGTGATTTACTGAGAACATTGAGAAAGAAAAAGAAATGCTGAAAGAATAACAGGATAAAGAAGCTAGAGACATGACAGTAAGTACACATTCGAATTAATAAAGTTTTCTTTAAATGCATTAGTAAAAAGTAACAAAAAAAGTTGACAGTTAAATGTGTCGAAAACTGCAATGGTGGATTTTTAGAGCAGCCATCTTGGTTTAATTAACTGTCTTTTTTCATTTAACCAGTGAGGCAACTATAATAAAGTTATTTCGAGGAGAATTTTAATCAAGATATGGAAGCAAATATATTATGTTTTTATCGACTTCATGTACGAAACTTCTATTCTTCTTGTTAGAAAAGTGAAAATAACAGACATTTTTTATCTCTAATAATAATTGCGAATGCCAGTGTATCTATTTTTCAGTGGGTCAAATTTTATCAACTTTACTCTCAGAGGCATTAGTTCCACTTATCATTGTTGTATACCCTTTCTTATTTCTTTACTTCTTACTTGCTTCTATATCTTGGACATCTATTCTTCTGGCCGGCTTTGCTTCTTCTATCATCTTGGTCTGCAATCTTCTAAGGTCTGGACTTTCTTGGGAACTTCGGGTCTGGTTTCTGTTAGGGATTCCTCCTTATCAGAAGCCCTGTGTCATTGTTAGTTTTTAGTAAACACAAGACTTCGATTTTCTTTTAATGTTACTTTATTCGGTAAATCCCCAGCCCAGACATAACATAGCGCGCGTATGCAGAGTTACAGTTTAGACAGAGCATCATGGCCGACTGCTCTGGCTGACGTCTACTGCAAAACTAAACTAAAGCTCCTTACTATTCTTAAACCGGAACAGGTTCTTCTATGCCTTCCGGTTCCCACGATTTATCCCCGGAAGGCAAGGTGAGAGTGAGGTCAAACGCCGTCACTCACTTTCAGGGCCATCAACTGCACTTATCGCCACCATATCTCTATACTACCTTACATAAGTATGAAAAGGGTCATCCCCTCAGAATTACAGGGGATTGACAATTATCTTATGCCACTGCATAGATTATGTAACATCATGCCATTCTAGACTAAGACCGACTCTGTGAGCAAATTAAAAAGATTCCGGGCTAAATCCGGACCAACAATCCTAAAATTGTGGATCAAACTCACCATTTAATGATACGTATTAATCCAATCTATTCACTACGGCCAGGATATGACACAAGGTCGCAACTATGGAGAATCCAACGAGGATCGAACTTGCTATTCAGTAATTATAGATCTGCGATACAAGTTTGCTAACCATTACACCACGTTCGGCACGTTCGTTAAGGGTAGTATGTGACACAAGGTCAAAGGTATGGAGCACCTAGCGAGGATGGAACTCACTAATCAACAGTAATGGATCTCAGGGAATAGCTTGCTAACTATTACATCACGATTGGACACATTTTTTACCCGACATATTCGCCATGGGTTGTAAGGTCGCAGGTATGGAGCACTTAGCAAGGATCGAACTCACTATTCAATAGTTATGGATCGGCAAGAATAACTTACTAACTATTATACCGCGATTGGACGCCCATTTGTTCCAATTTAGTATATATATTTACCAACCCCTCCGCACGAGCAGGATGCGACACGAGGTCAATTTCTTAAGCGGAGTTTAACAGGTTTGAATTCAGAGTTTTCCTTCTCCTAGACCGGTTGCTTAACCAAGGTTAAAGAGCCCAGTCTGCCCTACTATTTACCCATAGCTGGAGGGAGAGTAGGATTCATACCTTTCCCAAGGGTATTAGCGCTAAGTGAAATGCAATTAACACGTCCAGGATTTGAACTCGGGGCGACGAGTCCATTTCCCATGACTTTAACCATTACACCACGCGCTTCCATTTAGTATATGTATCGCCAAAGTTAGTATTGATTATTTTGTAATACGTAAATAAAAAAAGAGGACTTTAATTACGAGTTTTATGATGTGTAGTTTACAAATCCTATATGAAGATCAAGTATGTTTTGAAAAATTCTCGTTATTGAAAGAAATTTCTAATTTTAATCAATCAATCTCTTCATTGATTGATTTTAAAAGAATGTTAAATTGTCTGGGGTTATTTTATGCCTAGAGTTTAAAGAATTGCGTGTAAGTTAATATCTATATTCTTCCTGTAGTATCTTAAGGCTTTTGTACATCTTCATCTATCAACTACCATGTTTCCCAGAAAATAGCTTTTTTTTATTTTTTTTAATTTTTAATTTCCGGTTAATTTTATAAAAGAATCGGAATTCTTCAATGAAAATATACAATAATGAAACTCAGCATGATTTTGGGATGAAAAAATGCTGTCATCGAAAGTCTAATTCAAAACGCAGTCCACAGAAAACTGGAAAAAGAATAATATTATCTCCCTCAATTCTTTTTTTAATAATGATATATCCGAGTAAGGGATATATTAAGTTGTAGTAACGTATTCTCGCAGGCAAGTATAAAACGGGTGCCTCTAGCAGAAGTAATAATAAGAGTAGTCGGCGTTGTGATAGTGGTAATCTTTGTATTAGGCGTCTGTACCACTACAGTATTAAGTATTTATGGTGGACACCAACCAATCAGATTACAGTGAATATGTATTTGCATATTCATTAAATCTAATGAGACGCTGTAACTTCAGTGGCACACGAACTATATAGTCTTCTGATGCCATAGATAAGATTCATATATCTATTTATCTCTCCATCTCTCTATCTATCCATCAATCTATCTTTATATATATATATATATATATGTGTGTGTGTGTGTGTGTGTGTGTGTGTGTGTGTTAATGTATGAGTAGTAGCTTACCGGTGGGTACGAGTACGATCGTTGTAAGCGCACAGTATCCAGGGGTTAAGACTGAGAAAAAACAAATACAAAGTGCTCAATACAATGTAGAGCAAAATTTATTTATACAATGGATAAAAGTAACCTACTCGAGTTTCATCGATTGATTCTTCAAAAACTCGATTAATTCAACGGATGTAACCCTAAAGAATCAATCGATGAAACTCGAGTAGGTTACTTCTATCCATTGTATATATATATATATATATATATATATATATATATATATATATGAAAAATAGATGGAAATTAATCCGACAGTATGAAATTTAACATTTTGAAAAAACATATGATGTTTGTTATGTGATTGCTGACAGATCTGTTTCGACCAAATCGATAAGTTGGTCTTCATCAAAGAGCGACATGATATCTTTCTTCCCATCTATGTCGCTGTTTGATGAAGACCAACTTATCGATTTGGTCGAAACAGATCTGTCAGCAATCACATAACAAACATCATATGTTTTTTCAAAATGTTAAATTTCATATATATATATATATATATATATATATATATATATATATATATGCATGATTGTGTAATTTTTTAAAGATTTTAATGAGCCCGACAAACATTGATAACCTAGAGTCTCCGCTGATATATATATATATATATATATATATATATATATATATATATATATATATATTCATTAAATCAAATAATGAAAAATAAAATGTTTTAAATATTAGCCGCTCGGTTATTTTATGCCTAGAGTTTAAAGAATTTGCGTGTAAGTTAATATCTATATTCTTCCTGTAGTATCTTAAGGCTTTTGTACATCTTCATCGATCAACTACCGTGTTTCCCAGAAAATAGCTTTTTTTATTTTTTTTTTTATTTCCGGTTAATTTTATAAAAGAATCGGAATTCTTCAATGAAAATATACAATAATGAAACTCATTTTGGGATGAAAAAATGCTGTCATCGAAAGTCTAATTCAAAACGCAGTCAACAGAAAACTGGAAAGAAGAATAATATTATCTCCCTATATCAATTCTTTTTTTAATAATGATATGTCCGAGTAAGGGATATATTAAGTTGTAGTAACGTATTCTCGCAGGCAAGTATAAAACGGGTGCCTCTAGTAGAAGTAATAATAAGAGTAGGCGGCGTAGTGATAGTATTAGTCTTTGTATTAGGCGGCTGTACCACTATAGTATTAGGTATTTATGGTGGACACCAACCAATCAGATTACAGTGAGGGGTTGCCTATGTATTTGCATATTCATTAAATCAAATAATGAAAAATAAAGTGTTTTAAATATTAGCCGCTTGATAGGTTAGTGTTTCATAATTCCAGTCAGAATCAGAGGAGCAACAATTTCTTACTAGCATAATTTACACTTTTGCGTACTATACAAAGGTAAGATTTTCTGTAAAACAGACCATCCGTGATTCTTCAGGATCATTTTAATATATGTCCTCCCCTCAAAATAAGCCCTAGTTGAGAGCGGCAGACAGAAGGAAGAAATACTTGACGCATATGCAACCATGTGTAGTCTACAAATCTTATATGCAGATCAAGTATTTTGGGGGCGGGTGGTCTAGTGGTTAGTGTCGTAGAAAATGGACTCGTTGACGCGAGTTCAATTCCTGGACGAAACCGTTGCATTTCACATGGCGCTAATATCCTTGGGAAAGGTATGGATCCAATTCTCACTCAAGCTATGGACAAATAGCAGGGCAGACTGGACTCTTTAACCATGGCTAGGTAACCAGTCTAAGAGAAGGAAAACTCTTAATTCAAACCGGTTAAACTCCGCTTAACAAATTGACCTTGTGTCACATCCTGTTCGTGCGGAGGGGTTGGTAAATATATATATATGCAGATCAAATATGTTATTAACTTTTCCTTTTAATCTGTAAATCACGTAGTATTTTCAAACGATTTCAGGAATTAGCATATGTGAGATAGTAATTTTTAATTACAAGTTAATTTAATCCTTTGAATTAGAGAAAGAAGATATAAGGCTTAGAAAAAAAAATTAACCAAATAAAAAAAATTTAAAAAAAACAGCAGAAAAAGAAAAGCTGTGTAAGATTTAGGGTGTAAAATGAGAATAGTGCGAAACTAGTTTGATTGGTTGCAAAGGAGGTGTTTCCCCCCATGGGGGATGTTTTGTGTGAAGTAGCGGAGTGATAAATGAATCGTAAGAGAAATCCTTGGCAGACATTAAAAGTGCTTCAATTAATGATTTTTTTACTGTTTTTTTTCTCATAGTTTTGTTGTCCATTAACAAAAAAAAAAAAAAAAAAAATTAAAAAGAAAATAAAAGAAAGAAAAAATCGAACAAGACAAAAAGATAAAAAGCAAATCCCTGCCCTCTGGGAAAAGAGATGAAAAAGAAAAGGCGACAGAAAGAGAAGAAGGTTTATCGAAATAAATGACCGAATTTTAACTACTTAAAGTTACTACAAAGAAAATAACTTTTGCCATTTTTAACGTTATATCATTATTAACCACTTTCCTATCATGAATATTGTCAAATGCTATAGAAATGCTACGGCTAGGACCGGGTTAGCTCAGTCGGTAGAGCGTTCGGCAAGAAACCACAAGGTTCTTACTTCGATACCGGCCCTCACCAACTCAGCGTATGAGTAGCACAGGGATCTGTGCGGTAAAGGAAGGATCTGATGGTAGGTGTGGCGCTTCATCTCAGACGTGTAAACAATCGTCTTGGTTTAGCACTAGTGAAAAGGGGATAGATTCCTCGCTGATTGGCTGATACCGACTATAGGCCACCCCGACGACATGAGCTCCAAAGGTATATAACACACACACACACACACACACACACACACACACACACACATATATATATATATATATATATATATATACGGCATATTTAAGGCATATATATATGTGTGTGTGTGTGTGTGTATTAATAGGCGAGTTGTTCTGATGATAAGTGGCTAAGAAGCTGATTTGAAACCAATGGTAACACTCACCTTTTAATTGCATTAGGTTTTACACAAGCGCATTGTCTTGATAAGTGGCTAATACACTGCTTTAAAATCTATGGTGTCAAACTTCTTTTAATTGTATTATGTACTATAGCAAATAAATATACTTATTACATCTGTAATCAAGCACATTATGTTTATTTCTCCTATACAAATTACGTACTTACCTAACTACCAGCTTACCTATATATATATATATATAATATATATATATATATATATAATATATATATATATATATAATCCAAAAATTCGGAGAATAAATCTTCCTTATGCCATAGGAGTTTTTTAAAACGTGTCGCAGTTTGCAGCGCTCACTGTGTGCTTTTATTGTTAGAGTCACTGAGCAAATTTATAAGTAAAGAATATAACAGAAGACTTAGATCCTTTGTTTCATGGCCTATTTCAGGAAGCTTAGATAAAATGTCTAACACCCCCAAATTATCAAAAGCGAATGATCTCTTTATATTTTTTTTACTTAAATGTATATATATATATGTAATATATATATATATATATATATATATATATATATATATATATATAATTTCCAAATGAAAAGTACCATTGGTTTCTGAATAACACGCTGACTTTTATTTATATATATTTATTTTTATATAGTTGACTATAATTTAACCTATATATATATATATATATATATATATATATATGTGTGTGTGTGTGTGTGTGTGTGTGTGTGTGTGTGTGTGTGTGTGTGTGTCTGTGTGTGTATTGTTTATCAAATGACTTGATTCAGCATTAAATGAGCCAAAATAGGTTGATACACCGTGAAACAAACATATCATTCAACGTAGAAATAATTTTAAAAAAATAAAAAGGCAAGTGTGCCATAATATATATATGCTATATATATATATATATATATATATATATATATATAGGTAAGTTGGTAGTTAGGTAGGTACGTAAGTACGTAATTTGTATAGGAGAAATCAACATAGAGTTCTCGATGTAACACGTATATTTATTTACTATTTCAGAAAAAAGAAAGAAAAAGAAACCGCGTGAGACGGAATAGCAACAAATATTGAAATACGCTCAAATAGTTTTAAAAAAAATCATAATACTGCTTCCGGCCTGAAAGATTAGGACTTCCTTTTTCCTTGATTGGTTGATAGAAAATCTCGGTTTGAGGTCCAAAATATAATGGAAATTAATGAGGACAATTAAGTCGTTAACGTTACTGCGTTTATAATTATATGTTATCGTTTCGGAGAATCCATGAATGATGGGGAAAAGGTTCATGCCGGTTAAACTGATGTCGTATGCTAATCTGGGCGAAATATGATATGCACCACGATTAGAATTAATCGAAACGTCTGCATCGACGTGTGTGGTCTTACTTGGTCACGTGATTGATTAAAGGAATTAACAGTGGAAATGAAAAAAAACAAAAAAAAACAAACAAAAAAAAAACATAGGAGAAGTGAAGATACAAGGAAACGAATTGACAGGAAGCGGAATACAAATTGGAAATGGGTCGTGAAAACCAGTGATTCTCAACGTGGTCCATCTGGACCATCTGTGGTCCACAGAACATTTCTAGTGGTCCACAGAACATTTCTAGTGGTCCACAGAGAGTTCGAAGCCACAAAAATGTTTTAGCCATTTCACAAAAATTTAACTAATTTAGCGCTTCTTATAATGACCCTCCCCAGTTGAAAATCTCTATTTAAGCGCACGTTGATGATCGGCGGAAAATGAATTGTCTTGTCTTACTTTAACACGTGTGCTAGCCGCTCGCAGCAACATTCAAGAAAAGTAGGATTGGTCCATGGGAATTCTTTGAATAAAAAATGGTCCATAAGCCGAAAAAGGTTGAGAAGCACTGGTGTAAACGATAGTTAGAAGTTGGGTAAAAAAATAAAGATGATTATTTTTAAAGTCGAGACATCATCGGATAACCCTGACTTTCGCTCCGCACACCATTCCTTTCTGTGTTCAGCAGTAGATTACCTGTAGAAAATTAAACTTTATCTAAGGGTGAAGTTTTAATTTTGGAGCTCTGGAGAGTGTAATGTACCCCTTCACCGCCATTACTCTCAGGTCCACTCTAAATCGAAGTAGTTAGTACCTATTAATAATAATATCTGGTCACGTCAAACCTTAGCACCTTTAAGATTATTCCAATTGTATTGCTTTAATGTGTAACATATTGGCGTTTTACCGTGTCTCACAGTGCCTCAAAATGCACGGCACTATTAAAAGTTATTCACTGGTCACTGGACGCTTACAAGGCATGTAAACTTCAACACTCACAGAATCTAGTAGTCAGCCTTCAAGCCCAAAATTCTTCCACACTTCTTCGCGTGGTCAGGGAAAGATATCACCTTACAAGACAAGTGGTACTTCGTTACGGTCAATTAACTTTCTATCTCCACGGGGTATCTTCGGGCAGGGGATCTCATTCATAAGAAATCTCGTAGTATTTCTTTGGCGTAGTAAAATAAAGATGAGGACAGTACTTCTTGCTTTTCATCAATTTATTTTCTTAATGCAAGTTATTGAGACAACCCCCCAAACCTTTTTTTCATAAATGTGCTTAGGGTATTAGTACCCTGCCTATGGCGCTCTGGGGAGTGTGGAGTACCCCTTCATGTCCACTATTCCCAGGTCCACTCTGACCTAGTGTGGTAGTACCTGTTAGGGTCCTATCTATGGATTAAATAGAAAGTTGAGTTTAAAAAATGGGTTTTAAAATTTTTTGAATACCCAGCAAGAATGAATAAAACAAAACGTCTTTGGCATAAAATAACCCAACAAAGGTTGACATACAGTACAACCAACCAACCAACCAACCATAAAAAGAAATCCATTTATCATTGCAAAAGATGTAGCTTATGTAAATCAGTGGTACTTTTTGTCCCTTCCAAAGTGCCATCACCCCAGGATCTTACATAATTATCCCAAAAAGCGACTCACTGCGCAAACTTCTCACTTGCCGTTAATGTCAAACAGGAGCTGCATCAAAAAACGACTGCCAAGAAAAGACTGAACGTAGCAACAAGGCGCGCGCAGGGGCAGGCGCACGCACAACAAACACGACTATTAGCTGCACGAACAGTTTCCCCCGTCACCACGTTTTGGAGAGCTTTCTTTTGGGATTACCCTCGTATAATAAATGGACATTACATTCATTCCAATATAATATATACAAAACCAACGTAAAATAGATTACTCTTATTACTGAATAAAAATGTTTGAAATATTTGGCTGCAAATATCACGTCTCATTTAATTCATCATTTTTTTAAGAATTATTCCCACGAATAAAAAAATATCGACACAGAGCATTCTGACATTAAAAGAGAAAAAAATTGAACAGTAATAACAGTTGAATATTACCGTATTTTAATATATAAATGCATTGAACATACAGATGAAAGGATTTATTAGAAGTTATGGACGGAATAGCGTTATTACATGTATAATGTTTATACATTAGTAATAATGTTAATATAATAATACTTTGAATGGCATGAAAAAAGGGGTTATTAGTTAAACGTGTGTAGAAAAAGCTAGATGGGAACTGTACTAGGATGCTACGTGCTGTCTTGAACAAATCCTAGAGGCTGCATCCCACAAATGAACCACTGAACTGCCACATGCCTCCTATCACACAAACCCACCAGGCGGTGGGGCGTTAGAATGTACCGACAGCAACTCTGCAGAGGGGTAAGACTCCTCCAATGGGGCTGTAGCGTTAGTTTCGTATTTGCCTGGGAGGGTTGTCTGCCCGGTTTAGTTTGCTGGTGCCCGCTAGGGGAAATAGTATTTAAGCGGCTGGTTCAAAAGGCTTCTGCCTCTTTTCCTGTTCCAGTAACTACGAGCCACATGGAGTAGACACGGTCTGCTCCTTCTCGTTGGGGCTTTTGGCCCCACTTACATTACTGTAAGTTCTTCACACAGCATGGACTATCCCTAGTCTCATGTCTGTACTCTTATATGTTATCTTGTACC
>CM042157.1:22081426-22091746 GCA_023376005.1 Doryteuthis pealeii
CCTGAGCACTGCCTGGGCTATTTCACGGTTTGTACTCTCCGACATTGAAGAACGGTACAATTACGCGTGTTAAGTTGTCATTTTCTCACGGCTACATAACGTAGGGAACAGCTAACGTACGTAGTATAGGGGACAAAACTGCCCAAATTTAGGCGTTTTCATGCAGTAGGTATTAACTCGGATCCTAGCCCATAAAGTTAGATGGGGATACACTCTCTAAGATCTTGGGTTTGTGAAAGGAAGCAGAAATAGAGAAAAATTGTTGAATGCGTGGCTATAAGAATCCTCTAATTATATATATATATATATATTATATATATATATGTCTGTGTGTCTGTGTGTGTGTGTGTGTGTGTGTGTGTGTGTGCATGTGTGTAGGTTTGTTCCTATCTATCTTTCTGTTTATCTATCTCTATCTGTCTCTGTTCATATGTATCAATTTGTATCAGTCTCATCATAGCTATCTATCGAACGTTGTCTATTTATATGTATCTATTACTGTCTATACCTATCTATCTATCAATTTATCTATCTATCTATCTATCTCTCCTCTCTCTCTCTCTGTCTATATATATATATATATATATTATATATATATATATATATATATATATATTTATATAAAGATATATATAGATATTTATAAATATTATATAAATATAAATATATATAGATATTTATAATATAAGCTCTACATTGTATTGAGCACTTTGTATTTGTTTTTTCTCGGTCTTAACCCCTGGATACTGTGCGCTTCCAACGATCGTACTCGTACGCACCGGTAAACTACTACTCATACATTAACGCATATAGATATTTATATAAAGATATATATAGATATATATGAATCTATATAAATAAATTATTACGGAATGACAGTTGTTAAGTTTTTCTTTCTTTGAAAGTTAAATATTGTTCTTTATGTAATCTAATTCATTGATTATTATACATTGAGCTCTCTTATGGATTTATAATTGTATGAATATATGTTTGCACCTACAAGAGCATACGGTATGGTTATACATTGAGATTTTGAAGATCCCAAATAGAATCATCCCTTACATTCTGTCATTTGGATTACCTTATATATATATAATATATATATATATATATATATATATATATATATATATATAATATATATATATATATATATATATATATATATATATATATATATATATATATATTATTGTGTATGGTTGGCACTAGTATACTAGAAAAAGTAATAGTAATCCAACGTACAGTGATATTAGAAGAGTGCTCAATATCTGTGATAGAGCGTTGATAGTTGAATGAAGTGACAAATAAAATTTTTAGCTTTCATTCATTTATTTGGGAACGATATTACTACCAATGGCTTCCTGCTAAAAGCATTCATCAGGCAAACCAAACAGTTTTTTTTTTTTAAATTTTTAATTAAAAAAAATATAATATTTTCGTTTACCTGATGAATGATTTAGCATTGTAGTAATATCGTTCCCAAATTAAAGGAATAACTAAAAGTTTTATGTTGTCACTTGCAGATCATTCAACATATATATTATATATATATATATATTATATATATATATATATATATAGTATAAATGCTTTGTTTCGTGTCCATCAAGTATCACCTTATAAAGATTAACATCCTATACACCTCATTCCACCCGGCCATAAGTCACATTCATTTCCTAATCTACCCCAAATGGATAGCCTTTTTTAAATGAATATTAAGCATTTAGAAGTTCTGTTGAATTAAAGGAAAATAAATGAAAAAAGTCTATAAGGATAAATCCCATACCAACGGGCATGTTTTATACCAACTGAGATTAATCGAAAACCGATTAATTTAACTGATGTAACCTGAAGAATCATCGATGAAACTCCGTAGGTTACTCCTTTCATTGTTTATTTAATATATATATAATATATATATATATATATACATATATAATTTAATATACCAAGCGTGTTGGTAGATCCTGCGGAGAGAAAAAACTCCAGTTTAGAGTTATTGATTTCACTAAAATATCCAAATCAACCAGAGAAGAAAAACATTCTTTGAGAAAAAAAAGAAGAAAAGACCCAAGATATTCGTACCAACAAAAAATAACTATTGGTATGATTATTGCGCAAAGAAAAACAATTTTATTTATATATATGATATAAGATATATATAATATTCAATATAACCGCTAGAGAGAATAAATATTATAATATATATATAATTATATTATATATAATGTGTATATATATAATATATATTATATATATATATATATAAAGTTATATAATTTAAATTGGAACCCCAGTTTAAGATGCGAGATGTTTATGGAGCGATTGATTTTTTGCCTCACAGCAGTGCGGTTTCTTCTTTTTTTTTGCCATATCTATCGAACAGTTTCCCAGACTCATTTTGTTAAACATTGGGTACTGTGAGAGCATGTTATATCACCTAGGTATCGTACATAATGAAACTTTTGATTGTCGACTATGAATGTAAATTAACATCTGAGTCAAAACAAATTCAAAATTTCAATTAAAAATATAACGAGCAATCAAATTAAATCATTGAATTGATCGAACAATTACAGAGACTTGTTAACAGTAAATTAAGATGAAACCAAATCAAAATAAAAATATTATTTACTATCGTTTTGGGATATAGAAAAATAATGAAAATACAGTAATTCATTCTTGCGTTTGTGGCCTGTATGCCAAAATCACAATATTTAAACACAATATAGAATAATTATACAAAAATATATTTCCATATATATAAAATACGAAATACATCGTGATATCTATAAATCTAACACAGTTTTTTTCTCATATCTATTCAATCTATTTATATCTATCATGCGCTCTATTCAAGTCAGTTGTTACGTATATAGTCAATTGAGCTCATTCTCATAGATATCACATCTTATCTACCCATTATGTTTTTACCAATTACAGTCTATTCATATTTCATTCTATCAAATTTAGAACTCATCAACAACAACAAGCACTTCGTAAAAAATGGCCAATGAGAGACGAGGACAGACAGGATTTAAGATCGTTTGCAACTGTTCTCAAATACAATTACTGGTTGAAGTCTCGAAGTTTTTAACTATCTTTTGGTTTAACACCTGAGAAATACTACACACTTAACTTTTTCAAGGAATACTACAGAATTTGCATTTATATAATTAACAGAGGGAAATCTACAGCAACTGATTCTAATTATTGTTGTTAGAATTAACATATTACCATAAGTTCTAAGATGATCATTATTAAAAATAAAAGACTTAAAATTAACACAACTTCAGAAAAAATTAGACACACTCACAAACAAGCATAAACACACACACAATATAGCAACACAAACACATACACACACACACACACACACACACACATATATATATATATATATATAAATATTAAATGATATATATATATATATATATATATATATGTGTGTGTGTGTGTGTGTGTGTGTGTGTTGTTTATTTATTAAGATTACTTAGTCGTGGAACACGAGACTCAAAGGTTGCTTCACTAGCTGCTGGTACAACTTGTTCACCCATCTAAAGTAGATCTAGCCCATGTCTCTTAACTCCTAGCACACAAGTCTCGATAACTTGACAATGCACTGGCTGTTAATAGATGTCACCCCCTTCAGTTGTCCGATTACAATTTGCAATAGTAGAGAATCGCTCCAATACAAATCGAATCCCACAATCAGAATAGGACTAAATAGTTGGTTAAGTACATAAATAATAACATGTCTTATAAATTTTATATTGGTATCTAAAGGTGTGAAGTTTCTTCGGGATTTATCTTCTTTTTTTATTCTTATTTTTTTTCATTGTTATACGATAGAATTTGATTTCTACTGTTCTTGCATATGAGATCAATCTCGTCAATTGGATTCTTATTCTCGATGGATTGTTGAATTAAGCTGCTTGCTTGTGCCGACGCCGCCGCAACTCGACAGTGATGAGTTATGTAATAAACAAACGTGGAGGAGTTGAAGATGGTGGTTTTCCGCATGCCTGTTGTCGGTGGTTAAGGAGTGTTGCCAAATCCCTTATCTTCCGTATACAGTCAATTAATACTAGACAAACCAGATTCTTTTCTGCATAGTCCGAAACAACCTCAAAACAAATGGTAAGAAAATGAATAAGTCATATGCGATAAAGTTTTGAATAAAATCAATTCTTAATGGAAATTACAATTTTTTAAAAATACATTTTTCTATTTTAACCCATAGATGGACCCTAACAAAGGTTTCGTATGATAACTATAACCTCCGAAGCCAAATGTCTGCTTAGAAGAATTAATTCAATGCCAGGAGATAACGACTACAGCAAGTGAAATTGAGATATGAGTTTCCTTCTTAAATTCAGAGTCTCTGTCTGGTATGCTACGTGTCGTGTCTAGGCCTAGTCGTCTATCTTTCTGTCTCTCTTTCTCTCTTTTCTGCTGCTCTCATTCTCATTCTCCATCTTCTTCTCTCTCTCTCTCTCTCTCTCTCTCTCTCTCTCTCTCTCATGTCTCACTGCTCTCTCTTTCATCACTCTCCTAACCCTTTCGATCTTTCTTACCACTCTCTTTCTATCTGGTTTACATTCTGCCTTCCTAAAGCCCCTTGCTTATGTTCTCTTTTTACCCCCCTCCCCCCTCTTTCTGTTTCTCTCTCTCCTCTCACTCTATTTCTCCCTCCACATCGGCCAAATCTCCTTGTCCACTAAAAGTCTCAATCTAACTTCCTGTATACACTTCACTCCTTCCTCCACCTCTTCAGTCATCTTATAAGTCTGTCATACATTTCTTCTTTCTCACCATATCGTTCTTTTAACATAACTCATCACATGCAACACAGGACTAACAGGCTCGGATGTGTTTCCGCAATGCCTTTTCCTTTCACTACAGCTCAACCTTCTCCTACCCTCTCGTCTTTAACTGTACACTTCTCTCTTCTAATCACTGTTAGCATTTCTCTCCTACCCCCATCGCTCTATTCTCTTTCTTACCCCCTCTCTCATGTAGAGCAGATAAATAATAATAAGCAGAAAAGATGAAGAAAACAAGAGATATGACCACGATTCTTAAGGGAAAAGACTGTCGAATGAATTCGAACGATCGAGGAGAAAAGTTTGACGCCAATATGAAACAACATTGTTTAAAAAGCGCTATAATTACTCGGCGAAGACCTGGAGACCCGAATTGACTGTTGTCACCTCCCCCAAGTCTCCTGTAAAAGAGAGGATCTCAGCTAACCGCTGGGTTGCACAAAAACTCACCGAAAATGCTGACTGTATATAGATAATAATAACAATTATCCCAATGTGCGCTTCAAACGACAAAATAGAAAGAGCGTCCTGCACATGGAAAGACTTGGACTGGTTAAAAGAAAGGAAACCTCAAAAGAAGAAAGCACTTGACAACAAAGCTTGTATAGAGTTGCTGCACCAAAGAATTATAATGCTCAGCAGGCACGAACTATTCATCAAAGCGAAAAATCTGATAAGACCCAATTAAAATAGTATAGTGAGTAGACTTTGTCTGAATGAGGAAGCGATACCTGAAACCATTTACTCTTAGCGACTGGTGTAGCTAATATAACTACTAGCACTATAAAGCAGAATCACACAAACTAGAACACGAGCTGGGGTGCTTGAGCGAAGGATGACCCTCCACTGGAGTTAATGCAAAAAAAATAAATTTTAACATACAACCAATAGACATATACGAGTTATATGTATAAACAGAAGTCCTGTATCGTTGAAGAAATGCGAAACGATAACAATTCTTTCGCGAATTTGGCTTGAATAGAAAAAGCTGGCTTCACCCTTACACCTCTAAATGCCCAAGGCGAAGTACAGTCGAAATCCATGATCTAGTGCTGTTTGATATAAACAATACAAGATAGAAACTTTTCAACTGTGGATTTGCTGTACCCAGCCGGTATGCCAGAAGATCACAGAGTGAGCGAAGGAAATGAAAATATGGACAAATATCTGTGTCCTTGCAGAGAACTGAAAAAGTTATGGAATATGAAAGTCAAAGTGATACCAATTCATAGTTGGTGCACTTGGAACGATCTCAACAGGATAGAAAAAGGGTTGTGGAAAATCTGGAAATCAGAGTTAAAATGTGATACCATCCAGAACCACTGCACTGCTGCAATCTGCCAGAATACTCAGAAGAGTCCTGGAGACCTGAGGATACTTGCTTCACCCAGACTCCACGAAAAGACCATCAGCCAACGCTGATATGAACTCATGTAGGAGTTAAAGATAATTCAATCAATCATAATTATTGTAATGTCTGCTGTTCTTTACAATCTCTTCCCGTGTACCGTTAATCATCCTGCAACAGCCTGGCTGATTAAAAATGAACCGTCCTAATCGTGGTTCCAAGATACATAATGCAAAAATGATATAAACCAAGTACGCGTATCCCTCTGGATTGTTCAAGTTTGTAATCGTCGATTCTTATTTTTGCTTGAGTTTCATCACGCTCATCGAAATAATAGTAACGCGCTTCACATTCTAATATTTAAAGAAGAAGATCAGTCGTGAGAGGAAAAAATGCCCATGTTAGCACAGAAAATTATAGAAAGAAAGAGTAGTAGGTGAAAAATAGCGGACCAAGGCGAGTTGAGAAAGCTCATAGATGAGGAGTGAGGTATGTTGCATCGTGTTAAAGCGATAACTCTAGATTCTTTTAGGTACCCGAAAACATATATAAAAGTATGAAGCGAGTAAGAAAAAAGAAAGAATGAGAAAGAGTCTTATTCAAGATTATTATTACTTTTTTAGTCATTATTGAACTACATAAACAATAGCTCTTAAGTAAAGCGTATATGTGACCATATTGTTAATGATTAATATGTATTCATACTCTGGTATATTCCACAGGTCGCTGAATTGATAATTGATTTATTAATAATAATGAATTCGTGATTCATAATGGAGATGTAGGTTGTCTGTCTGTAACCGAAACGTATATTACGTATACCAAGTCACAATTCTTCTACGTTAGATTAAAACATTACATTAATTTCTTCCTCATTATTTTATTTTTTAATTTAAACCTTCACTTTATTTGATACAAAATTGTTTTAGACATTGATCAGAAGGAAAAATTAACTATTACAAACGTTAACCATCATCTTAACTAGCTGAATAAACATGCCAATTGTAGTTGAATATATAATATACAACAGAAAGTAGAGATTTACCCCAGTGTCACATGGGAAAGGGCCAATTTGCAATATTGATCTAAAAAAATTATTTGTTAAAGAAAATATTTTCTGCTTAGTAATTATTCTATTATCTAATTCTTGGTTTCTATTCTTTTAAATATGGAATTATCGAGCTCAAATCTCTTTAATGAAATCTAATAATGAAGATAATCACTAAGAATAGTTAAATACTTGTGAATATAATTGTGCTATTATTCCTATGTTTAAACTAAACAGTTTAATTAGGAATAGATATTTACCATCAAGGACAGGGCTTCTCCAAGTTCTAACAGCAAATATGATGGACAGTCTATGGTCTTCAAAGTTGTCTATTTTCTATCAAACTTCTCTCTGTTCAAACACTTTATTTATGCATCATGGCTTTCATTCAGTTTCATTAGCCTTTCTAAATATAATAGTGAAGTAAATTATTTTATATTTAAAATTTTTATGCAGTAATAATAAAATTGAGATAATCAAATTAATTCAATATAAATAATAATATAGATAAATAAATAAGTAATAATGTTGTTAATAAGGCCTCTATAGCACCGTCTATCCACAACTCGAATTGAACAAGTATTTGATTCTATCAGTTATTTGAAAAACTGAATACTCATCCGAGTGACAATTTTCCGCGCGAGAATTGTTTTCAGAGTGAATATCTCTTCTCATGGCGACAATACAGATAGACGTCACACTTATGTAACAATGTAATTCTCTTATCTCAATCCATTCTCGTTTTCCAAGACCTGAGCAATTTCTAATTTATAAGCAAACAATAAACAACATCAAAAAAATGATAGAAAAGATAGCACATTCTTGTGTTTTGGATTCTTATTGAGGTGGAAAAGATGGTCGAGTGTTTCACACTAGTTTATAAGGATTCTATGAATAGACAAACTTACTTATTAAATACTGAAACTAGGAGAATTGCTGATGGGAAAAACGTTATGCTTAGATGGAATTCTCAACCCCGAAGACCAAAAATTATTGACTTACCATTAAATAATAATACTGTATTTCTTTTGCTGAAGATACACAGTTGTTATGAGTTACGTTGTAGAAAGGCTGTACTTGCCAAATAGAGTAAAGCATGTGATTTTTCCACTTTCTTTAAAATAGTCAATTTATTCATGTATGCAACAGTTAGAAAGTGTTTGACTAATCGAAATAAATCATCATCATCTTATTATCTACTCTATCCATGACCAATCTTCTCTCCATCGTCCTACCGCTCATATTCTGGAGTCCTCTAATTGTGCAGCATTCCTGCATCTCTATCTCTATATATATATTATGATTTTGTTTTGACTGCCGGTGGTGTCCTCACTACTGCTATCGTCCATTTTAAAGGAAGGGCGCTTCCACAGAAAAGTGTCTCGCGGGTGGTTCTTACTCGGAATGGTTTTGGTTAATAAATACGTTTCTAATGTGCAGTGTGGCCTACAGCTGTTTTCGACTATTATGTTATTAACTAAAATTAGTCACTGAAGACAGCTAAAGGATGTTTCCATGTTTGTTCAGGAGACCAATACGACCCCGCACTGTATATACTACATCTGTCGTCCAGTCGAGGACAGATCAACAGACAAGGATAAAAACCCCTTTCTAAGTGTTAATTACTACTCATAGTCCTGTTAGTCTTACTCAAGAGAAGGGGTAGTTCGATTACAGACCATCATAGCCAAGTGCTGAATATGACAACACAACCTGAGAAGACTCACTGAATCCTCTATATTAAAGACTTAGTCACCCAAACATTCAGATGCTCTCTCTTAAAATTTGGTACACGTGTATTGAGGCGACTACTCAAATATAGCTTAAATTCGTTCTGACAACACAAATCGACAAATCCCATCCTTGTTCTATTTTTACAATCTAATTATATCAATTTGATTAACCTAAACAATGAGGTAGACACATTGACTTTTTCAATATTTAGAATCATGAAGAATGGTTATATAAAAATGAAACGAATTTCGTAAATGAGAATTCAAATGTGATAACCATGTTAATTCTTAGACCACAATAATTGGATTATGAACATGGGTGTTGTTCACATAGTGAGTATGTTATATTGCTAAATAAGTGATCACGTATGCCACACACATGCAGCAGAACCACTGACCAGCTGAGTCCATACTGGATGCTAGAGAATAGCATTAATGTAAGGTGGAGACCAGCTAAGACTTGCAACTTAAAAGTGGCAAGATTAGGTTAAGATATCACTATTGTGGAAAAACAAATATGTATTCATGTTATTAGTTTGCCAATCAGTTACTTATAGCAGATAATAAAATTATAGGAATACATTAATATTTCGGGTTTGTTGCCCTATAATCGAACCCTGAACATTCTTGAAACTGTCACAGATAAGCTACAATGATAAACAATAAAAGATGAGGACAATAGTTCGAATATATACAAAATAACCCAATTATGTTTATTCAGTTATTGTTGCTACGCCAAGCAAAATCTGTCGTTCAACATAAATTACTATTACTAAATTACAGTATACATTTGACTGTTTTGTAATGAAAAATCATATAATAACATAAAATAATTGATAAAAATTATGATTAATTATATTGATGTATGGGATCAAGGACCACCCTATGCACATACAGCCGGACACGACGGTTGAGCTCGTGTGTCTTTTTTTCTTTTATACTTAACTTTCGATAGTATGCAGAATAAATCGTTTATCTATCTTCGCGTAATCATTAATTTTGTTTGAAATTTCATGAGCCAAAATCCAGTGAAAGCCGCAAACACACCCAAACAAGTAACTAGGCTCATAGGCACACGCTCCCTTTATATGGACTGTCAAACCCATTCCAGGCATGTCGATGTTAGAACCTCGTTAGGAGTCGCCGTTGAAATAAAGAGTAGATAGTCTAGATCATAAACCGCGAAAACTCCTCTTAAGTAGACGTTCCCATCTAGTGATTTCATCCACACAAATGGACATCCACCGACGTTTAGTACTGCGAACTAGCCAAAGCCCATTACTCTATATATGCATCCATCTTTCTCCTTATACATCTGTCTTCTCTGTCTGTCTGTCTGTCTGTCTCTATCTTGTCAACCTG
>CM042157.1:22091756-22167658 GCA_023376005.1 Doryteuthis pealeii
AAGAAGGAATCATGATATTCATCATAATTCATTATTTTCACTTTCTTTATGAAATCACTGTAAATATACACAAGCTCTCGTCTCGGAGCGCGGGCCGCCTAATGTCGGTATCAGCCATGCAGCGAGGGAATATATCCCCTTTTTCCCACTAGCGCTAGACCAAGGAGATTATTTAGCGTCTAGCAGGTGGAGCGCCACACCTACCATTAGCTCCCTTACTTTACCGCACATATCCCGCTTTGCTACTCATACGCGAGTTGGCCCTGGGGCAGGTATCGGTAACTAGGAACCGTCGGTTTCTAAGCCCGAACGCTCTTACTGAACTGAGGCAACCCGGCCCCTTTGTATATTAAAGCAAATATAATTCATAAATTTTTTAGATTTTCCATTTGATACATATCTCTCTTCTTCTTTCTCACAAAGCGGATATTTTTTCTTAAGAAATTCCATAATGCCACAAACAAGATCTTTGCGCGTTATCAAATTTATTCAAGATTCTGCTCACACCCGAAATTACAGCTTAAGATATAAAACATTCGGAAAAACATGTATCTATTTTCACAGGTAATTAATCCGGGAAACACGTTCATCCCCCAATGCATGTTAACATTACTGCCTCTCTCTGCTCTCTCTCGCTCTCTCTCTCTCTCATCTCTCTCTCTCCTCTCTCTCTCATTGTTCACTTGCTGTTCAAGAACCAATCGTGATCCATAAAACACTATGATCGCTGCAAACGAATATAAACATGAATACACACACACACCATTATAATATAATATTACCTATATATATATAAATATATACTATATATATATATTTTAAATATTAGGTCCAAGTGATAACCTACTCGAGTTTCCACATGTTGCATGATCGTCAGGGTTGAACTCCACTGTCGTAAACTCTAAGCATTGGTTGATTGTAGACAATTAAACTTATGGTACAATCAACTAACATCCTCGAAATGTATCCCAGACACCACAGTGTTGAATTGAACAAAGTATGAGACAGAACTGTCGAAAGCGTGGAGTCTCCGTACATTATATGCTGGAGTGCCATCGATACACCAGGTGTGAACTGTAAGTATAGGTATAATTATAACTCGTATAGACATATGATATAATTAATATCATGGAGAACCCATAAGTGCTCGCTGCTCATCGCAAAGGTCTATGGTGAGACTAGTGTGAGCGGAACATGTTGAATGCTTTTATATACTCAGTTTGTTATATCGACTGCTTGCTATTCTTACGGCCTCTCTCTCATTCAGTCCACTCAAACCACTCGAAAGAGTGTACCTTATGTGCACTGTGTCAAGAGTTCCAGTCTAGGTTAGGATCGAACACATTACTCAGAAACACTGCACTGCTATGTCCAAATCAGGCCAGTATAATAACTACAGAATGAAGATCCTGGAGACCTGTAGTGAGTAGCTGCATGTCACTCATGAACACTCCAGTGAGTGAGTAAAAGACCATACAGCTTATAACTACTGATGTTATATCGCAAAACTCTAAAAAGAGTATAAATAATAATATAATATAAAAAATCATTCTACACTATCCATATGTATCAAGTGAATACACAGCGGGTTCTCTCGAGTGTTTTGGAAGGCCAAAATCTTGTGAAGTGTAATGAAAAGTGAGACTACCTCTTAATTAATGTCCTCGAGTCTAAATACGTAGTGTGCTTAATATCTCTCACGTATAGGTAACTACCTTAAGTTAAAGAGGATATTGATACGCCTTACACACTATCCAAGGTCATCTATATCGAGCCACTCCTCAGAGGAAGCTGAATCTTTGATCAAGGTCTGTCGGAAAATACGCATTATAGCTGCTCTCATGTGCAAGTAAAAGGGCCCTGAAACTTCAGAATGTACCGTCTTATTAACATTTTTGAGAATAGATGCGAGATTTACTTCTTAACGTGAATATAACTCTGGGAACTGACTGAGAGCCCATCTCTAAACCTCATGCGAAATCACAGCCCAAATCAGACCTCATAGAAATCCAATATGGATTCCCGAATGTAGTAGTGAATATAGATGCTGACGAGTCGCTTGTTCACATGCAAGGACGAGTGTAGAGTATAGGAACTATGTGATAATCAGACAGTCGGTTGCCTGTCCTGCATCTCAGACTGACACTACGTGGAATCTCAGCGTGACTCAAGCCCTCCCACGACAGAAATATGGAAAACTGGGGATAGAGAGACATGAATAGAGTGTGAGGAGCTGAAAGACTTATTAACCAGACGAACGATAGATAAAGAGGGACGAGAGACACTCAGGAAAAACAGAAGGAGCACAGATAGAAACAGAAAGCAAAACAAGAATCAAACTCAGAGAAACATGCGTAGCGGAGTTGCGAGGATGAGACTACACGAAGTATACAAACAGAGATAATGATATTTTGCTTCTCCAAGAACTTTCTAGACCGAGTTAATAATATAAATGGTGGTTAGTACGTATGTTGTATTAGGATCTATATTAATTAGAATGGATAGATTCTCAGGCTTTCACCGTCTCGATTTGTTACGTACTATAGTATATCATGTAACAAAAATTACGTCACTGCTTACGTCACATTACCAAATTTAGTCATTTAAATAAAATAGAAATTAATAAATACACTCAAAATTGAACATGCAGCATTAGACAGTCCTTATGTTTTTTTTAAAACCATAAGTTTTAAATATAATACATGACTGGTTTTATAATCTATAAAGTTTGTTTTATTTTAATACATATTTAAAGTTTACATTTTCAAATTGTTATTTTTCTAATCCTTTATAAGAATTTGAAGATTTTACTTATTTAGGGTTGTATATTTCCCAGTACCCCATCGTACTGGGTCAGGCACGAAGACCCTATTTATGTGGGACCACTCACCAGCCGAGATTCATGGGTTGCGGGTAGAAAATTGCGTCGATCCCGTCGGCATTCCCCCTCAAGGGGGGCGCTCAGCGCTGGGCAAATAAAACCCAACCCTGCCCTTTAAGTCAAGGGGCAGGTATTGCCTGGAGGGATGGCCCACTGGGATCGACGCTATTAATTTACCATCTCACCGGTCCAGTGGCCGAAGCGCACTGGACACCCGTCCCGAAGGCCGGGTTGTAGGTGTAAGGTTTACTTACTTAGGGTACAAACTCGCTGACATCGAATTTTTTACTCCCACCCCCAAGGCAATATGTTTAAAAAATCTATTTTTACATCGCCCGGAGGGTATTTTTCATTTTGTACTAGTATGTATAATATACATAAATGCAATAGGCTTAAGTCTTTGTATTCTTTAAGCCGATCACATCTGCTCTTCCGCAACTGCGAGCCACTGTAAGCCGCTAGCATCGACTCTCGCGTGTATCATTTGTTCACACTGAAAAATCACTACGTGAATACCCCTATGATCTTTTATTTGAACAGAAAAATTTCTAAGATGAATATATAGTGAACATTGAAATATCCTATCATACATTTAAAAATACCAAGAAAATTGGTTACAGCCGTGAAAGAAGTTCGGTAGGCAAAGAGTTAAATAATCTGTCAAATGTATATATAAAACTGGAAACTTTCTTTATAAGACTACAGGGTGTGTGTGGGGGCTGTTCATCTCTTTATCTTTCATCTACTCCTGACGATAAATATGTTGCTTTGCCGTCTCTCTAAATTAAACTTATTACGTCCTTTACGTTTTTTGAAATAAAGTCACAAGGGAACCGACAGCAAATATCAGTATGATGTCAAAGACACGAACGTTGTGGAGCAGAATTAATAGATTTTTTAGCCAATAACCGATTCGGTAAGGTATCTACTTTTGCGATAAAGTTTTGTCTATGGAAATAAAACCAAGGATTAGTTTGGTCGAAATTAATTGCTGGCGAATGCTGAATTAGTTTAAGACTAAAGACAAATTCTTCAAGTTCTTTATATTAGGTTTATCTTTCTTGTTGGCCGATTCCTGGCTTTACTGAGTCGATTACCGTTTCCTTTGGTTCATAATCCTTCATAAGCAGTCTCTTTTCACTAAGAACAGATTCAAAAGCAAAGGGGCATATAAAGCAGGGCGGTTGAATCAACGCAATTTATTTTTTACGTAGGGATTTTAAAGGCGCATCATGTAAGAATCCAACTCCTGATTCCTCAATAATGGATCTACGAGTCTACATTTTTTAAAAGAAAAAGGGCACATAAAAATGTGTAGCCTATGGCTTCAAAATCAGTCAAAATTAACAACATGTTTGTTCCTATGTGGTCACCCAATCTCTCCCTTACGAACGAAATGCCACCCTGTCAGCTGGAGCTGTAGAATACACTAACTGCAACTCTGTATGTTGTATACCCTTTCTTACTTCTTTACTTCTTACTTGCTTCTATATCTTGGACATCTATTCTGGTCGGCTTTGGTTCTATCTTCTATCACCTTAACTTGGTCTGGTTTAGCGTCTGGTGTTGACTTGGGGATTCCGGTCTGGTCTTCTATTGGGGATTTCTCTTTATTAGAAACCCTGTGTCATTGTTAGTTTTTAGTTAATAAACACAAGACTTCGATTTACTTTGATGTTACTTTATTTGTAAATCCCCCAAACCAGACATCTGCGCATATCCTACGAGCTCGGCTTCTACTTGCTAACTAACTGAGACTTCTATCCTTAAACCGGAAGACAGGGTCTTCTATGCCTTCCGGTTCTCACGATTTATCCCCGGAAGGCAAGGTGAGAGTGAGGTCAAGCGCCGTCACTCACTCTCAAGGCCATCAACTGCGCTAATTACCATTATGTATCTATACTACCTTATAGAATTATTAGGGATCTAATAATTATGTAACATGTAGAGGGGTAAAATCATCCAACATCCGTACATAAAAATGGACTGAACCGTTTTTTTTTTGTAAAAAGAAAGTAAGAAAGAAAAGGAGAAGGCAATAGAATTTTTAAAAAAAAGGAAAAAGTAAAAATCGAACGAAAGAAAGAAAGAAGTTAAATCGCGAAAGAAAAGAAAAGAAAGAAAGAAAGAAAGAAAAGAAAGAAAGAAAGAAATATAGAGATATTTGTATTACATTGCCAGAAAACAAGAAAAAAGTATGAATAAAAAAGCAACCATAAGAGAAAGTAATAAAGGAGAGAAGAAAAAAAGAAAAGAAAAAAAACAAGAAAAAAGTAATTAAAATGAAAAGAAAAAAAAGAAGGAAATTGAACTCATCAAAGAAACAAAGTAAGAAAAGTAATAAATAGATAAATAATGAATGAATGAAAGAAAGAAAAAAGAAAGAAAGAATGAATAAAAAACTAAGAAACTAGTGGAATGAAGCAGGAGAGAGAAAAAAAATTGAAGAATTGAGAATAAATTAGAAAAAGCAAAAGTAAAAGAGAGTAATAAAAGAAAAAGAAGAGAAAAAGAAAAAAAAATAAGGAAAAGAGGAAACGAATGAAAAGAACAAAGAAAAACATAATCGAAAAAAAAAGAGAAAATGAAATAAAAGAATTAAGGAAAGAGAATGAAAATAAATAAATGAATAAATAAATTATCCATCTATACATATATAAAGGGCAGTTGTGTGTATGTGTATGTCCACAGGAAACTTCGAAAATAAAACAATTAACGACAAAGTAAATATATATAGACATTAAATATCACTAGAACTTGGTTTTCGAGCAAAAATAGAGATTTGATTCATATTCGTGAGGATAATTAAAAAAATAAAATTTAAATGATAACAGCATGGATTTTTTTTTCATTTAATATTTTAGATAGTAGACATTAACATTTCTTTTCAAAGTAGCTGGATCAATGCAAGGTCTATTTTTTTTTTACATAGGGATTTAAATGGGGCATCCCATGAGAATTCAACTCCCGATTCAGTAATAATGGATCTGCGGGACTAACTTTAAAAATCCCCCTTTAGCCAGGCGACGCCGGGTACCCGCTGCTAGTAAATAAATAAATAGCGAAAACAGAAAGCAACGTAACGTAAACAGAAAAAAAGACTAAAACGGAAAGAATAAATTAACAAGAGATAATAGTGTAAAATTTAAAAAAAAAAAAAAAGAAAATAGTATGCCCTTATGGCAAGCCCCAACCCTTTTTATCATATGGGTGCTAGAAAGGCGGTGGCTACGGGTCTACATGTCCTGGAATGACGTTAAACTCTATCTGATGGTGAGGTTCAAATTTTGGAAGTTTGGGGATTGTGGAGCACCCCTTCATCACCATTGCTCCCTGGTCCACTCTGACCCGGAGTGGTAGTACCTGTAAGGGTCCCATCTATGGGTTAAATAGAAAAATGTATTTATAAAAAAATGTATTATCCATTAAGAATTGATTTATTTCAAAACTTTATCGGCATTAAATAACCCACTGAGGTTTATATGCCGTAAAACAAAACAAAACAAAACAAACAAGAAAATAGTATGAAAGGAAAAATGAGGTAACTATGATGTTGTTTGTCTATCTTTGATTTATTCTTAATATTCCAAGATAAAGATCTCTTCATCAGAAGATTTCTGAAGGTCCAGAGCTGTTAGTTTGCTGCTAGCTTCTGTCCATTTTAGACACACACACACACACACACACACACAACACACACACACACCGAATTTCAAGGAAGAATACAACTGAATAGAACAGAACCTAGCAGCAAACTAACTGCTCCAAACCTTCAGAAATCTTCTGTTGAAGAGATCTTTATCAAAAATATATCAAGAATAAGAACTTAATAGTTAACTCATTTTTCTTTAAACTTGCATTGTGATTGCCTTCAAATCCAACCACCTAACTTGGTAAGAGCTCTCTAATGGGAGATTTAAATTAACTTTCACTGCCAAGCATATAAGCAATGATCGTTTGCTCACAGACTAGATCTCTCTGTGATCGTAAAATATATAAACAAACCTATGTATTTAATAGTTTAAACACCAGCCCCGTTACCTGAGGTTAAGAAATTTAGCTGGCAAATAGTCAGTCGGAGTTCGCTCCTAGTCAGGGATAGTTGTTGTGTCTAGCCACACTGTCGGTGGATGACTTATTAATATATATATATATACATACATATATATATATATATATATATATATGGAAGTAAATATGGAAAATAAATCCGACAATATTAAGAAAATTGAAAAAGCAAGTGTTCCGAAAATAGGATGAATTTATTTATCGATGTTTAAACATTTCGGTTTCTTTAAACCTTCATCAGGATGTATCAGGGTGAAGAAATTGATGGATGTTTTATAGATGACAGGAGATGAAAATGTTTATAAAATCTTTTTTGTTGTGTAACTGTATTTGTTCAGCGTTATAATTTTTGAAAGACAAGTCGCGATCCACGCACGCGAAGATGTCATGACGCGTGACGCAACTCGATGAAATGCATTCAACAACATCCGCTGAGAAAAAAAGACATACCTTCCCTGCTTCCCACTTGACCCAATTAGAGCGAAACGGCATCCAGACCATAAATTAAAATCCTGTTGGTCAGTCAAAATAAACTTAGGAATTTACCAAAGAGACTAGCAGACAAATTAAAAAAAAAACAAAAAAACACCACCAGCCAAGGGAAAAAAAAATTTCCACCAATAAAATGACACTTGAAAAGAAAGAATGTAATATGACCACCCCTGATGAGGGAGGTGAAATGTATGAATATAAAATGAGTTTTGGCCATGTGCCTGTCTAAATAAAATATATCAGTGGTCTGAAGAAGCTCGTGAGCATACTCGCGAGTGGGAAATGGTCCATAACCACGATACCATGGTATTTAAGGCCTTTTATTCCCAAATAACTTTGCTCTGTTTACAATAATTAAACATTGAGCTCTCATACGGAACCTGAACTCTACAACAAACTACTGGTAGAGAATTAGGACCCACCTAGAATCACCTTGTACAAGAAACTTGGTACTGCACCAAAGTATATATATATATATATATATATATATATATATATATATATATATATATATATATATAGGAAGATGACAATTAGCAAAGGAGTGAGGCAAGGATATTTGATTTCAACCAGATTATTTATCACGTGATTTACTGAGAACATTGTACTTAAGTCACAAAGAAAAAGAAATGCTGAAAGAATAACAGGATAAAGAAGCTAGAGACATGACAGTAAGTACACATTCGAATTAATAAAGTTTTCTTTAAATGCATTAGTAAAAAATAACAAAAAAAAAATGACAGCTAAATGTGTCGAAAACTGCAATGGTGGATTTTTAGAGCAGCCATCTTGGTTTAATTAACTGTCTTTTTTCATTTAACCAGTGAGGCAACTATAATAAAGTTATTTCGAGGAGAATTTTAATCAAGATATGGAAGCAAATACATAATGTTTTTTTATCGACTTCATGTACGAAACTTCTATTCTTTTGTTTAGAAAAGTGAAAATAACAGACATTTTTATCTCTAATAATAATTGCGAATGCCAGTGTATCTATTTTTCAGTGGGTCAAATTTTATCAACTTTACTCTCAGGGGCATTAGTTCCACTTATCATTGTTGTATACCCTTTCTTACTTCTTTACTTCTTACTTGCTTCTATATCTTGGACATCTATTCTTCTGGCCGGCTTTGCTTCTTCTATCATCTTGGTCTGGAATCTTCTAAGGTCTGGACTTTCTTGGGGACTTCAGGTCTGGTTTCTGCTAGGGATTTCTCCTTATCAGAAGCCCTGTGTCATTGTTAGTTTTTAGTAAACACAAGACTTCGATTTTCTTTTAATGTTACTTTATTCGGTAAATCCCCAGCCCAGACATAACATAGCGCGCGTATGCAGAGTTACAGTTTAGACAGAGCATCATGGCCGACTGCTCTGTCTGACGTCTACTGCAAAACTAAACTAAAGCTCCTTACTATTCTTAAACCGGAACAGATTCTTCTATGCCTTCCGGTTCCCACGATTTATCCCCGGAAGGCAAGGTGAGAGTGAGGTCAAACACCGTCACTCACTTTCAGGGCCATCAACTGCACTGATCGCCGCCATATCTCTATACAACCTTACATAAGTATGAAAAGGGTCATCCCCACAGAATTACAGGGGATTGACAATAATCTTATGCCACTGCATAGATTATGTAACATCATGCCATTCTAGACTAAGACCGACTCTGTGAGCAAATTAAAAAGATTCCGGGCTAAATCCGGACCAACAATCCTAAAATTGTGGATCAAACTCACCATTTAATGATAGGTATTAATCCAATCTGTTCACTACAGCCAGGATATGACACAAGGTCTCAACTATGGAGAATCCAACGAGGATGGATCGAACTTGTTATTCAGTAATTATAGATCTGCGATACAAGTTTGCTAACCATTACACCACGACGTGACGCTTTTTTAAAACCCGGCACGTTCGTTAAGGGTAGTATGTGACACAAGGTCAAAGGTATGGAGCACCTAGCGAGGATGGAACTCACTATTCAACAGTAATGGATCTCAGGGAATAGCTTGCTAACTATTACATCACGATTGGACACATTTTTTACCCGACACATTCGCTATGGGTTGTAAGTCACAAGGTCGCAGGTATGGAGAATTTATCAAGGATCGAACTCACTATTCAATAGTAATTGATCGGCAAGAATAACTTACTAACTATTATATCGCGATTGGACGCCCATTTGTTCCAATTTAGTATATATATTTACCAACCCCTCCGCACGAGCAGGATGCGACACGAGGTCAATTTCTTAAGCGGAGTTTAACAGGTTTGAATTCAGAGTTTTCCTTCTCCTAGACCGGTTGCCTAACCAAGGTTAAAGAGCCCAGTCTGCCCTACTATTTACCCATAGCTGGAGGGAGATTAGGATTCATACCTTTCCCAAGGGTATTACCGCTAAGTGAAATGCAATTAACACGTCCAGGATTTGAACTCGGGGCGACGAGTCCATTTCCCATGACTTTAACCATTACACCACGCGCTTCCATTTAGTATATGTATCGCCAAAGTTAGTATTGATTATTTTGTAATAAGTATATAAAAAAAGAGGACTTTAATTACGAGTTTTATGATGTGTAGTTTACAAATCCTGTATGTAGATCAAGTATGTTTTGAAAAATTCTCGTTGTTGAAAGAAATTTCTAATTTTAATCAATCAATCTGTTCATTGATTGATTTTAAAAGAAAGTTAAATTGTCTGGGGTTATTTTATGTCTAGAGTCTAAAGAATTGCGAGTAAGTTAATATCTATATTCTTCCTGTAGTCTCTTAAGGCTTTTGTACATCTTAATCTATCAACTACCGTGTTTCCCAGAAAATAGCTTTTTTTAGTTTTTTTTTTTTATTTCCGGTTAATTTTTATAAAAGAATCGGAATTCTTCAATGAAAATATACAATAATGAAACTCATTTTAGGATGAACAAATGCTGTCATCGAAAGTCTAATTCAAAACGCAGTCCACAGAAAACTGGAAAGAAGAAGAATATTATCTCCCTATCTCAATTCTTTTTTTAATAATGATATATCCGAGTAAGGGATATATTAAGTTGTAGTAACGTATTCTCGCAGGCAAGTATAAAACGGGTGCCTCTAGTCGAAGTAATAATAAGAGTAGGCGGCGTAGTGATAGTAGTAGTCTTTGTATTAGGCGTCTGTACCACTACAGTATTAGGTATTTATGGTGGACACCAACCAATCAGATTACAGTGAGGGGTTGCCTATGTATTTGCATATTCATTAAATCAAATAATGAAAAATAAAATGTTTTAAATATTAGCCGCTTGATAGGTTAGTGTTTCATAATTCCAGTCAGAATCAGAGGAGCAACAATTTCTCCCTAGCATAATTTACACTTTTGCGTACTATACAAAGGTAAGATTTTCTGTAAAACAGACCATCCGTGATTCTTCAGGATGATTTTAATATATGTCCTCCCCTCAAAATAAGCCCTAGTTGAGAGCTGCAGACAGTAGGAAGAAATACTTGATGCATATGCAACCATGTGTAGTCTACAAATCTTATATGTAGATCAAGTATTTTGGAGGCGCGTGGTCTAATGGTTAGTGTCGTAGAAAATGGACTCGTTGACCCGAGTTCAATTCCTGGACGAAACCGTTGCATTTCACATGGCGCTAATATCCTTGGGAAAGGTATGAATCCAATTCTCACTCAAACTATGGGCAAATAGCAGGACAGACTGGACTTTTTAACCATGGTTAGGTAACCAGTCTAAGAGAAGGAAAACTCTTAATTCAAACCGGTTAAAATCCGCTTAACAAATTGACCTTGTGTCACATCCTGTTCGTGCGGAGGGGTTGGTAAATATATATATGCAGATCAAGTATGTTATTAACTTTTCCTTTTAATCTGTAAATCACGTAGTATTTTCAAACGATTTCAGGAATTAGCATATGTGAGATAGTAATTTTTAATTACAAGTTAATTTAATCCTTTGAATTAGAGAAAAAAGATATACGGCTTAGAAAAAAAAATAACCAAATAAAAAAAAAATTTAAAAAAACAACAGAAAAAGAAAAGCTGTGTAAGATTTAGGGTGTAAAATGAGAATAGTGCGAAACTAGTTTGATTGGTTGCAAAGGAGGTGTTTCCCCCCATGGGGGATGTTTTGTGTGAAGTAGCGGAGTGATAAATGAATCGTAAGAGAAATCCTTGGCAGACATTAAAAGTGCTTCAATTAACGATTTTTTTTTACTGTCTTTTTATCTCATAGTTTTGTTGTCCATTAACAAAAAAAAAAAAAAAAAAAAAAAAAATAAAAAAGAAAATAAAAGAAAGAAAATCGAACAAGACAAAAGATAAAAAAAACAAATCCCTGCCCTCTGGGAAAAGAGATGAAAAAGAAAAGGCGACAGAAAGAGAAGAAGGTTTATCGAAATAAATGACCGAATTTTAACAACTTAAAGTTACTACAAAGAAAGAAAAAAACTTTTGCCATTTTTAACGTTATATCATTATTAACCACTTTCCTATCATGAACATTGTCAAATGCTATAGAAATGCTACGGCTAGGACCGGGTTAGCTCAGTCGGTAGAGCGTTTGGCAAGAAACCATAAGGTTCCTTCTTCGATACCGGGACTCACCAACTCAGCGTATGAGTAGCACAGGGATCTGTGCGGCAAAGGAAGGAGCTGATGGTAGGTGTGACGCTCTACCTCAGACGCTAAAACAATCTCCTTGGTTTAGCACTAGTGAAAAGGGGATAGATTCCCTCGCTGATTGGCTGATACCGACTATAGGCCACCCCGACGACATGAGCTCCAAAGCTATATAACGCACACACACACACACACACACACATATATATATATATATATATATATATATATATATATATACACATCGCATATTTAAGGCATATATATATATTAACAAAAAATTCTTATTACCTTCCATATACCAACAAATGCCCTGAAGATGATCTAATTAATAGATCGAAACACTGCAGCATCGGTCAATAAACTCACCACTTAACCCATTTAAACCTGTGTTTTTTCATTTTTCTTAATATACTACATATATTAATGTGTGTATATATTAATAGGCGAGTTGTTCTGATGATAAATGGTTAAGAAGCTGCTTTGAAACCAATGTTACCACTCACCTTTTAATTGTATTAAGTTTGACACAAGCGCATTGTCTTGATAAGTGGCTAATACACTGTTTTGAAATCTATGGTATCAAACTTATTTTAATTGTATTATGTACTATAGCAAATTAATATACTTATTACACCTGTAATCGAGCACTTTATGTTCATTTCTACTATACAAATTACGTACTTACCTAACTACCAGCTTACCTATATATATATATATATATATATATATATATATATAATATATATATATATATATATAAGAGTTAACGTTACCGTCTTTATGATTATATATATATATAATCCAAAAATTCGCAGAAGAAATCTTCCTTACGCCATAGGAGTTTTTTAAAACGTGTCGCAGTTTGCAGCGCTCAATGTGTGCTCTTATTGTTAGAGTCACCGAGAAAATTTATAAGTAAAGAATATAACAGAAGACTTAGATCTTTTGCGTCATGGCTTATTTCAGGAAGCTTAGATAAAATGTCTAACACCCCCAAATTATATCAAAAGCGAATCATCTCTTTATATTTTTACTTATATATATATATATATAATATATATATATAATATATATATTATATGTGTGTGTGTGTGTGTGTGTGTGTGTGTGTGTATGTGTGTATGTTCGTATGTGTATTGTTTATCAAAATTAGGTGATTCAGCATTAAATGAGCCGAAATAGGTTGATACACCGTGAAACAAACATATCAATCAACGTAGAAATAAAATTAAAAAATTAAAATAAAAAGGCAAGTATGCCATAATATATATATGCTATATATATATATATATATATATATATATATAGGTAAGTTGGTAGTTATGTAGGTACGTAAGTACGTAATTTGTATAGGAGAAATCAACATAAAGTTCTCGATGTAACACGTATATTTATTTACTATTTCAGAAAAAAAGAAAGAAAAAGAAACCGCGTGAGACGGAATAGCAACAAATATTGAAATGCGCTCAATTGGTTTAAAAAAAAATCATAATACTGCTTCCGGCCTGAAAGATTAGGACTTCCTTTTTCCTTGATTGGTTGATAGAAAATCTCGGTTTGAGGTCCAAAATATAATGGAAATTAATGAGGACAATTAAGTCGTTAACGGATTCTTGTGCCAGAGTTACTTTACATGATTTAATTAGAAAGTTACTGCGTTTATAATTATATGTTATCGTTTCGGAGAATCCATGAATGATGGGGAAAAGGTTCATGCCGGTTAAACTGATGTCGTATGCTAATCTGGGCGAAATATGATATGCACTACGATTAGAATTAATCGAAACGTCTGCATCGACGTGTGTGGTCTAACTTGGTGACGTGATTGATTAAAGAAATTAACAGTGGAAATGAAAAAAACCCAAAAAACAAACAAAAAAAACATAGGAGAAGTGAAGATACAAGGAAACGAATAGACAGGAAGCGGAATACAAATTGGAAATGGGTCGTGAAAACCAGTGATTCTCAACGTGGACCATCTGGACCATCTGTGGTCCACAGAACATTTCTAGTGGTCCACAGAACATTTCTAGTGGTCCACAGAGAGTTCGAAGCCACAAAAATGTTTTAGCCATTTCACAAAGATTTAACTAATTTAGCGCTTCTTATAATGACCCTCCCCAGTTGAAATCTCTATTTAAGCGCACGTCGATGATCGGCGGAAAATGAATTGTCTTGTCTTACTTTAACACGTGTGCTAGCCGCTCACAGCAACATTCAGAAAGGTAGAATTGGTCCATGGGAATTCTTTGATAAAAAAATGTCCATAAGCCGAAAAGGTTGAGAAGCACTGGTGTAAACGATAGTTAGAAGTTGGGTAAAAAAATAAAGATGATTATTTTTAAAGTCGAGACATCATCGGATAACCCTGACGTTCGCTCCGCACACCATTCCTTTCTGTGTTCAGCAGTAGATTACCTGTAGAAAATTAAACTTTATCTAAGGGTGAAATTTTAATTTAGGAGCTCTGGAGAGTGTGATATACCCCTTCACCGCCATTACTCTCAGGTCCACTCTAAATCGAAGTAGTTAGTACCTATTAATAATAATATCTGGTCACGTCAAACCTTAGATTATTCCAATTGTATTGCTCTAATGTGTAACGTATTGGCGTTTTACCGTGTCTCACAGTGCCTCAAAATGCACGGCACTATTAAAAGTTATTCACTGGTCACTGGATGCTTACAAAGCATGTAAACTTCAACACTCACAGAATCTAGTAGTCAGCCTTCAAGCCCAAAATTCTTCCACACTTCTTCGCGTGGTCAGGGAAAGATATCACCTTACAAGACAAGTGGTACTTCGTTACGGTCAATTAACTTTCTATCTCCACGGGGTATCTTCGGGCAGGGGATCTCATTCATAAGAAATCTCGTAGTATTTCTTTGGCGTAGTAAAATAAAAATGAGGACAGTACTTCTTGCTTTTCATCAATTTATTTTCTTAATGCAAGTTATTGAGACAACCCCCCAAACCTTTTTATCATAAATGTGCTTAGGGTATTAGTACCCTGCCTATGGCGCTCTGGGGAGTGTGAAGTACCCCTTCATGGCCATTATTCCCAGGTCCACTCTGACCTAGTGTGGTAGTACCTGTTAGGGTCCTATCTATGGATTAAATAGAAAGTTGAGTTTAAAAAATGGGTTTTAAAATTTTTTGAATACCCAGCAAGAATGAATAAAACAAAACGTCTTTGGCATAAAATAACCCAACAGCGGTTGACATACCGTAAAATCCAACCAACCAACCAACCAACCAACCATAGAAAAAATTCATTTATTATTGCAAAAGATGTAGCCTATGTAAATCAGTGGTACTTTTGTCCCTTCCAAAGTGCCCTAACCTCAGGATCTTACATAAGTATCCCAAAAAGCGACTCAATGCGCAAACTTCTCACTTGCCGTTAGTGTCAAACAGGAGTTGCATCAAAAAACGACTGCCAAGAAAAGACTTAACGTAGCAATAAGGCGCGCGCAGGGGCAGGCGCACGCACAACAAACACGACTACTAGCTGCACGAACAGTTTCCCCTGTCACCGCGTTTTGGAGAGCTTACTTTTGGGATTACCCTCGTATAATAAATGGACATTACATTCATTCCAATATAATATATACAAAACCAACGTAAAATAGATTACTCTTATTACTGAATAAAAATGTTTGAAAGATTTGGCTGCAAATATCACGTCTCATTTAATAAAGCAATTCATCATTTTTTTTAAAATTATTCCCACGAATAAAAAATATCGACACAGAGCATTCTGACATTAAAAGAGAAAAAAATTGAACAGTAATAACAGTTGAATATTACCGTATTTTAATATATAAATGCATTGAACATACAGATGAAAGGATTTATTAGAAGGTATGGACGGAATAGCGTTATTACATATATAATGTATATACATTAGTAATGATGTTAATATAATAATACTTTGAATGGCATGAAAAAGGGGGTTATTAGTTAAACGTGTGTAGAAAAAGCTAGATGGGAACTGTACTAGGATGCTACGTGCTGTCTTGAACAAATCCTAGAGGCTGCATCCCACAAATGAACCACTGAACTGCCACATGCCTCCTATCACACAAACCCGCCCTGTCTGCTGGGGTGTTAGAATGCACCGACTGCACCTCTGCAGAGGGGTAAGACTACTGCAATGGGGACACCTGTTGGCCGTGGGTGGCTTAAGGATGGAGTCTTGGTGGATGAGAAGTCCATGACCTGCAACACTCCACTTAGATTCTTACTTAGGCTAGACGGGCGGTCGGAGAGGCCCCTTCCGATCAATCGGCAGGTCACGTTAAGCCCTAGCACCTATATGATTTCCCCAATCCGATTACCCTTATGACAAGCCCCAACCCTTTTTATCATATGGGTGCTATAAGGCAGTGCCTGAGGGTCTACATGTCCTGGAAATGACGTTAAACTCTATCTGATGGTGAGTGGTAGTACCTGTTAGGGTCCCATCTATGGCTTAAGTAGAAAAATATATTTATAAAAGAAATTGTGTATCCATTAAGAATTAATTTATTTCAAAACTTTATCGGCATTAGATGAGCCACTATGGTTGATATGTCGTAAAACAAACCAAACCAAAACAAAACAAACTATCACACACACAATATATATATATATATTATATATATATATATATATATATATATATAATATACCAAACTTATTGGTAAATCTTCGTGGTGAGAGAAAAAACTAGTAAATAGTTTGATTGTAAAAATATACTACCAAACATCAATCGGGAGAAAAAAAATTTTGGAAAAAAGAAAAGACCAAGATAATCGTACCAACAAAAAATAATCTATTGGTACAATATTTTGGCCAAAAGAAAAAACAATTTATATGCATATATATATATATATAAGATAGATATATTCATATAAAACCGCCAGGAGACTAAAGCTAATAAGTAAAAAGTGCTCAATACCTAAGTAGGCAAATGATAAAGATAAATCTAACGAGTCACTAGATTTATCTTTATAATATATATATATATATATATATATATATATATATATATATATATATATATATATATATATATATAATGAACTCTCCCGGTGTTATGGACGTATAAATGTCCAATGGTTATAAAATGACACACTTGATATGGTGGGGAATCTTAGTAAGTGCCAAACTCATTTTATTTGATAAGTGTCGGTAGGAGAAACATGTTAATCTTCCCTCAATGACCAAATTCTTTGTATAAGAAAATGAAGAATAAAATGAATTAAAATTCACAAAGAAATAAAACAACCATTGTGTCATCCAACGTTTATTCTTTCGAACTGAATATTCCTATTATGAATCATCTCCGAAGACTTATTCATTCAACATTATTTCATTATAGAAAGATGCTCCTAGACAACAAAACTCATGCTATCGGTTTTAAACATTCTGTGTTATTGTTTTTTTTGTTTTTTTTTTACTAAATTAAATATGCTAATTCCGATTCTGTGCTGAGAATTGATCTGATAAGGAGTTTGTAAATTGTACAACATATGGCACGAGTATCCTTCAAACCAAAAGTGTCCCCATGAAGTAATTTTGTAAACATATAAATTTTTTATATATTTATCTGTTTGGACCAATTATTTCCGGTTAACGTTTTCCAGAACATCCTTCTCGGTAAAAACTGGGTAGTCAACTCTGCTACTGACCCGCTTCTTTAAGCTGGCTCTACTTATGTATTGAGCAGTTTTGTATATTCATTATTTTTACGATTCATTCGGTTTCTTTTTTTCCCCGACTGTAAAAATTGTGACCCGCTGGATTACTTTAATTTACCGTTCATTCATTCTTTCTTTAATATATATATATATATATATATATATATATATATATATATATATATATATATAAAACAAAATTCTGTTGTACCTATTTTGTACGTTTTTCAACAAGATCCTTACCAATACATCAAATTTTCTTTCTTTCTTTTTTCATTCTTTCTTTCCTTCTTTCTTTCTTGTTCCTCTAATCTTTCATATGATTCCATTTCTTTCTTTTTTCATCCGGTTGACTGCATTTTCCATAACATCGTAATATTTTATTCGTCCCTTTTTTCACCCCCCCCCTTTCCTTCTTACTAATCTTCCTTTCTTCTTTCCATATTTTCTTCTTGAATGAAATAAGGAAAACCATTTAAAATGAGACAGAAATGAATGAAAAACTCTAAGGAAAGAACGAAAAAAAACATTAAAAAAAGAAATAAGAAATGATTTAAATAAAGAGCTGTTATAAGCCAAGATTAAAAATGAATAAGTGAATGAATTAATGAATAAAGAAAGAAAGAAAGAAAGAAAGAAAGTAATAATGTTTTATTATTAAGATATTTTCCACGTACCCTTGTACAGGTCAGGCACAAGGCCCTATTAACGTTGGACCACCCACAAACCGAAGCTCATGGGTGGCGGGTGAAAAATTGCGTCGATCCCGTCGGCATTCCCCCTCAAGAGGGGCGCCTCAGGCACTGGGCAATAAACCCAGCCCTGCCCCTTTAAATCGAGGGGGCAGGTGTTGCCTGGGGGGATGGCCCCCTGGGATCGACGCTATTATTATAACATAACCGGTCCAGCGGCCGAAGCTTGCCGGACCCCCAGTCGAAACCGGGTGGGTTAGCATATAATGTTTTTATTATTAAATTATGTTACAATAGCATAACTGGAATTAGAATATGTTTTTAGATATTAAAAAAATGTCATTGTCTCCTTGGTTAATCTGAGAACTTTTCTGTGGCATCCACCCCTGTATAAAAGATGAAACATTTCATGAGTAGCATCCTCATAACCAAACAGAGTTACAGATTGGTCGGTTGTTTTATGGCATATCAACCTTTTTCGGGCCATTTAATGCCTAATCATGTCCTTTGATATCAGGGTGCTTACAGTACCTGCTATTGCTTAAATGGTCACCCTTCTAAGAATTCAAACAGACTCATCACTGCTTAACTTTGGTGATCTAGCAGTAAAAAGTGTGTTAAATATAACTAGACCATAAGTCAGAGTTACAGGACCACTGAACAATTGACATGATAGTTTGAAATAATAGAGTTGCTAATAATTCAGTAGAATATGTATTGTATTCCTTAAATATGGATTTATTTTTGGCAATGAAGGATAACTTATACAACTGTATCCTAATGGAGCTGAGGTTGGATAACTACAAATCCCACATTTATGTAGCTAATTAAATTTCTTTGTCTGTGGCGCGTTTGCAGTGGGGTGGTCAATAAAATAATGAAACTACATTGGCAACAGCTTATGAGATGGTCTTCACATCAATTTATGATCGGGAACAATGTAGATAAAAACGAAATAATAAAATTAATATAAATCTAATGTCATCGAGCATTTTCATCAAATTTATTCTGAAAAATAGCATTAATCCTCTTTGGGGATTTGTTCTATGATCGATATTCAATTACTGAAAGATTATCAGTGTATAGTATTTGCTCAAACTTTCATATGGTGCCTGCTGGGACTGCAAGGAACTCTTAACCAATAATAATAATAATAATAATAATAATAATAATAATAATAATAATAATAATAATAATAATAATAATAAGAAGAAGAAGAAGAAGAAGAAGAAGAACCACTTTTTATTGATTTTTTTAGATTCTCATTCCAACAACAATTATTGAAACAAGTGAAAAAATTCTGAGAGATGGAGAAGCGAGAGAGATAGGTGGAAAAGAAAATAGCGAGAGGAGAAAGATTTAGAGAAAGAGGAAGCAGGAGAGAAAAAGAGTGGAAACGAAGAGATAGAGAGAGAGAGAGAGAGGGAGAGAGAGAGAGAGAGAGCTAGAGAGAGAGAGAGAGAGAGAGAGAGAGAGAGAGGGAGAGAGAGAGAGAGAGAGAGAGGGGGGAAGATGTGGAGACAAAAGAGAGAAACAAAGATAGATAGATAGATAGATAGATAGATAGAATCATCCCTTACAGCCAGTCATTCGGATTACCTTATAACATAATATATATATATATATATATATATATATATATACATATATATATATATATATAAATTTATATATATAATATATATATATATATATATATTATATATATACATATATATATATATATATATATATATATATATATATAATATATATATTATATATTAATGTGTATGGTTGGTACTAGTATACTAGAAAAAGTAATAGTAATCCAACGTACTGTGATATTAGAAGAGTGCTCAATATCTGTGATAGAGCGTTGATAGTTGAATGAAGTGACAAATAAAAGTTTTAGCTTTATTCATTTATTTGGGAACGATATTACTACCAATGGTTTCCTACTAAAAGCATTCATCAGGTAAACGAAATAGGTTTTTTTTTAACTTTTTTTTTAAATTAAAAAAAAACTATTTCGTTTACCTGATGAATGCTTTTAGCAGGAAACCATTGGTAGTAATATCGTTCCCAAATAAATGAATAAAAGCTAAAACTTTTATTTTTCATTTCATTCAACTATATATATATATATATATATATATATATATATATATATATATATATATATATATATAGTTAAATGCTTGTTTCTGTGGTCCATCAAGTATCAACTTTATAAGATTAACATCCTATACGACCTCATTCCACCCGGCCATAAGTCACATTCATTTTCCTAATCTACCCCAAATGATAGCCTTTGTTTAAATGTAATATTAAGCATTTAGAAGTCTTTGAATTAAGGAAAATAAATGAAAAAAGGTCTATAAAGGATAAATCCCATACCAACGGGCATGTATTATACCAACTGAGATTAATCAAAAACTCGATTAATTTAACTGATGTAACCCTGAAGAATCAATCGATGAAACTCGCGTAGGTTACTCCTTTCCATTGTTTATATATATATATATATATATATATTATATATATATATATATAATAATTTAATATACCAAGCGTGTTGGTAGATCCTTGCGGAGAGAAAAAAACCCGGCAGAGAGTTTGATTGTAAAAATATACTACCAAACATCAACCAGGAAGAAAAACATTTTTGAAAAAAAGAAAAGACCAAGATATTCGTACCAACAAAAAATAATCTATTGGTATAGTATTTGGCCAAAAGAAAAAACAATTTATATGTATATATATGTATATAAGATATATATATATTCATATAACCGCTAGGAGAATATATATATATATATATATAATATATATATATATATATATATATATATATTAATTTTAAGAATTGGATTCCCAGTTTAATATGCGAGATAAGCAATTTGATTTGTGCGCCACAGCAGTGGGTCGTTCTTTTTCTTTTTCTTTTTTTGACCATTCTATCGAACAGTTTCCCAAGACTATTTTGTTAAACATTGGGTCATGGAGAGCATGTTATTTATCACCTGGTAATCGTACATAATGAAACTTTTGATTACTGTTCGACTATGAATGTAAATTACACATCTGAGTCAAAATTTCAATTAAAAATATAATGAGCATCAAATTAAATCATTGAATTGATCGAACAATTACAGAGACTTGTAACAGTAAATTAAGATGAAACCAAAATCAAAATAAAACATATTATTTACTATCGTTTTGGGGATATGACAAAATAATGAAATATACGTAATTTCATCTTGCGTTTGTGGGCTGTATGCCAAAATCCACAATATATTAAACATAACTAGCAAATATATGCACCTTCCGGGTGCAAGTATTTAAGTTTTGATATAATAAAATATCATATTAAATTAGAAAGGCTAATGAAACTGACTAAGAATGTAGATAAAAAGATCTGCAACAGAGGGGGTATAATCGAAAAATAGAACAACTTTGAAACTAACTATTCCATCATTTTCCATTACTCCCCTCTTTCATTGGTAAATTTTCCTAATTTAACTATTTAGTTAAAATAGGAAGTAAAGGATAATATTACAGTTATTTCTTCTTGTAAATAAATTTCTTTTAAGATTTATCCACGAAATTGTTGTTTATATTTCTTAAGATAAAACCAAACAATTAGAAATCAATAATACCAAGCACATATTTATTAAAATAAAATTTTAAATATCAGTATGCAAATTAGCCTTCTCGTTCAAACTGTAAACCGCTATTTTGTTGTATATATAAATACAATTGCATGTTATTAGTACGTAGATATGGTCAACAGTATTAATAATGTAAAACAATTTTTATTAATAACTGAAGGTTTAAAAGAATGAAATCATGGAGAATTTGACGTAAATAATTAAGGGAATTGTGACTTGAGTAGTAATATAGTTTCGGTTACAGACAGAAAAACACACAATCTCCATTATAATAAGATATTAGAATAATTATTACAATAATATATTTCCATTATATAAAATACGAATATAACACAGTCTTTTTTATCTATCTATTTCAATCTATTTATATCTATCAATGCATCTATCTCAGTCAGTTTATATATGTCAATTGAGCTCATTCTCATAGATATCAATTTATCTAACCCATTATGTTTTTTACCAATTACAGTCTATTCATATCTATCTATCCAAATTGATGAACTCATCAACAACAGCAGGCACTTTCTGTAAAAATTGGCCAATGAGAGACGAGGACAGACAGGATTTAAGATCGTTTGCAACTGTTCTCAAATCAATTACTGGTTGAAGTTTCTGAAGTTTTGAGCTATCTTTTGGTTTAACACCTGAGAAATACTACAAACTTGAACTTATTTCAAGGAACACTACAGATTTGCATTTTATATATTACAGAGGAAATCTACAGCAACTGGATTCTAATTATTTGTTAGTAGAACTTAACCATATTACATAAAGGTTCTAAGATGATCATTATTAAAAATAAAAGACTTAAAATTAAACCAACTTCAGAAAAATTAGACACACTCACAAACAAGCATAAACACACACATATAGACACACAAACACATACACACACACACACATATATATATAATATATAAATGTATATATATATATATATATATATATATATATATATATATATATGTGTGTGTGTGTGTCTCTGTGTGTGTGTCTCTGTGTGTGTTGTTATTTATTAAGATTTACTTAGTCTGGAACACAGACCTCAAAGGTTGCTTTCACTAGCTGCTGTTACAAAGTTATCACCCATCTAAGTATCAATCTAGCCCATGGTTGCTTAACTCTAGCACACAAATCTCGGATTACTTACAATGCCTTCTGTTAATAAGAGGTCACCCCTTCATTGCCATTACATTCAAAGTGAGAAATCAGCTCAAAGGATTCAAGAATAGGAACAAATTATGGTAAGTTTCTTATATGACATCTAATAATTTTAAACTGTATCTAAAGGTGAAGTTTCTATCCGGGATTATCTTCTTTTTTTTTTTTTTCATTTGGTAATTATTTCCACGTTGCATATGAATCAAATCGAACTGGATTCTTTTTCTCATGGATTGTTGAAATTAGGCTGCTTGCTGTGTTGCCGACGCGGCGCAACGTGATGTAACAGGGGGAGAGGTGGTGCCATCGCCTTGTAGTCGGGTAAGGAGTGTTGCAAGTGCCGTATCTTCCTACAGCAATAAAACAGACAGATTCTTTTTGGCGAACAAAATTGTAGAAATGATTTCGTATGATATAACTCGAAGCAAATGTGTAAAAATTAATCAAATTTCCAGAGATAACGACTACAGTCAAGGAAAATTTAGATATGAGTTTCCTTCTTAAATTCAGATCTCTGTCTGTCTGTCTGTCTCTGTCTCTGTCTCTTTCTCTGTCTCTGTCTCTGTCTCTGTCTCTGTCTCTCTCTCTCTTTCATATCACTCTCCTACCTTTCGTCTTTCTTACCTTCTCTCTTTCTATCATGGTTACATTCTCCTTCCTAGCCCCTTGCTTATGTTCTCTTTCTTACCCCCTCCCTCTCTCTGTTTCTCTCTCTCTCTCTCTCTCTCTCTCTCTCTCTCTCTCTCTCTTATTCTCACATCGCTGTCTATCTGTCTATCAGTCTCTCTCTTTCTCTCTCTCTCTCTCCTCCCTCTCTCTCATTCTGTCATCACTTTCTTTCTCACCGATTTTTTTTAAACAGAACTCAATGAAACTATACGGCCGATTATCCCAGTCTTTTTCTTTCACATCACTCTCTTACCCTCTCGTCTTTCGTACCTTCTCTCTTTATATCACGGTTACATTCTCTCTCCTACCCCCTCGCTTATATTCTCTTTCTTACCCCCTCTCTCTATAAGGATAATAATAAAAGCAGAAAGAAAGAAAACCAAAAGATAGACAGATACCTAAAAACAGACTTGAAGAATTCGAAATCAGAGGAGAAAATTGAGGCCATATAAACAACATTGTTAAAATCGGCTATAATACTCGGAACAATCCTGGAGACACGAAGAGACTTGTGGTCACTCAGTCTCCTGTAAAAGAACATCAGCTAACGCTGGTGGGAAAAAACTCACAAAATGTGTAATAATAATAATAACAATTATATGGACGCTTCAAACGACAAATAGAAGAGGTTGCACATGGAAAGACTTGGACTTGGTTAAGAAAGGGAAACCTCAAAAGAGAAACTGAATCACTTATAATTGCTGCACAAAATAATGCCATAAGGACGAACTATATCAAAGCGAAAATTGATAAGACCCAAAAAATAGTAAATGTAGACTTTGCGGTAATAGAGATGAGACTGTTAACCATTTACTCTGCGAATGTAGCAAACTAGCACAACGAGAATACAAAACTAGACACGACTGGGTTGGGAAGGTGATCCACTGGGAGTTATGCAAAAAATTAAATTTTAACCATACAACAAAATGGTATATGTATAAACCAGAATCTGTTCTTGAGAACGAAATGCATACAATTCTTTGGGACTTTGAAATAAAAACGGATCACCTTATCCCAGCAAGAAGACCAGATCTAGTGTTGATAAACAAAAAAGAAAGAACTTATCAACTGGTGGAATTTGTAGTGCCAGAAGATCACAGAGTGAAGCTGAAGGAAAATGAAAATATGGACAAATATCTGGTCCTTGCCAGAGAACTGAAAAAGTTATGGAATATGAAAGTCAAAGTGATACCAATTCTAGTTGGTGCACTTGGAACGGTCTCAAAAGGATTAGAAAAGGGTTTGGAAAATCTGGAAATCAGAGTACAAATTGATACCATCCAGAACACTGCACTGCTGCAATCTGCCAGAATACTCAGAAGAGTCCTGGAGACCTGAGGATACTTGCTGTCACCCAGACTCCAGCGAAAGACCATCAGCCAACGCTGATATGGAAACTCATGAGGAGTAAATAATAATAATCTATATATTAATTCTGCTGTTCCTTAATCTTCCGACCGTTATCATCCTGCAACAGGCTCTGATCAAAAATTGAACCGTCCAAATCGTCCAAGATGAAATGCAAAACTGTAAGTACTGATCCTCTGGTGTTGCTTAATCGTCGAATTCTTATTTCCTATGAGTGTCATCACCTCAGCTAAATAATGGACCATTCCATTTTATTTTAAAGAAAGAAAGGTGAGAAAAAGGACATGCTACACAGAAAAATTATAAGAAAGAAAGAAAGAGAGTAGGTGAAAGATAGAGTAAGGTTGAAAAATAGAGAGAGTGGGTGATCGTGTTGAAGCGATAACGCTAATCTGTTTTAACCGAAAATAATTAAAAGATGAAAAGGAGGAAAGAAAGAAAAAAGAATGGGAAAGAGTTGTATCAAGATTATCATACTTTTTACATATTGAACTACATAACAATAGCTCTTAAGTAAGCGTATGAAACATTGTAATAATTAAATTATCATACTCTGGTATATCCACAGGTCCTGCTATTGAATAATAATAATAATCTTATTATAATGGAGATTGTGGGTTTGTCTGTCTGTAACCGAAACTATATTACTATACAAGTCACAATTCCTTTCGTTATTTACATCATATTCTCCATGATTTTATTTTTTATTTAAACCTCAATTATTAATAAAATTGTTTTACATTACTTACACTGTTGACCATATCTACATACTAATAACATGCAATTGTATTTATATATACAACAAAATAGAGGTTTACAGTGTGAATGGGAAGGCTAATTTGAATATTGATCTTAAAAATTTGATTTTAATAAATATATGCTTAGTATTATTGATTTCTAATTCTTTGGTTTTATCTTATTGAATATGAGCAAAAATCTCTTCAATAAATCTTAAAAGAAATCCCTTAACAAGAAGAAATAACTGTAATATTATTCTTTACTTCCTATTTTAACTAAACAGTTTAATTAGGAAAATTTACCAATGAAAGACGGGAGTAACGGAAAATGATGGAAGAGTTAGTTTCAAAGTTGTTCTATTTTTCAGTCATACCTTTTTGTATGTATAAAATCTTTTTATCTACATTCTTATTCAGTTTTATTAGCCTTTCTAATTTAATATAATATTTTATAATAAAATTTAACTAAAATACTTGCACCTGGAGGGTGCATATATTTGCTAGTAATAATAATAATGCGTTATAGCCTCAGTGACGTCATCCACAACGATTGCAATTTTGATTTCTCAGTTTTGAAAACGCAACTCAATCCAGTGACAATTCCGCGCGAAATTGTTTTCAGTGAATGATCTCTTCTCATGGCGACAAACATGAGGCGTCCATTAACAATGTATCTCTTATCTCAATCCATTCTCTTTTTCCAATGGCATTTCTAAATTAAAACAACAATAACATCATCAACAAAAAATATGAAAAGATGCACATTTTTTTTCTTATTGGGAAAAGATGGCGAGTGTTTCACACTAGTTTATAAGGATTCTATGAATAGACAAACTTCTATATTAAATACGAAACTAGAGATTTGCGATGTGGAAACCGTATGAATTCCAACCACGCAGACAAATATATTGATGCATTAAAAAAATACTGTTTTAGCGGAAGATACACAGTTGGTTATTAGTTTAGAAAAGGCATGTGCAATAGAGTAGGTCGATTTTTCACTTTTTTTAAATATCAAATTTTTCATGTATGCAAAAATTGTGTTAGTATACTGAATCATCATCATCATCATGTCATGCTTTCAGCGCGGATATCCATGACAATCTCTCTCCATCCGTCCCTATCGCTCATCATTCTCAGGAGGTCCTCTATGCAGCATCCCGCATCCGCACAGAGCTGATCAATGTACGTTTTTGCTGGTCGTCCCACACTGGCTTGTCCATGGGCTGGCTTCCACAGGAAGTGTCTCGCGTGTCTTACTCGGATGGTTTGGGTGATATGTGGCAGGTGGCCGTACAGCTGTTTTCTCTTTGGGTGTTGTTTCCATGTCTTGTTCAGGATCACCCGCAACATTCTTGTGCAGCTCCCATCTAGTTTATTCTCTAGTCGTTTAGTTAGGGTCCAGGTGGTTCAGCCATACAGCAGTACTGATATGACAACGGCCTGGAAGACACTGAATACTGATACCAAAAATTAGATATTTTACTTGCACCGTTATTTGAGGAAATAGCATTAAAGATCGTCTGCTAAGATTCACAAAAAATCCTTATTTTTACAACATTTGGCCTAGAAATTGCTTAGAAAAATTGACCTTTTTCAATATCTAAATCAGAAAATGTTATTAAAATGAAACGAATTTCTAAATAGAATTCAAATTAAAACCCTGTTTTTCTAGACCAAATGATGACAGGGGTATTCACATAGTGATTTTTAATGTAAATAAGTGACACGTGCGAGAACCACTGCCAGCGGCATACGGTAGGATAGCTGTGGTGGGAGAGCCGCTAAGAGCGACTTAAAGTTGGCAAATATTTAAAGATATCAGAAATCAAAAAAAATATGTATTCAGTTCCTATTTCAATTACTATAACAAAATAATTGAATACATAATATTTCGGTTGATGTGCCCTTCGACCTCCTTCTTGAAACGTTGTACAGATAACAATAAAGATGAGGACAATAGTTCGAATAATACTAATAAAATTATGTATTCAGTTATTTTGCTACGCCAGCAAAATCTTCGTTCAACATAAAGTTACTATTTACTAGTATAATATTTGCGTTAATGAAAATCTATATATAACAAAAATAAAAATAGATAATTATGTTATATATGGATCAAGGACCAACCTATGCACATCAGCCGACACACGAGTGTATGCTTTTATACTTAATTCGTTTATAGAGAAATCGTTACATACGAATAATAATTTTTGAATTTCATGACCAAATCCTGGAAGCCGCACCCAACAAGAAAACAGCTCTAGGGCCACCTCCCTTCTATTGCATAAACTATCAGGGTGATGTGAGAACCAGATGCCGGAAACTAATAGAGAAGCAAGAACGAACTCATAAGTGACGTTCCCCTGTGAACATCCACACATGGACACACCGGTGTAGTATGACTAGCAAAAACCTACATTATTTAGCTTCCTTTTTCTCTTTCTCTGTCTGTCTGTCTGTCTCTGTCTGTCTGTCTGTCTCTCTCTGTCTCTGTCTGTCTGTCTGTCTGTCTCTCTCTCTCTCTCCCTATATATATATATATATATATAGATAGATAGATATCGGTTTGTGTGGCTCTGTGTGTGTGTGTGTGCATGTTTGTGGGTGTGTAAAAGAATCTTGTAGCTTCAACGAGAGAAAATGAATATTTTAGGACAAGGAGTGTCGTTAGGAAATGTCACAAATAAACCAACGACTAGGACACATACAAACACACACTAACATATTGAATGTTTTCATGAAACCACTATGCATATATATTTTTTTCGATACACACACACACACACACACACACACACACACACACACACACACACACACTCACACACACACCATAAAAGAAGAATACTTGATGTCCTATTTCAAAGCGAAAACGACATTTTACACTTACGCGCACACACACACACACACACACACATACACACACACACACACACGTATCGGCCAGTGAAAGCGATTATATATTCACTTTTTATACACACTCTCTCTCTTTCTCTCTCCGTCCCTATCTCTCTCTCTCTCTCTCTCCCTCTCTCTCTCTCACACACAAACATATATACACACACACTCACAACTTAAGAGAATGTTTTGTGTCACCTTTAGAACCGTTTGTCTCTGCGTTTCATAATTTCAAACAATCTATGAACGCTAATTTTTCACTCAGTATTTTTAGGTGGATTGATCAACAAAAGACTCTCACAATCTCCTTATTATCTGTGATAAATTTATTTTCCTTAAGCCCTGAAGAAGATCTACTAAACAGATTGAAACAATGCAGCGTTGGCTAATAAACTTACCACTCATTTTATTTAAACCTGTGTTTTTTCAAATTTTTCACTATATTACATACCGTCGGATTCACTTCCATTTCTCCCTTCTCTCTCTCTCTCTCTCTCTCTCTCTCTCTCTCTCTCTCACACACACACACACACACACACACATATATATATATATATATATATATATATATGTATATATATATATATATATATATATATATATACTACAAAACTTGATTTATCTTCACGTTACCCTAATTAAAAAATGAAGGATATGTCAATGATCTATAACACTCTTTACTAATACATATAGCACATTTTATTATCAATATATATATATATATATATATATATATATATATGTGTGTGTGTGTGTGTGTGTGTGTGTGTGATATATATATATATATATATATATATATATATATATATATATATATATATATATATATATAGAAGGGTTTTGTAATTTGCTTGAAGCATTGTGTATATATTGGTTTGTTGGTTGGTTTTGAAGGCTGTCACAATGCGAGTGTAAAGAAAAAAAGAAGGTAACTATGATGTTTTTTGTTAACCTGTCATTTTATTTCTCAATATTTCGGGACAAAAATTCCCATCCTCAGAAGAATACTGGAACTGAAGTTGCTCCCTTTCAAAAAATCTATAAACAATTTCTTCAAATAAGAAATTTTCTCCTGACGATGACCTAAGGTCGAAACTAGTTGATAATAAACAACATATAATAAACAGAAATATTCCTGCTTGTCTTATTACTTTTTGTTCATACTATATATATATATATATATATATATATATATATATATATATATAAATTGCAATAAAATTATATCAGTTTTATGAAAGATTTTAGACAAAACCGTTGGATCCAATGTGACGTTTAAATGATGACAAAATTAAAAATCATTTCTTCGAAGAACCGATTTGATAAAGAATTAATTTTCTCTTAACTTCTTTTTATTTTTTTTATTTTCTTTATTGAAGTTATTTATTTTTACGTTCTTTAATTTTTTTCTTTTTCTTTCCCTAAATAATTATCTTGGATTTGTCAATTTATTTTCGTGAAATATTCCAAATCCTTTAATGGCTGTGTTATTAAAATCACCTCGTGAAACATTGAACCAAAATAAAAATAAAAACAAAAAACAAAACAATAAAGGCAGAAAGTTTCAAACGAAATTAATGGAGTGGGAAAACAAAACATTACAAACAAAAAAAAACACAAAAAAAAAAAAAAAACAAAAAACAAATACAAAAACAAAAATAGTTTGAAAAGAAATTACATAAAACTATTTGAAAATTCTAGCTTCCAGGTAAGAACCCGTGATTAGAAACGTCGAGAATTACCATTTGATGTGCAATATTATTAAAAACCCAACACCTTAAACATAATATATACATACATATATATATATATATATATATATATATATATATAAGAGAGAGTTTTATAATTTGTTTGAAGGATTGTGTATATATTGGTTAGGAGGTTGATTTAGAAGGCTATCACAATGCAGGTGTAAAGAAAAAAAATAATACGGTAACAATGATGTTGTGGGTTAACCTGTATTTAATTCTTGAATTTTCGAGATAATATCACTTTTTCAAAAGATCACTGGAAATGAAGCAGTCTAGTTATGGCATTTCTTTTTAAAGACAAAAAAACCCCGCATTTACGTAAACATACAACACGAGAATACAGTTATATAAAAATACCACCCTTTCAAAAAAAAAAAAAATTCGTTTAAAAAGAAATGCCATAACTAGACTGCTTCAGTTCCAGTGATCTTTTGAAAAAGAGATATTATCTCGAAAATTCAACAATTAAATACAGGTTAGAACACAACACCATTGTTAACGTATTATTATTTTTTTTTTTCTTTACACCTGCATTGTGATAGCCTTCTAAATCAACCTCCTGAACATATATATATATATATATATATATATATATATATATATATATATATATAAACGCAACGCTCTCCTATATAAGGTATAGAGCACTCTAGATGGCCCTTACGTACATAGAGATGTGTGTATTAAAACAGTTAAGATCCCCTTCGTATCACAGCCTAGGGTTTAAGGTGTCTGACTGACACTGAACCGTTCGGATTTCAATCCCGGCGTAGGTAGCTTACAAATGTGTAGACGCACTGATGAGACTTGATAAGTCGAAACACGTGTCTGTGGATGACTATATATATATATTTATATATATATATTAGTGTATATTTATCTGCATGAAAACAAGTAATTAAATATATATATATATATATATATATATATATATATATATATATATATATATATAGTAGAGCAGACTGGGCTCTTTAACCTTGGTTAGGCAACCGGTCTAGGAGAAGGAAAACTCTGAATTAAAACCTGTTAAACTCCGCTTAAGAAATTGACCTTGTGTCGCATCCTGCTCGTGCGGAGGGGTTGGTAAATATATATAATAACTCTTTGTAAATAATAATTGATTCAAGTAACTATTTTGTTCGAAAGTGAACTTAAGAGCACGACTGGAGCTCGAACTCGCTTACTCCGATATCGCAATCCAGCACTTTAGCCACTACAACCCGTGGACGCCCTCTGCCCCCGAAGAAAAGAAACAGACATTTGTTGAATAATACTAGGAAACAAATATTACTATTTTCGTTAAGTAATAAGAGAGTAATTCGAAATCGTAACGACGGATTTATATTTAAAAAAACAAAATTCTGCCGATAAGAACGCTTCAGTTACATTTTTTTATTAATTTTTTTTTATGAATGAAAAAAACGCAGTGTTTTGTTATAACTGGCTATTGTATGACAAAATTATTATTGGCTGCTCGACGACGCAGCCGACATTTTTATCCAATCATTTTTTAGCATCCTGTTCTACGAATTTACGATGATCTACTCCAGAGCTCTTCCTCATACCGATTAAGTGTTCTTTTATCTTTTCATTTTCTCTTTGCGTCTTCCGTTTTATAATTCTTTTTTTTTTTTTTACATTTCTCTGACGCTTTTTCAGATGAGACAATGACAGACACTACTCAGCAACGAGACAGAGAATTAAAAAAAAGATATAGAAAAGATTTAAAAGAATGAATAAGGTATCAGCTTAAAATCATAAATTTCCTTAAGTATATAAATGTCTATTAACTGACACTTGTTCATACCTTTTACTAAGATGCAAAAAAAAAATGAAATTGCGTTGCATATTAACGATAGATAATTCAATTATTACTGATACGAATATAGATGTAATATCTACAGACCTCTATTATGAATTATCAATTTAGACATAAGTGGTGCTTCAAAGATAAAGGTACGCACTAATACATATATACATTTAACTTTATCTTTATCTTTATATATATATATATATATATATATATATATATATATATGTGTGTGTGTGTGTGTGTGTGTATATATATGTATATGTATATATATATATGTGTGTGTATATATATGTATATTTTTACCCCTCCCCTTCTCACAACTTGTGCCCCCCTCCCACAAAAAATCACTACTGCATCGCTCGCTCGAACCACTACCATTCCTACAACCTCCCATTACCTATGGTTATTACCTCCCGCTTCTAATTCCTTGCTACTACTCGTTATCCTTAAAAACGAGACACGAAACCATACCATCGTTTCCTACCTGATGATGGCAAACTGTATTGCCTAAAGCGCTCGTTTTGAAAACTTTGGTGAGCTGTTACACCAGTTACACCCCGACACCAAAAAGATGGCCCGAAAATTAGAAAGGATCAACCAAAAACTTGTCCGACAATAATTGTCTGCACAGTTCACCAAATCTTGTATAAAAGAAAAAAATGCTGCCAAAATACATTTATATATGTGTATATATAGATATAGATATATATAGAGATAGATAGATAGATAGATAGATATATATGAAGAAAATAACAGATTATGAAAAATCTGGCAAAATATGAGGAAATATATTGGAAAGGTGAATAACGAACACTAACAATTAAATTCAATCAATATTTCGTCTCTGTTGGTCTCAGAAACTTCATCAGAATCTGAAATTTCTGACGTTTTCCGTCGTATATTTAACTGCTTTATTAACATATACTTGTCTTGACCAATTTCAAGTATATATATATATATATATATATATATATATATATATATATATATATATAATATTGAGGGTTATCATAGTCATCACCAATTCAATGGATGGAATGAAAGGAATAAAAGAAAATGTTTATTAGTAAAACAAGGGCCCTTTCGTCCGGTGCTTGTCAAGTTATACATGCCCCCTCCCCATCTTGTCAAACCGTTTTCTTAATCCTTCCGTATCCATTCATGTCAAAAATTTGTTTACAACTTAACTTTTAATCGATTCCGGGTGTATAACTTGACAAGCACCGGACGAAAGGGCCCTTGTTTTACTAGTAAACATTTTTTTATTTCTTTCATTCGATCCAACTCTGACTCCAGTTGAATTTTTCACTTTATATGTCCCTAGTTTAGTCTGTAAAGTTATACAGTGCATTTTATTATATTTATTTATTATATTTATTTCAAAGCCATAATCACTTAATTACATAAAGAAGAGTCAGAGGTACACAAGAAATAAAAAACGAAGGTTGAAAATGAAATGGAATCATAACATTAACAAATTACAATACTTATCATCGACATGTAGAAGGTAAACCACTGCTTGTGGTATAAGATTCCTTAGTCAGCATAACACTCTCGTATTTATGAAGATTGCGACATACTCATAAATGGGTAGAGTCTATAACAAAAATAAACAAACTAATCCTTTAGATAATTGTAGCAAGATGGGGAATATCATGAGTTTTGCAAGAACTACTATTAGAAAAGAGAGGAAGAAGAAATAAGAGATAGTAAAGGTTTTTAAAAAAAGTGATGAGCACAAAACGGTTGTCGTGAGTTTGACAAGGGCGTGGCCCCCCGAATGGAGAATTGAATGACAACCGGAAGTTTCGGGTGTTGACCGGAACCGGAAGTCACGTGGTTACGTGGAACGACGAAGAAAAATACCGGCCTCTTTTTGCTTTCGGACGCGTAAGTTACGGACGGGACCTCTGGTCTTTGTTGTGGGATCTCAGTAATTTATCAGTCTCCTCGCTCTCGCTTTCTCTCTGCCTTTCCTTCCCTCCGACACAGCCCACGAGATCAGCCCTGGAAATAAAAGCTATGCAGCTTGTGACGATATATTTCTCGCGTTGTACTTTTTTTTATCAACAAGATGACCGCCACGTGCCGAACACCTTTTTAGTGGCGTGAATTTGGAGGCACGTTGACAAGACCCGATATACAACATATATCGCCATTAGAACGTTACTCATATCGCTTTTGGTACCGTGAATATATCAGAACGTTACATAATTTCACGTGAACCAATTCTTATATTGGAATAAACAGACATTCTGCATTGATCTTGAGAACTGATAACAGTTTGGAGTCGCAACTATCTCGGCCACCAAATACATCCTCACCTTTCACTGTGAAAGTTTGCTTATTAATCTTTAAAAGCCACTTACATACACTTCAGTGTTATTTTTCTGTCTATAATCGTGTTTTGTGGATACCTAATATCCGGCACGTAAGTGGGAATATCTCTCTTTCCGACGACCACTTCCTAGAGGCTGGGTCTAAAGGCGGAATTATTATTCCCTCTAAAGCAATCTTACCTTGTTTTGAAAATATTTGTAAACGAGACGCGTTTCAACCAAATAGATCGATAGGAACACGAATCGATTCTGTTCAATATCCGGCTCAATAACTTGAAGAAAATATTGATTATTCTCTGATAATTAGTTGCTGGTATATGATCGGGGAAAAGTAAATTATTTAAATGCCATGCACGTACAGGGTCCATCAGAAAGATCTTACCAGTTTGGAACATGAATAAATAAAAAAATATATAGATCTTATTAAATTATGGTTGGTTGGTTGGTTGGTTGGTACGGAAACTGTGGTTTTATAAGACTTTTCCTTGTCCTGGATAAGTTGCCGCCCAAGGCTAAAGAGTCCCAACTAACCCGTTTTGTGATTTTTTAAGTGGTAAGTACCACACTCGTGATACTGCCGCTGTGTCCGGCTTTTGGTTCCCCGAGAGCTCACCCGCTCTTTTCTAACACATTGTGTACGTTAATCTATCGGCTCGCACATACACACGTGCATATGTACACGCTTAAACGTATATGAATGTGCATGGTTACCGGCTCCTTTGAATTTTGGTTATTTTATACCGAAAACTTTTTCGTCTTATTAATTATTTTTAGGTATAAAGTCGTTTTATATTGGTAGAAAATTGGTGCCGATATATAAAAATATAAATACAACATACAAGATATGTCTGAAAAGTTCGAAAATGATCGCATTCTTCGATTGGAAGGGCATCGTCCACTGCGAATTCTTGCCACATGGTCAGCCGATCAACCAGCATGTCTGCAAAGAGATACTGCGGCGTTTGTTTCCTTCAGTGCGCGAGAAGAGGCGAGAGATGTGGCTGAACAACTCGTGGGTGCTTCACCATTGCAATGCCTCTGCCCACACTGCCCTGAGTATCCGAGAGTTCCTGACCCAGGAGAACATCACTGTACTGGAGCCATGTGATATTGTTCCTCTTCCCCAAGCCCAACGGTTTGTTCAAGATCGCATGCAGCATCCTTGGGCAATTCCCATCCAGCCTATTTTATAGGTGCCTCGTCAAGGTCCAAGTGGTGCAGTCATACAGCAACACCGATACCACTACGGTCTGGAAGAATCGTCGCTCCAACTTGTCGCTGAGGTCTGATATATATATATATATATTTACCAACCCCTCCGCACGAGAAGGATGCGACACAAGGTCAATTTCTTAAGCGGAGTTTAACAGGTTTGAATTCAGAGTTTTCCTTCTCCTAGACCGGTTGCCTAACCAAGGTTAAAGAGCACAGACTGCCCTACTATTTACCCATAGTTGGAGGGAGAGTAGGATTCATACCTTTCTCAAGGGTATTAGCGCTAAGGGAAATTCAATTACCACGTCCAGGATTTGAACTCGGGGCGATGAGTCCATTTCCCATGAGGTCTGATATATATTATATATATATATATATATATATATATATATATATATATATATATATAAGGTCTCCGGTATCAGGTCTGACCCCAAATTAATCATGGACTGAAGGCTTTATGGAATACACAGCTGTTTTTCCCTCAGTATGTGTAAGAAATATAATCAGATTCAGATATCCGTGAAAGGTCAGATGACAAGGAAATACTACTGACTGTTGAGAAAGAACACGCAATATTTATCACGTCACATAGAAATTGTATATGTTCCCATGATGTGGATATAGATTAACATTATCTAGTCAGGAAACACAGCAGGTCCGTATCAATGAAATTGGCTGCCTGTGTTGATAACCGGGTAAATCTCGGACTGTGTGAGTAAATCGATTGAAAGGAACTGGTGTCAGTACTTTTGCTACAGCGCACTGCTTTCACTTTAAAAACTGAACTCAATGCTCAATCTACGCATAAAGCTCATTACTTAATAATATCAATGCTCAATCTATACATAAAGCTCATTACTTAATAATATCAATGCTCAATCTACGCATAAAGCTCATTACTTAATAATATCAATGCTCAATCTACACATAAAGCTAATTACTTAATATCAATGCTCAATCTATACATAAAGCTCATTACTTAACAATATCAATGCTCAATCTACACATAAAGCTCACTAATAATAGCAATGCTCAATCTACACATAAAGCTCATTACTTAATTATGTCACTGCTCTATCTATACATAAAGCTCATTACTTAATAATATCAATGCTCAATCTATACATAAAGCTCATTACTTAATAACATCAATGCTCAATCTACATATAAAGCTCATTACTTAATAATATCAATGCTCAATATACACATATAGCTCATTACTTAATAATATCAATGCTCAATCTACACATAAAGCTAATTACTTAATATCAATGCTCAATCTATACATAAAGCTCATTACTTAACAATATCAATGCTCAATCTACACATAAAGCTCATTACTTAATTATGTCACTGCTCTATCTATACATAAAGCTCATTACTTAATAATATCAATGCTCAATCTATACATAAAGCTCATTACTTAATAACATCAATGCTCAATCTACATATAAAGCTCATTACTTAATAATATCAATGCTCAATATACACATATAGCTCATTACTTAATAATATCAATGCTCAATCTACACATAAAGCTCATTACTTAATAATATCAATGCTCAATCTACACATAAAGCTCATTACTTAATAATATCAATGCTCAATCTACACATACATCTCATTACTTAATAATATCAATGCTCAATCTACACATAAAGCTCATTACTTAATAATATCAATGCTCAATCTACACATAAAACTCATTATTTAATAATATCAATACTCAATCTACCAATTCGTGTGTTTCTGTGGTGTTGTAAGTCCGTTTGATTTTACGTTCGGTAAGATTGCTTGAAATTCTTGTAAATTTTTAAAAATTTAAATTTAATTTCTTTTAAAAAATTTTTGGCCGATTGAAAAAACTTTCAAATTTTCCAGCGTTCATTTAACGTCTCAATCAACAGTTGATCACACCAACGTGAGATAAGTACTATTGAAAAACACCTAGTACTTAAAAAAAAAACTTCTAACAACTCTGAAGATGGAATTTTGTTCCGAAAATATTAAGTATGTTTTTAAAAAAAAGAAAAAAAAAGAAAAGGTAAATAAACATAGTTTTCAACATATATTGCATTGTCAACTGCCTTCAAAAAATGTATATATATATATATATATATATATATATATATATAATATAGAGAGAGAGAGAGAGAGAGAGAGAGAGATAGATAGATAGATCGGATGAGATTGATCTAGACAGAGAGAAATATTGATAGATAGATAAATAGATACATACATACATACATATCTTGATATGCCGTAAAACAAAACAAGCAACCAAGTGCCAATAGATATATTGGGAGATAGACAGGAACAGACTGAGATAGAGAGAAACATCGATAGATAGATAAATAGATAGAGAGAGAGATAGAGAGATACATACATACATACATACATACATAGGAACAGAATGAGATAGAAAAGAGGAAATAGATTTTGATAGATAGATGTGAACAGACAGTTATAGAAAAAGAGCAATATAATTTGATAGATAAATAGATAGATAGATAGAAACAGTCTGAGATGGAAAAAAGAAATATACTTGGATAGACAGGAATATACTGAGATAAAAAGAGAGGAATCGACTTTGAATGGTAGATAGATAGACGCAGTGTAATATCATACCCATATCACCTCTTTTAAAATAGTCGTGTCCCTCTTCCGGTAAGCTGACTGACAAAAGGGCGGTATAAGTCACTAAATCACAAACAGCACGTTACACTCTTCAATGCGCATGTTCCATACCTTTAAGCGACTGGGGCATAAATATAAAGTCTATTCAAGAGTTACGCCTTCTCCTATCGAATGTGCTAGCAAGAATAAAAAATCTTTATCCACGGAGATTTTAATGGCTGGCAATGCCAGTATTTCGGCACAGAGAGAAAAGTGTTCTTGTGAATGAAAAGAAGGGAAATAATTGAAAACAAACGGGGATTCTTCTTCTTCTTCTTCTTCTTCTTCTTCTTCTTCTTCTTCTTCTTCGTTGTTGCCCTTCTTCTTCCTCCTCTTCTTCTTCTTCTTCTTAGTATTGTTTCTCCTTCTTCTTCTTGTTGTTGTTCTTCTCTTCTTCTACTTCTATGTAGTTCTTCTTCTTCTTTTTCTTCTTTGTAGTTCATCATTCTCTTCTTCTTCTTCTTCTTCTTCTTCTTCTTCTTCTTCTTCTTCTTTTCTTTCTTTTTCTTTGTAGTTCTTCCTTCTTCTTCTTCTTCTTCTTCTTCTTTCTTCTTCTTCTTCTTGTAGTTCTTCTTCTTCTTCTTCTTCTTCTTTGTTCTTCTTCTTCTTTTCTTCTTCTTTGTAGTTCTTCTTCTTCTATTTGTTCTTCTTCTTCTTCTTCTTCTTCTTCTATTATTATTATTATTATTATTATTATTATTATTATTTGTAGTTCTTCTTCTTCTTCTTCTTCTTCTTCTTATTATTATATTATTATTATTATTATTATTATTATTTGTAGTTCTTCTTCTTCTTCTTCTTCTTCTTCTTCTTCTTCTTCTTCTTCTTCTTCTTCTTATTTGTAGTTCTTCTTCTTCTTCTTCTTCTTCTTCTTCTTCTTCTTCTTCTTCTTCTTCTTCTTCTTCTTCTTCTTCTCTCATGTCAGCTCTGCACAGAACATAAATGGTGCGATAACAACGCGCAATTTCAGCAGTAATATAGGCAGAGATTCGCGCGCTTATATCCTTGCTCAAACCTCTGGCCTCTATATTATGTTTGCATTAAAAGATGCCGGAACCCTAACCATTAAAATGCCCAATTCGGAGATTTACGTCAACCATCACGTTTTCCGTTATAGATCCGGATTTCACACCAAGACAAATAAAAACAACAAGTAAACAAATACCTTTTGTATGTATTTATCAACCCCTCTGCACAAGCAAGAGGTGACAGGAAATTCAATTTATTTAGCGTAGTTTAACAGGCCTGGATCCCGAGAACTCCTAGACAGTTTCCGAATCCGACAAGAAAGACCTGAAGAAGGCCGGAGGGCATATCGACCGAAACGTTGTACAAATAACAATGAAGATGGGGACAATAGTCCGAATAATGCAGATAATACTAAATAGAGTTTATATTTTATTCTAAATTTGAGGTGTCTTTCTCTGTCTATCTATCCACCTGTACGGTTATATAAGTAAAACCTAATCTTTTTCGACCCAAAATATAATGTTTTTCTTTTGTTGGCCTCATCTTCATTGCGGTGTGAAAAAACACAACGTCCGAAATGTTGTACAAATAACAATGAAGATGAGGACAATAGTCCGATTTACTCAGATAATACTAATCCTCCTATACTATTTGCCGTACCAAGGTTAAAGGGTCCAGTCTACGCTACTATTTACCCATATCTGGAGAGAGAATAGTTGGACACATATCTTTCCCAAGGGTATTAGCTCTATGTGAAATGTAAACAGCCCTGTCCAGGATTCGACGGATCGAAGCGTCCATTTCCTACGACTCTGGCGATTATTTCACGCGTTTTTGTACCTTTTGTGCGGTCACACGTAGCTAAACGGTTATCGTCGTTGGAAATGGACTCGTAGAGCGAAGTTTAAATCCTTTTTTGTTGCAGGAGATGGGGGCGTTTTTCTTTTCATCTTTTATCAACCCCTACGCACGGGTGTGACACGAGGTCAACTTTTAAGTGGAGTTAAACAGGTTTAAATGACAGGTTTTCCTTCTTCAGACAAGTTACAATCACTCGGTCAGACAATGGTGTGCTGAATACATTTTATTTGGCATCAGCATCCGGTGCCAAACGGATACATACAAGCACAGATAAAAATAAGTACAAACAATTAACAAGACAGACTAACACTAATTAGAGGAGGGTCAATTCAGTATATTGCAAAGTCTGAATATTATTCAGCTAGTTAATCTACTTTAATCGTGGGGCTATTTTATGGCTATGAGCGGGTCCATCTGGTAGTGTGCTGAAGGGGTGTTAACTACTCTTGTAGCGTAATTATTATGGTCTACTGAGAATTTGGGGATTGAAAAGAAAATGGTAATCGGATTTCTGGAGGAAGAGAAGAAAAACAAAAAGAGATTAACGTTTGGAAGTGTGAACACTGAACGGGTGCCAGCCATTGACCGACCAATGGCCACTGAACTGGATTTAAAAATAAAAACGGAATTACCAGGTTTTCTGCGGAAGCGGATGTGTTCCCCCCCCTCCCCGAGAGCACAAATGGAAGAAGAGAAAATCAGTCTTTTTCGTTTGGGCTTTGGTCAGAGTCAAACGTGGGTTTCTCGATGTCCCACGGTGACGTGTCTAGGCTAGCAACGAATTGTGCACAGGAACATGATTTAAGATAGAACAGTTTGACCTTATCCTTTCTTTCTCTCCTTCTCTCAGAAAAAAGAACCCACGAGCCGAGAAAGAAATAAACCACCCCTTTTTGACTATACGTCTTTCGTATATTGTTACTCTGAACTAACGACGGCTACTACTACTGACGACTACTACTACAAGTCGACCTTGGCCCCTACGCAACACTCTGCAACAGTTTTGCCTTCCATAATTTTAGTTATCCAAAGCAAAACAGGTTCAAGACTTGTCAAAGTGATAAGTTAGATGAATAGACGAGAAAAACAAACGACCAACATATGTCCATTTGTGTCCGTCTCTGCGTTTATTGAAAAACACTCAAGCTTCACTGGGAGAATATATTGATACATTAATTATTTTCACCTTGATTGATCAAACCGGATGGATCGGACGACGATTCACAGACGGGCTGTCCTCAACACATTTCTTTGGTCGTAGATTGTAATTAGTCACGTCTTAATGTTTTCGTGCGAAGACACGCGATCTAGTTGTTAAAGTATACAGTAGAACAGAATAGAAACGCTCAAACGTATACACCAATATATATATATATATATATATATATATATATATATATATATATATATATTAATAATCATAATAATACATATATATAAAATACATATATATATAATACATATATATATATAATATATATATATATATAATAAAATATAACACACAAACACACACACACACACACACACACAATATATATATATAATATATATATATATATATATATATATATTATATATATATATACATAAATGAGAGAAAATAGCGTAGCGTTCAACCGTTTTTATCCGATAAATATCTTCGATTTAACTAAGGAATTGCATCGACTTAGTTAATGTTGAGTAGGGTACCTGAGGAAATCATTTTTTGATTGAAACCATGGTAGACCCATTATATTCCATCTAACAATAATATTATTAGTATTATTACTGCTCTGTATTTTTAATGTATTGAGCACTTTTGGATTATTTACTGATGCCACTGCGACGGAAAGGTTAAAGCGGCAATCGGATATTACATATATATATATCTGTGTGTGTGTGTGTGTGTTTCGATCTGTGTGTCTATGTGTTTGTGTTTGGTGCATATAATTTTAAAGATATGCAAATATAAAAACCCTCACAAACTATCAATATATATATGTATATATGTGTGTGTGTTTCTTTGTTTGTGTGTGTATGTGTGTGTGTGCCCGCGTGTATGTGTGTATGTCTGTAAATATATAACATTTAAAAACCTTGGTATTCTGAGGATGTTTTCGTTATAGGTGGAATATTTGCCAAAGTTAAATATTTTGTTTTGTTTTTATATGAAAAAATCATCAGAACATTATCAATATGTGATACTGTATTATCTGAAATATATTCAATTCTAGATATGGAAAGAAAGATGAGGAATAACTTAATATCCAATTCAGAAGCTAGAACTTTCCATATTCAGAATGCCCTGATGATAAATTAATTAAAACAAAACAAAAACATAACAATAACAACAACAACAAAAACCCCCAAAAGAGACAAATCGTTTAAAGTTGGCAAATACTCCAACTTGTTCTATTATTTCTTATATCATTCCATCCATTCAGAATTATTTCCATCCCCCCTCTCAATCTCTCTATCTCTCTCACACACAAACACAAACACACACACACACACACACACATATATATATATATATATATTTATATATATATGAAGCGGTCTTCCTATCTATAGCTCTGCTGATGAGGCCTAATAGGCCAAGATGTACATACAGAGATTGATTTTTCTCGATTTGTTTAGCCTTACATTTGAATAGGTATGCCCGCCCAATTAATTGATTATTAATTAATTAACGTTCAAAATTAGGTACGACTTCAATTCTCCCAAAAATTGTCGGCTAAAAAAAGCCATATCAAAAACACATTGTTTGTGTATTTACTTCTCATACTGTCGTGTAGAAGAAGTCACTATAAGATGAATATAACCTATTTCTAAACAAAACGAAAAATCTAGGAAAGTCCGGTTGGTGTAGTCAGGGTTCGAATCCTGCACAAGGCAGTCTTCCTATATATATATATATATATATATATATATATATATAATATATATATATGAGAGAGAGAGAGAGAGAGAGAGAGAGAGAGAGAGAGAGAGAGAGATGTAAATAATCTGACGGTCTGTAAATAAAATATATGAAAAAAAAACTTTTAAAATCACAGAAGGTATTCTTTATATAGGATTTGCCAATGTTTCAGTTTTTTATAGACATCTGCAGGGAATGTGATTACTGTTTAATGTTTCACCTGAAAAATTATTTTCAAATGAAAAAATCAGACGGACAATTTCTTCACCCGAAAATTACTTTTTATACAAGAAACATTAAAGATCGATCCCATAGCCCTGAAGATGGTTGTAAAAACCGAAATATTGGCAAATTGCATATAAATAATACAATCGTTGCATATTTGTTTTCATATATGTATAATGTATATATATATATGTGTGCGTGTGGGTATATATATATATATATATATATATATATATATATATATATATATATATATATATATATATATATATATATATATATATATATATATATATATATATATATATAAATTTCTGGTACAGGCAAATTTAAATAATACTTTAAGGGTAATCATTATGATCACCTATATAGGTGGATACGAAGGAAAAGAGTGAAAGAAAAAAAAATTGTTTTATTTGATAAAAACAAGGGCCCTTTCGTCCGGTTGCTCATCAAGGTTTTTACAGCCGGAGACGACTAAAAGTCAAATTGTAAATACATATGGGTATATATATGAGGGGGGGTTTTAGGGAAAAGAACAAAAAAAAATGTTACTTTCTTCTTTTAAGTCCCCATTAAGTAACACCAGGCCCCAGACACTCACCCAATAAAATAAGCGAGTGCCTAGGTCTGATCTGTCTGCACAAGGTAGGACGAAAAAAAATTAATAATATATATATATATAAATTAATATATATATATATATATATATATATGTGTGTGTGTGTGTGTGAGATTATGTGCTTAAGTAAAGTCAAACCTAATTTAGATAATTAATTAATTATAACTAAATGAATTAGGCCTGTATATCAGTTTAAACGTAAAGCGTAAACAAATCGGGAAAAAGTCATCTCTGTATGTACATTTCAGCCCATTAGGACTCATCAGCAGAGCTATAGACAGGGCAGTGCTTTGTGCGTGATTCGAACCCTACCTGTCAGGCTGATAGGCGGACAATCTAACCAATACACTAGCTGGCTTCCCCAGAAATTCTCGTTCATTATAAACTGGTATGTATAGCGCACTTTTTGGGTGACATATGGCACGACAGTATGAAGTATATATATATATACATATATTATATATATGTGTGTGTGTGTGTGTGTGTGTGTGTGTGTGTGTGTGTGTATACGTACCTACACGTATGTGTATTTGTTTGTTTGTGTGTGTGTGTTTGTGTGTACACTGCAATTTAATAGAACTGTAAATCATTCTAGTCATTTTTTTTTTTGTATGTCTGGGAACCTTTTATTGCGATTTTGTATATAAAAGATAATAACGATATATGAACAATATGTCTCCATAAGTTTTGAAATTACCAATAAAAAGAAAATGTAATCATATTTACCCAAAAATAAATGTCAACAATCAACACACACACACACACACACACATACACAAAACACACATATTATATATATATATATATATATATATTATTATTATTATTATTATTATTATTATTATTATTATTATTTATATTATAACTTATTAGGGTTAAAATAATTAATTATTATATCATAGCTTATTAGGTTGAAACAGTAGTACGGTGTTCCACACGTCGCACTCGTTATTCGCCTGTCATGTTTATTTTGTTTATTTAGTTTGCCTGTTATGATTATTTTCAATAATTATCGAATTTTATACGATATGCGCATTGTAATTGCCTTCAAAAATATAAATAATAATATACTTTACTTAACAATGCTTCAAAAGCAAATTATCAAATAATATATATAATATATATATATATATATATATATATATATCACACGGTGGGAACTTTCAAGAAGCCGAAGGTCAGATGAACAAAAAGTCACATGACAAACAGTAATGTTTCTTTTATGCTATTTTTTTATAGTTCTCAATTAGTCTCCAGCTTAGGTTATCGGCAGCTGAAAATGAATTGCGAATTTTGTTTTTAGAAAGTTAAAAAAGAAATTTCAAAGTGTTTCACAAGCCCCTTACTCGCCCTCTCTCTCTCTCTCTCTCTCCCCCCTCTCTCTCTCTCTCTCTCTCTATATATATATAATATATATATATATATATATATATATATGTGTGTGTGTGTGTGTGTGTGTGTGTATATATATATTTAATGTATTGAGCACTTTTGGATTATTTAATGATGCGACTGCGACGGAAAAGTTAAACGGACAATTGGATATTATATATGTATCTCTCTCTCTCTCTCTCTCTCTCTCTATATATATATATATATATATATATATATATATATATATATATATGAGAAGTAAACAAACAGACGATGTGTTTTTGATATGGCTGTTTGTTTACTTCTCATACTGTCGTGTAGTAAATCACCATAAAGTGGATATATATATATATATATGCGTACACACTAACACACACGCACACACATACCACACACACACACACACACACACACACACATATATATATATATATATATATATATATATATATATATATATATATATATATATATATATATATATATATTTCAAGTGGTACTCTATTTTGGCAGTATTCGATGCCGTACAGAATCAATTTGTATAAAGAATACTTCTCATTTGTGTGTTGTGCTTACAGTTATTAAAGACAAATTTATTTCTATGCAAAAAGATTCATACGCTATATGCCATCCAATTCAGCAGTTCATAATAAGGTTTTGAAATAATATTATGCCACCCTTTCATAGCCATAAAAGGCTAATTGAATATTTTACAGAAACGGAGAGATTGCCGATTATGGGTTTTTTGGGGGTTTCTTTGCTTTTTTTTTTTTCATGTTTCTGATTTTATCAAATGCATAGTTATCGGCAACATTTCCTCAATATGTTAAAGATATCTCATAAGTCTGGGAATGATATGCCAGCGTCGCTTTTTTATGTGAAATGAAAAAGCACACCATCTATCCCCGTAAAAAAAAAAAAAGTCAAAACCAAATAAAACATAAGATGTTTGCCATAAATTTACTTGAGAACCATTATTATCGAGTCTTCCTAAATCTAACAAGCCGATATCACTACCAGGTTTTAGTAATAAGGAAAAGTGTCTGTTCTCCATGTATATTCATACAATTTACATTAAAATATACTGTTCAGGAATTCATTGCTTTCAGAAGAATAGATTCCGAAAAATATACACTTAGAAACATTCTCGATAACTCTCTCAGAATTAAATAGGATTTCCCGATCGGTATTTCTTTTTTATATTATTTCTTTTTATCTTTATTTATTTACCAACATGACTTCACGCAATACACCTATACCCTTTCTTCGGGCGGATATGCATTCGAAAACAGACGAATCCCAGTCGCAATCTCACTCCGAGTAACGAACCCGCTTCTCCACAGCCACATTTATTACAGTCTTGTCTACGCGCGAAATGATCTCGAAAAGAAATGTGACGGTAATCTTGTTTACTTTCAGCAAGTTAATCCTTAGGCGATGATCTTCTCCCTTTTTAGTGACTAAGATATATTCAGTATGCATTATTGATATTGTTCCTGGCCACCAGTGAGAATCTTATTAGATTCAACATAAATATTGCACAATGAAAACACATATGTTTTTTTAAATAGAGGCTTTAGTTCATACAGTCACATAGAATGCAATCATATCACAGGTTACACACAGACAGACAGACAGACAGACAGACAGATACACACACACACACTCTCTCACTCACACACACACACACACACACACACTCATACGTTCTGATACACGTGCGCGCACATGCATACTTTTTACTGAGTGTTCTATATTCCTAGGTCTCTGTTACACTAACGTAAACCAGATAAAAGGCAAATACACACACACACACACACACACACACATATATATGTGTATATATATATATATATATATATATATATATATATATATTATATATATATATATCTGAAAGCTTAGTTTAACTTTTAGTTAAGTAACAATATACTGTTTATGTATGTATAAACTGTATATGTGCTAAATCAAGGTATAACTTGTTAAAATAAAATAGATACATATGTCTGTATGTATGGATAGTATATATATATATATAATATATATATATATATATATATATATATATACGCACACACACACACACACAATATATTATATAATATATATATATGTCTGTCCGTCTGTCTGTCTGTCTGTCTGTCTCTGTCTCTCTCTCTCAGTATCTGTCTGTATATCTGTTCTCTCTCTCTCTCTTTCTCTCTCTCTCTCTCTCTCTCTCTCTCTCTATATATATATATATATATATATATATATATATATATATGCTATTTACTCGGTTAAGCTTAGTTTCTTTCAATGTATTATACACACACACGTATATATATAATATATATATATATATATATATATATATATATATATACGTATATATATATATGTGTGTGTATCTGTCTTTCTCTGTCTGTCTGTCTGTCTGTCTTTATATATATATATATATATATATATATATATATATATATATAATGTATGTGTAGGTGTGTGTGTGTGTGTGTGTGTAATTTATTGGCAGAAATATTCGGGTAGGCAAGTGTATTGCTACAGTTATAGAAAAATGCAAACAGAGTATATTGTCCTGAAAATCGCGGAATTGTCACATCAATCATTTGGGACCGAAAAAATTTAAGTCAGTCAACGACAACACAACTAATGTTTGTTGATTTTACTTTATATCTATCTATCTACCTGTCTAAGTCTGTTCTTATCCATCTATCACTCTTCTTATCTATCAATTTATCTATTTCAGTATCTATCTATCTATCTTATTCTAGTATTATCTGCGTTATTCGGACTATTGTCCCCATCTTCATTGTTATTTGTACAACGTTTCGGCCGATATACCCTCCGGCCTTCTTCAGGTATTTCTTGCGAACGCGGGAACCTTCTTTTCGAACTCGGGAACTTTCTTGTCGTAATCGGGAGCCATCACGGAACTTTGAACCTAACCCTTTATTTAATCCACGGGGTATCCTGTTCTCATTCCGCTAACCATAGCTGGGGTAGTTGTGTTAATTAATTATTTTTTTAACTGCTTCTATTTCTCGGTAAGTCATCTTCTTTATATACATATATATATACTATAAAAGTGACCCGTTGGGTCACCCATTAAGCTCTCGCTAGATGATTGGGATTAGGAAAAAGAGTTGGATCTGCCAAAATATCGTCTGCTTTTCATTTTAAAAACGAATTAAAATTTATTAAACCGATTATTTAAGGTCAAATTTTTGTCTAAGTCGAAAAAGTAATATAATGAGCCTCAGTAAAAAAGCAAAATAATATTACAGATGTAATTTATCTTTGATACATTTAAAACGATGTTTTTTGGTCAATTTCGATCAAGATGCCTGCCAAGACGCTACTTAAAATCCGTTTTTATAAAATAAATTGTAACTTTTTCGATTGAAAAATAAATCACACTGGATTGTCCAATTAGACACACAACCTAGTAGATAAAGGAGTTAGGTTAAGACAGTTCTAGATGACAGTTATCTCTAGACTGCAGGTTCAATCCTGGTCAGGGGCAGCAGTAACATAGAATAATAATTTACACAGCTTAACACCTGTGCCCCAGCTATGGTTAGTGGAATGAGAACAGGATACCCCCGTGGGCTGAATAAAGGGTTAGGTTCAAAGTTCCGTGATGGTATTACAAGAATGTTCCTGAGTCCGACAAGAAATACCCGGGGAAGGCCGGAGGGCACATCGACCGAAACGTTGTACAGATAACAATGAAGATGAGACAATAGTCTGAATAATACAAATAATGGTAATCTTTGCAGAGTTCCGTCCAGGCCTCCTGCCTCAAAAACTGCTAGCCGCAGACTGCTGAAAAAACAACACCAGCTACGATTGAAGTCCGCACCCGAAGCAAAAAAAACAAAAAACAAAAAAAAAAAAAACAACAACTTAGGGCGTTTCTCCTGAAAACCCAACCCCAATCCTAAACCAGAACCCTAACCCCAAACCCTAAACCCCCCTAGTTAAAATTAAGTTTTATTACAAAATTTGTGGTTCTGTTTTTCCTGGGTCACCCAAATTATTTATTTATTTTCCATTAAACTAGCCCTAAACTCCAACCCAACCCTTACTCTAAACCCTAACCATAGTTTTTTTTAAACCGCTTTGGCTACGGACTTCAATCGTAGCTGGTGATTTTTTTCAGCAGTCACTGGCTAGCAGTTTTTGAGATAGGATTCCAGGACAGAACTCCGCAAAGATTACCAAAATAATACACCAAAAATTATTTTTTATTTTTTATTTTCATTTTATTTTTCGATTTTCGGTATTTATTTACTACACGAGCAGATTCTTTAAAAAAAACGGTACACTTCGCGGAAAACCGCCCCTCCTCAAAAAACGCTAGCCGGTGGCAGCTGAAAAAAAAAGACACCAGCTACGACTGAAGTCCGTAGACGAAGCGGTGTCACTTGCAAAAAAAAAAACCCCACAAAAAACACAAAACAACCAGCTTAGGGCGTTTTTCCCGAAAACACAACCCCAACCCCAACCTAAACCCTAACCTCACCCCTAGTTAAAATTAACAGTTTTATTAAAAAAATTCTGGGTTCTGTTTTTCTGGGTTAGAAAAAACAGAGCCCAAATTATTTATTTTCCCATTACACTAACCCTAAACACCAACCCCAACCCCAACCCTAAACCCAAACCCTAACCCGAGTTTTTTTTTTATTCAAGTAACACTGCTTCGGCTACGAACTTTAATCGTAGCTGGTGTTTTTTTTTTCAGTAGCCAACGGCAAACATTTTTTGAGGCAGGGGGCCGGCGGTTCTCCGCGAAGAGTACCAAAAAACGCTTTTCTTCTATTCACACCTTCTGTCTTTAGTCTTTTTATTTATGCAGAAAATAGTATCAGTCACATATATACACACCGATATTTTGCACCCCAAAAACAGGGAGGTCAAAGTTAAGTGAACTGAAAAAATCAGAAAGTTTTAAAATAAAATAAATTAATTCATTACTAAATCAACACTGAAAAGTTAATTAAAATCGGATATTTCCCTGAGTTTTGGTAATTTTTTTTTCAAACGTGGGGGTTGAATTGTATTAAAAAAAACACTGATTTTTCAAGAAATTGACCTACTTTAATTGAAATGGACATTAGAATTTTATTGCGGGTGGGTGTTAAGAGTGTCTCTGTTAACCATGCTCATCTCCCCTTCGCTTATAGAGAGGAAAAGAGAGTTATGCATAATGTAAAGACAGGGATGGGTCAGTTTTTGACTTAATTGCAAATTATGACTAATTAGAACCAATTAAAGTGGAATTTTTTTCCCAACATTTAGTAATACTAAAACTAAAGTATAATATAGTATAAATTTCGTGTTAGTAAGGTCACCAGCAAAAAAGCCTTTAGGGATCAAAAGTTGAAAATCTCAGATTTAGTAATATAAACATATATATACTACTACTACTACTACTACTACTACAACTAATAATAATAATAATAATGATAATAATAATAATAATAAGTGGTTCGTGGTTGGTAGGTTTGTGTTTGCTTGGTACCGTGTGCATGTGAGTGTAAGTATGTATGTATGAATGTATATGTATGTACATATGTACAAGGTGTGTCAAAAAAAGTATTGAGATTTTCGATATTTCTTTACAGCTTTAAAATCTATACTTTTTTTACACACCTTTTATTCTGAAAAAAAAATTAACTTCAAATTTATTGTTCATTTCTATCTTGGTAAATACACCTTCAATATCGATACTTTTATGACACACCATGTTTATATGTGTATGTATGGGTCTGTGTATGTGGATAGGTAGTCATATGTGTATATGAGCCCGTATCGTTCATAAATAACAACGAAAGACTAATTCTTTTTTTTTCTTCTTTTTTATTTTTTCTTCTTTTTTTCTTCTTTTTTTCTTCTTTTTTATTTTTATTTTTAATTCTTTTTTATTTTTAATTCTTTTTTTAATTTTAAATTTAAAATTTTTTATTATTTTTAATTCTTTTTTTTTTTTTTATTTTTAATTCTTTTTTATTTTTAATTCTTTTTAATTTTTTAAAATTCTTTTTTATTTTTAATTCTTTCCTTATTTTTGATTCTTTCCTTATTTTTAATTCTTTTTTATTTTTAATTCTTTTTTTAATTTTTAATTCTTTTTTATTTTAAATTCTTTTTATTTTAGATTCTTTTTTTAATTTTAATTCTTTAATTTTTAATTCTTTTTTAAAATTTTTAATTCTTTTTTTATTTTTAATTCTTTTTTATTTTTCAAAGTTCTTTTTTATTTTTAATTCTTTCCTTATATTTTTAATTCTTTTTAATTTTCAAAGTTCTTTTTTATTTTTATTTTTTATTTTTATTCTTTCCTTATTTTTTCTTTTTTATTTTTAATTCTTTTTATTTTAATTCTTTTTATTTTTAATTCTTTTTATTTTAATTCTTTTTTAATTCTTTTTAATTTTTAAATTCTTTTTATTTTAATTCTTTCCTTATTTTTAATTCTTTTTATTTTTAATTCTTTTTAATTTTTTAAAATTTTTTTTATTTTTAATTCTTTCCTTATTTTTAATTCTTTTTTATTTTTAATTCTTTTTTATTTTTAATTCTTTTTTATTTTAAATTCTTTTTTATTTTAAATTCTTTTTTCAATTTCTAATTCTTTTTAATCTTTAATTCTTTTTTATTTTAATTCTTTTTTATTTTCAATTATTTTTTAATTTTTAATTCTTTTTTAATTTCTAATTATTTTTTAAATTTTTAATTCTTTTTTTAGTTTCTAATTCTTTTTTATTTTTAATCTAGAATGCTTTTCTGGTATACAATTTCTGGTATACATTTTCAGACTTATCTGATCGATCTAGAAATAGAGTGGTGGAAGGCATTTGTCTGGTACTTCCAAATTATCTATCAATTCCAGGCGGCTGACGAAAATTCCACGTCAACAACTAGACAAAACAATTATCAATTATATGGATTCGAGGCTAAAATTATTTCATAGACAGAAATATGACACGCCTTATGTTCAATGGACACTCGGTACTTTCTGCGGGGCGAAGACGGACACAAGCTGCATTGACTTCATATAATTTACTTATTTTATCGGCGAAATCTTTTATCAGTATCAAAAGAGGGAGAAAAAAGGTGTTAATTTTTGCTTTTATTATTATGATCATTTTTTATTAATCACATGTCCCTGTCTATGGACAGGATTTCTGGCTGTCATTTTCACATTTTTTGTGGTCGATATTCCAGCCAAAGGAAATAAAAAGATTTCTGTTGCTGATTACAGTTAGGGCAGATTTTTATCACATTAAATATGAATGAAAATAGATAATCATACCTTGTGATAAGTCAGTAGAGTACGCTACACAAATATATATATATATATATATATATATATATATATATATATATATATATATAATATAGAAGTAATAGAGAATGACTGAGAAAAGTATAAGCATATAAAGGTGCTCAATGCTAATATAGCAGAGCAGATTTATAATAATATATATAATATTATAGATATTAATCTTGTAACTATTAGACAGGGTAGGTTACAAAGTAGAAGCTAGACGGATTTAGTTGTCTCCCCATTATGAATATACACATCTTATATGTATATGATGTGTATATTCATACAGACACACACAAATACACACACAAATACACACACACGTATACATATATATATATATATATGTGTGTGTGTGTGTGCGTGCATGCGTGTGCGCGCACGCGCGTGTGTGTGTGTGTGTGTGTGTGTGATTTAACCAACAGACGGAAATATTTACTCGAACATTTCTCATGACTGTGTGGTCGACATGAAACCTGAAAATTCAGAATTCGAAATTATATATATATATATATATATATATATATATATATATATATATATATATATATATATATATATATACAGTGAAGCTAACTGCATTTGGATTTTTTGCGTCATGTAACGCACACTTTTACTTTGAAAAACTCACCAGGAAAAATAATGGGGAGACAACTAAAGCCGTCTAACTCCTACCTTGTAACCTATCCTGTGTCATTCGTTTCTAAGAAACTATTGAAATGTATTCACAGTTAGCTTGAAATGGCGAGGGAAGAAAAAAGAAAAACACTGGCACTCATGGATATGATTCTATTGCGTCCTTTTAGATTTTTGTGCATCAGAGACACAGGACGCGTATCTATCTGCACCTCTGTATATTATATATATATATATATATATATATATATATATATATATATTAATCAGAATTTCCGTTCTAGGAAACTACTCTTTGGCGTTCCTGTAGGGGATTATCTTCCCTTTGCCTGGAAGAGTTAGCTTCCCGCTGTGTTGCCGTTCTGGTATATAAGCGGCTGATTCAAAAGCTTCCCTCTTTCTTTCCTTACTGCCTCTGAACGAGCACACGGGTTAGACTTATGTCTACCCCCTTCTCGGTGGGGCTTTGCCCCCCCCCCCTTACATTACTGTAAGTCTTTTATACAGCATGGACTATCCTTTAGTTCCATGTCTGTAATATTTATATTTTATGTACATTTGGGTATTCGTTTATACCTAAATATTTATCTTGTATTTACCATTCATGAATGTGTCCTTTTATCACTACTCTTATTTGTATCTTATGTATCTATGTACCTTATGTATCTTATCGTTACCATGTGCTGTACACCTATTAAATGTTTTGTCTCACAACGTGTCGGAGCTGCTGTTCAATTATTAACTTTGAATCTTACATTCCCAATGGGAGTGTGTTTGTATGTACGTGCGTGTTTGTGCGTGTGATGTGTGTATGTGTGTCAACAGACTTAATTAATCCAGAAATATGATATTGATACAAACCAGGTTAAAAGTTAATCTACCAATGCCTAGCAATTTCCAATATATTCCCTGACAACACGAAAATGATACAATTATGTAACTGTCTTTGAATTTACCATTATTCCCGGCAGAACGATTCCGTATAAGTTTAACAGGATTCTTGTCTGAAGATGAATCTTCAGCATCTTATAAGAAACGTTTAATTTCTTTTCGGTCTCTCAGTCACATTTCAAGTTAAGTGCGAGATAGCGTCAGTGAATTCAAATAGACTATTTTAGTTTATCGTAGAATGTGATTAAATAGTAATCACTTTTTGTTTCTTATCTTTCCGTTTTCTAATGTATATTTGAATTCTGCCTCGTTTATATCAATCGATGTTTAGTTATTTAATAAGTTTGGCAATCGTCTTACTGGGTTATTAATAGTCTATAAAAGTAGGTGCAAGTTCTTGAGATTTTATACGAAGATCATTCAGAGAATAAGTTGTACCTATTTCAAGTATATATGTTGCATACCCTTTCTTTACTTCTATTTCTTCTATCATCTTGACTTGGTCTGAAATCTTCTAAGGTCTGGACTTTCTTTTGCTATGTTCTTGCTGGCTGGTCGTCCTGGATTCATTTCTTAGTCTTGTTACCAAGACATTCATCAACCACAAGAACATATTACTTATACAAACTTTTATTTCCTTAACTATACATTTCATGTAACTAAATATTTGACTAACATAGCACGCGTGAGTTCCAGTTTCGGCAGAGCATAAGATGACCGCTGCTCTGCCTGACGTCTAACTGCAAACTGGGGACTCAAAAGGGTCTCACGTGACTTCACATATTTTGGCGGGCTTCTGTAATTTTCCATAGAAGGACCCGGCCATGGTATGAAAAGGGTTATCCCCTCAGAATTACAGGGGATTGACAATAATCTTATGCAACCGCATAGATTATGTAACATATAGTGATGGCTCGTTTCGTGTCCCAAAGGATTGTTAGCATGAACTTCTTTTGTTGCATAATTGATGGGTATCTATCAATTATTCACGGTAGTGTAAATTATTTGAAGTTAACAGGAAAATACAATGGTTACACAGATTTTTGAGCGATGTCTCTTAACCTTATTTTGACCTCTCTTCCTGTTTTATAGGCAAACATGGGAGAGATAATTAGATAATTCACCTTTACGAGAAAATTATCTACAAAGAAGAAATTGTCATTTTACAGTACCAAGTGGTTAACTAAGAAGTTTACAAAAAGAAAATACTACGATTTTGTGTAAAACTTATGTGTAAAATATTCAGAATAATTATTTAATTAATAGATAACCACTACACAACGAGCACCACTAATGTATTTGATCAACAGACAACCGTTTGTATCGACTGCCGAAATTTGTGGTTATGTGTCCTAAAGTTTAAGTCGTATACATATAAAATTTATTCGGAGATCACGCTCAAACCGCAGAGGGTAAATCTAGGCCCAGCAAAGGGTTAACGTTCCTATACTGCTCTAATATTTTAACAAAAACGAGTGTGCGTGATTGAAATGACATTCTGGGAGAAATATCGTGGTGGAGTTGACATAGGGTGGGGTGTTATGATTTATTTCGTGACAATTTTCTCCTGGACGAAGAAAATAACATTAAACGGACTGACATTTGGTGAATTATAGTTATGTACTAAGCTCAGCTCAGATGTGGCACAAGGCCAGAAGTATGGGGCGCCCAGTGAGAATAAAACTCACTAACAATGGCCTGCAAATCTAGCTTGGTAACCATTACACCACGGAAGGTGCCCTATCTGAGAAATTATTTGATGATTCTATTTTTATCACACACACACACACACACACACACACACATATATATATATATATATATAATCCAAAAGTCCACAGAAGAAATCTTCCTTACGACACAAGAATTTTATTTAAAAAACCTGTCGCAGTTTGAAAGCTCAAAGTGTGCTCTTAATGTTAGAGTCACAGAGCAAATATATAAGTAAATAAATAACAAAAGACTTAGAGATTTAGCATTATAGTCTATTTCATATTTCTATAAAATTTTAAAAATAAAAAAAAATAAAAAAATAAAAATCTGTTTTCAATTGCCTTTAAAGTAATAAAGAATTCATCATTCGCATCTGATGAGTCAGGAGAGTTAGACACTTTGTCTAAGCTCCCTGAAATAGACTATAATGCTAAATCTCTAAGTCTTTCGTTATTTCTTTACTTTATATATATATATATATATATATATATATATATATATATATTGTGACAATATGCATTTAATACTTCCCTGTGGATTGTTAGCGTTGAAGACATGGAGTGACGTCATCGTCGTTTGCAACGGACTTTTTAAAAGGCAACGGAGTGTGTGTGTGTGTGCAAAACTTAGGGGAAAGAGGATGTGTTGATTGAAACGTTAACATCAAGAATGACAAGGTGATTTCAAATTAGATTGCTAACGAAAGTACAATTAATTCTAGTCTTGAAAAAGAATCCCGACATTTTAGTTTAATCAAGAGCTTGTTCATTTTTTTTTAAAGATTTACAATTAGGACGGTGATCGATTGAAACCAATAAAGTTCAATGAGACAATGAATAAAGACGTTGGGCGTAATTATCTCAAATTAATTAATTGCTACATTTCAAAGTTACTTTTGATATTAGTGTTTTTTTTTGTTTTTGTTTTTTGTTGTTTTGTCTTTTTCTTGGTATAGAGAGTAAGTATTTTCCTTTTTGGTTTGGTTTGTTTTGTTTTACGGCATATCAACCTCAGTCGGTCATTTAATGCCGATTAAGTTTTGAAATAAATCAATTCTTAATGGATAATACAATTCTTTTTTTAATAAATACATTTTTCTATTTAACCCATAGATGGGACCCTAACAGGTACTACCACTCCGGGCCAGAGTGGACCAGGGAGCAATGGTGATAAAGGGGTGCTCCACATTCCCCAAACCTCCAAAACTGGAACCTCACCATAAGATATAGTTTAACGTCATTCCCAGCCACCGCCTTCTAGCATCCATATGATAAAGAGGGTTGGGGCTTGCCATAAGGGCAATAGGGTTGGGGCAATCATATAGGTGCTAGGGCTTGACATGACCAGCCGATTGATCGAAGGGGGCCTCTCCGACCGCCCGTCTAGCCCAAGATAGGGCCAAAGTAGAGTATTGCAAGTCATGAACTGCTCATCCACCTGGGTTCTATCCCTAAGCATCACGGGTCGCCACCCACGGCCAACAGGTGACCCCATTGGGGGAGTCTTCCCCCTCTGCAGAGGTGCAGTCGGTGCATTCTAACGCCTCAGCCAACAGGACGGAAGTATTTTCCTGTCCTCCCATCAGGCTGTATTGACACAAGAACTCTTTAACGTTGAATTGCATAACAGAAAAATTTTCTCAATGTAGACTCTTCTTACCCCCACCAAAAAATTAAAAAAGATTATTATACATTGAGCTTTCTGTAGTGATTTAAAGATTCACTGTATTTGTACATACAGTGATCATACAACAATAATACAGTGTGTCTTAGAAATCACATATAGAATCATCCCTTACTACCAAGTTTTGGATACTGCACATCTATATATATATATATATATATATATATATATATATATATATATATATAAACGCGATTATGATATAAAGGCCTATTGCATACGATACGTGCTCAATGCAAATTTTGGAGTACATATCAAACCGAATAATATACATACAAACAACTTGATTTAACCACAGTCTATACTTGACTCTGTAGCGGCTCTATTTCTGATATTGAGCACTGTCAAAAAAATATATTATTTCTAATTTGTATTTGCAAATATTGGTAAAAATACCCATCTTTTCGATGCGATGCTATGCAAATATTCTTCAATCTTTACTCTTTTAACGAGGGAAGCCACACACAAACCAAAGATCATGCTGTGAACAGAACTGTATCCCTTCGGCATTCCCCTTTTAAGGCGCCCCAGGAACCGGGCAATAGACACATTCCTATTTCTCTGAATTTTTTAGATGAGGCTTGATTTTTAGTATTATCTGCATTATTCAGACTATTGTCCTCAACTTCATTGTTATCTGTACAACGTTTCGGCCGATATGCGCTCCAGCATTCTTCAAGTATTTCCTGTCGGACTCGGGAACCTTCTCAGATTTGGGAACCTTCTTTTCGGACTCGGGAAGATTCTTGTCGTCATTGGGAGCCATCACGGAACTTTGAACCTGACCCTTTATTCAGTCCACGGGGGGTATCCTGTTATCATTCAGCTAACCATACCTGAGGTAGAGACGTTAAGCTGTGTTAATTATCATTCTATGTTACTGTTGCCCCTGGCCAGGATTGAACCTGCAGTCCAGAGATAAATGTCAATTAGAACTGTCTTACTCCTTTATCCACTAGGCCATGTGTCCAATTGTCCAAGTTTTATGTTAGCCTTAAACATTTTGAGATGGGACAGTTCCTTTGTTGTAGTGGCTAACGTGCTGGACTGCGACATTGCAATATGCATGTTCAAACTCCAGTCTCGGTATTATGTTCACTTTCAGTCTAATACCCTTGGGAAAGGTATGAATCTTCTCATTATCCAATCAAAAGGTTAAATAGTACTAATAAAAAAGTAAAGTCGACGGAGTGGCTTATTGTCGGTATCAGCCAGAGAGCGGGGGAGTCAATCCCCTTTTCAGTAGCATTAGACAAAGGAGAGTGTTTGTTTTTTTTGCGTCTGAGGTGATGCACCTCGCCTACCATCAGCTACCCATTTTACTGCACATATCCCTATGCTACTCATGCATCGAGTTGGTGAGGACTGGTATTGAACCCGGAACCTTGCGGTTCCGAGCCGGATGCTCTACCAAATGAGCTAAACTGGCCTGTTCTTTCATAAGGATGTATTTGGTAGTAAATAACCCGCACATGTTGATATGCCATTGAATATAGGTTTAGTTTGGTTTCTTTCCGACATATCAACCTCTGTGGGTCATTTAATGCTGACAAAGATTTGAAATAAATTCATTCTTAATGGATATTCTGTTTTTTTTTATTAACACATTTTACTATTTAACCCATCGATGGGACCCTAACAGGTACAACCACTCCGGGTCAGAGTGGACCTAAGAGCAATGGGGATGAAGGGGTGCTCCACGTTTCCCAAACCTCCTAAACTGGAACCTCACCATCAGATAGAATTTAACGTTATTTCCAGGACATGAAGACACTCAGCCACCGCCTTCTAGCACCCATATGATACAAAGGATTGGGGGTTGCCATGAGGGCAATAGTGTTGGGACAATCATATAGGTGCTAGGGCTTGACATGTCCAGCAGATTGATTGGAAGGGGCCTCTCCGAACGCCCGTTTAGCCTAAGTAAGGACCAAATGGACTGTTACATGTCATGGACTGCTAAGCCACCAGGTTTCCATCCTTAAGCACCAAGGATCACCACCCACGGCCAACAGGTGGCTCCGTTGGGGGAGTCTTACCCCTCTGCAGAGGTGCAGTCGGGATATTCTAAAGCCCCGGCCGATAGGGTGGCATTAAACAAAGAAACCAAATCAAACTATCTTTTGGGCAACACTACTTTTTTTTTTTATTAAGGAAATAATGCCAAAAACCAAAGCGAACGCCGAGAGCAACAGCCTCAGAGAATGACAATTTGAAGTCACGCCTAACATGCAAAAAAACGGATATTGCAATAGGAAATTTCATAAAGAAAACAGAATCTTGTAGTAAGAAAAAAAAGAGAAGAAATTTTTGTCACGAGGAATGTTATTTCTCAAAATTCTTGAAAATCTAATAACTTGGGATATTTCATTGTATCTTGAAATGAAAAATGAAGGAAAGAAAATGTTGAATGGATAAAATAGGATTTATTTTATTTTATTTTATTTTATTTTATTATACTGACACGTATTTCGGCCAGGAATTTAACCATGCATACATGTATTCTATCTATTATTATTTTAAATATGAAATAAAATTATTGAAACACGTGTCAGTACGATAAAATAAAATAAATCCTATTTTATCCATTCAACATTTTCTTTCCATTATTTTTCATTTCAACATACCATCGGATTCGCTTTAATTAGAACTTACATTTCATTGTATGCTCATTCTAAAAAGATATATTTAGTTTGAAAAGGCTGTGGATGCGTGAGGTGTAATGGTTACCGTCATAAGAAATGGACACGACGACCCGAGTCCAAATCCTAGGCTGTATGCATTTCACATAGCACGTTGGGAGAGGCATGAATCTAACTATTCATCCAACAGCTATGGGTAAATAGAAAGGCAGATTGGACTTATTAACCCTGGTTAGATAACCACTCTAGGAGAAGGAAAATTCTAAATTCAATACCTATAAAACTCCGCTTAAGAAATTGAATTTTTTCTCAAATCCTACTCACGTGGGGTGGAGTTTAAACACACACACACACACACACACACACTCACTCACACACACATATATATACATACATATATATATATATATATATATATATATATATATACATATCAATATATATTGCCTAATATAAACACACACACACACTCATACACATACACACACAGAGACTCACACGTATATATATATATATATATATATATATATATATATATATATATATATTAAACTCTGATGGTGTAAAAAATAAACTCTTGGCACCATAATTTCTAAAAGCAAGTAGATGCTAAAATTGTCAATACACTAAGTAGACCAAATAATAATCAAGCCTAATGAGTCAGAGAGTATTTACCTAGGATTCTCTTAATGGATTATCCTGATGTGGCAGATCATCGTGATTAACGCGCCCTAAATTGCAAAATCAAGTGATATATATATATATATATATATATATATATATATATATATATATATATATATATGAATAAGATATAATGAAAAAACAAACGATGTTTACAACTGAAATAGGCTCATCAGAAGAGAAAGTGTGCAAACCATTTCGGGGCCCAATTCTCTTGACGGTTTAAAAAGCAACACTCGGCCCATCCTCAACTAATATGAGGACCCTATTGCATTATAATGTATCAACCGCACGTGGGTCGGTCATCAACAAAAATATAAGACGGGAAAAAGACCGTTAGTAAAAACAGAACGCTGCTTCGAAAATAAAACAATTAACGACAAATTAAATATACATACACATCAAATATCACCAGTGCTTGGTTTTTGAGGAAAAATAATGAAGATTTGATTTATATTTATGAAGATAATTACAAAATAAGATTTAAATGATAACAGCATAGAATTTTTTTTACATTTAATATTGTAAATAGTAGACACCAATTTTTCTTTTAGAGTTGCTTGATCAACGCAAGATCATTTTTTAATGTGGGAATTTTACTGGGGCATCCTGTGAGGGTCCAACACATGATTCAGTTATAAATTATTACTGAATCATGAGTTGGACCTGCGAGACTAACATTTTTAAAAATCCCCTTCTACCCAGGCGACGCCGGGTAGCTGCTTCTTGTATTATATACCCGACGTATGGTGTGGGTATATATGAGTATACAACACATTTGACCAAACATCGAACCACACATTTAATCACCCAATTAACCAGCCAAAACAATTATTCAAGACAAAAACATCTTGGATTGATGAAATAATTTCTCAGCTCCGGAAAACCAGAGCGGAAGCATAGAGTTAAATCCTCACTGGGTGCACCATCCAGTCAACCATCGAACCAAACAAAAAAATAACTCATCAACCATCCACTTAATCACCCAATTAACTAACCAAACAAATTATTCAAGACAAAAACCTCTTTGATGAAATAATTTCTCAGTCCCGGAAAACTAGAGCGGAAGCAAAGAGTTAAATCCTCACTGGGTGCACCATCGAGTCAACCATCGAACCAAACAAAAAAATAACTCATCAACCATCCACTTAATCACCCAATTAACTAACCAAACCAATTATTCAAGACAAAAACCTCTTTGATGAAATAATTTCTCAGCCCCGGAAAACCAGAGCGGAAGCAAAGAGTTAGATCCTCACTGGGTGCACCCGTCTTCGTTTTCAATTTCTTCTTGATAAATTTCTACCATTTCCATTCCTTGCAATATGGAAAGAGTAATCTGTACTAAGAAGGAAATATTCTTCATATTCTTTGTGGTTTTAATGATAATGCCATTTCCATTCCGGGTTTAAAAAAAACCTGTATTATTAATTCTTTGAATGTAAGCCTCTGGCTCTCAAGGCAAGCGTCCGTTGTCTAATTAAAAATGTCGGCTTTAGCGTTAAGCTTTTTTCTACTTGGGGCAAATCGAAAAGTTTTGCATAGAAAAGCCTCAACTGACAAAGAATTGGTAATATTAATACAAAATATTCTTTCTCAACTTTTATTTCCTGATTTTTAATGTTTGTTTGTTTTTTTTTTTGTTTGTTTTGTTTTATTTTTTTTTTGTTTTTTTCAATTAATTTTAAGATAAAATGTATAAAAATTATTAAAACGCAAACAAAGTCAGAAAAAAAAACATGTCAATCGCAGGTGTTGTTTCTTTAACTCCGGAAGCCAAGACCGATTCAAACAAAAATCAACAAAGCACTCAGTAAAAAAAAGAAAGAGTTATTTTCTTTTCAAATAATCAAGAAAACTCGTACCCATGCACATATTTGTTTTAATATACTCCTGTACTTTTAACGTACTAAACGTAGTATAAGATGGTTCGTTGTTTGTTTTGTTTTACGGTATATCAATCCTTTTCGGGTCATTCAATTGCCGAATCAAGTCATATCGATATAAAGTTGCTTACATTACCTGCTGTTGTTTAAATGGTCATCCATCTAAGTATTGAACAGGGTCGTCACTGCTAAGATTCGGTGATATAGCGGGAACCTGTGCTTACAACGTGACTTGACCGTAAGAGGAAGTATATATATTTACCAACCCCTTCGCACGAACAGGTGACACAAGGTCAATTTTTTAAGCGGAGTTCAACAGGTTTGAATTCAGAGTTTTCCTGCTCCTAGACCGGTTACCTAACCAAGGTTAAAGAACCCAGTCTGGCATACTATTTATCCATAGCTGGAGGGAGAGTAGAATTCATACCTTTCCCAAGGGTATTAGTGCTAAGTGAAATGCAATTACGACATCCAGAATTTGAACTCGGGGCGACGAGTCCATTTCATATGACTTTAACCATTATTGGAACTAACGTGAATTGCGGCCTTCCTGCGTCTCGGGTCAAAAGGTCCCCAACGGTCTGTATCTTTCCATAGAAAACTACTGCCCGTCCCTGCAGAACTACAGGGTGTTGCCAATAATCTATGCCACCACATAGATTATGCAACAATAATGTTACTTTTGAATTCTTTGTGAAAGTTTCTTTTTTATAAATACGAATGTTCAACAAATATCTTTTTCCCTGAAAGAAAGTTTGTTTAATGGCCTTTCTGAAAATAAAAGAAACGATAATTATTTCTAAGTATCTGCTTCAGGTATTAAGAAACATTATGTATTTAAATAACCGTAGACTTTTCTTTGTCCCCGGCGCTCTAACACGTACGATTTACGCATGAAATTATGGTGTAAGTTGTATGCGTGTGGCTGTACATAAAAAATGACGGGAAAATGTTTTTACTTTTGTGAGTACACTTAAACAGAGTCATCGCCTGAAGTTAACATTTTAAATTTCTTATTCATTGTTTTGATTAGTCTTTACATTTCAAAAAATTTTATTTTTTTGTTTTGTTGTATTTCTTTTTCATCATTGTCGTTGCTATTAATTTAAGTTAACTCTTCACGAGTTTTTCACACTAGTCACTAGTGTGAAAAACTCGTTCGAAGGAAAGCCTGTTTCTCCAGAACACTCCTAAGTATTTTGCCTGATCACAGCATTATAAAATTATAACATAATGTAGTGGGGGGGCATGGTGGGTATTTCCTAGTTCAGTAACATGATATTTCAGGGCGTCCCAGAAAAAAAAAACAGAACCCACATTATTTATTTATTTTCCTATTAAACTAACCCTAACCCTAAACCCTACCCCTACCCCCCCTAGTTGAGTAACATAATATTACAGGTTGACCCAGAAAAACAGAACCCACAAATTTTGTAATAAAACTGTTAATTTTGATTTTAATTTTTTTAACAAGGTTTAGGGTTAGGGTTAGGGTTATGGTTATGGTTGGGGTTGGGGTTGGGGTTGGGGTTTAGGGTTAGTTTAATGGGAAAATAAATGAATAATTTGAGTTCTGCTTTTTTGGGGGGTCACACTGTAATATCCTGTTACTTTACTAGGAAATAAGCGGAATGTTAGCTGACATGTAAATTATCATAGAAAGGTTTTTTTAGCAAGAATTACGTGTTAGATGAGAATGAAAAAGTTTAAGAATGAATCATCATAATACCATATGGCATTGCTTCTATTCGTCCAAGAGTAAGACGTGGCGAAGAGTTAGAGGAGAGTAGTGAAACGGCAGATTGTGGGAGTGAGGCTGGTAGGATGCGTTAAGAGAGTGAGACATTCTGCTCTTGCTCTCTGCAGTTTCGGCTTTGGGAAAATAAGAATATCATGAGAAAAGGAAGTGGCCCAGTGTTAATATTAAAAACTACAAATAACACAAGGGAAGATGTCCCCTAGCACCCCAAGCTGGTTTCCAGACTCCAAACATCAACAAATTGTCAGCCAACTGAGCATCAGCCCAGCAACGAAGAGTCGAGTCTCTCCAAGAGATAAGGGTATTTGCCTCTCATATCACTTATGAGGGCGTGACACAAGGACATTTTTATGTGGGCCCCCCATAAGCCGAAGCTCATAGGTGGTAAGCACAAAAAATGCATCGATCCCGTTGGCATTCCCCCACGTGGGAGGCTCTCCTGGGATCGACGCTATTAATTTTACTTTACCGATCCAGTGGCCGAAGCGGATACACGAGGTAAGGGTATTTGCCTCATGCCCCACTTGTATGGGATGGGCACAAGGCGTCGTTTTAACGTGGGTCCACCCACAAGCCGAAGCTCATGGATGGGAAAGAACAAAAATTGCGTCCATCCCTTCAGCATTCCCCCTCAAGGGGGCGCCACAGGCGCTGGGTAATAAACCCAGCCCTGCCCCCTATGGGGCAGGTATTGCCTGGGGTATGGCCCCCTGGGATCGACGCTATTAATTGTACTTTACCGAAGCACACTGGACCCCCAGCCGAGGCCGGGTACATGAGGTAAGTATACAAGTAATATTACTTTCAATATGTCATTACTACTTTCCGAAGATAAGAGACATAACATAACAAACGTTGACATGTCATCTCTCCATTCCGATAATGAGAGTGTAACGTAATAAAATGACCCGAAAAGGGTTGATATGCCGTTAAACTAAACAAACAGACAAACAATTATTTTTAAAGATGTTGGGTGATGAAAAACAAAAAAAACACCAAAAGTCAATTTTTAAAACAATTTGTCGGAAACAATATGAAAAAAATATTGTTGACATCAAAATGAAATAGGTCGATCAACTGAATGATATTGATTGTTTTTTCTTCTTCTTTTTTTAATTTTAAAATCAATTGAAGTAATTTCTTTTTCTTTTTCTTTTTCTTCTTTTTTTGTTGCTTACAATAAAAAAGAAATAACAGATTGACAGTCAAGATTTTTATTTGAGATGAATCAACTGAAAATCAACTGAGAATTGACAAATAAATAGAAAAACGATAAGGAAAATTACATTATTGAAGTGTTTACGCGTATATAACAAATTCCAATACTTCTTTTTTTTATTCTTCTGTACTGATCAATGAATTTCTTATCTTTTTAATCAATGAAAACTTTAATCTATAACACACTAACGGTAATGTCGTATCTTGAGTATAAACAAGTTTTTTTTTAAAGTTTTAAAGCCGTGACGTACTTAGAAATATTTAGTTAGGGTTAAAAGTGTCGTAAATTTAACCTGAAACATTATTTACTTAGACCTTGTTTTTTTCGATGCTGGTACCATTGATGAACGACAAAACTTTGGGTAATCTGAGTAAACTTAGGATTAATGTCAGTACTGCATATATCTATTACCGGAGCCTCAGCACTGGTCAGGTGGTCGCATAGGCGATATGTATCCATATACATATTTATCAAAACATTCTGCACCAGTTGGAGGTGAATCAAGGTTAATTTCTTAAGTAGTGTTTAACAGGTTTGATGTTAGAGACGTTGTTCTCCTAGATTGGTTACCTAATCAATGTTAAACAGTACAATCTGCCCTACTATTTACCTTTGGTTTGATGGGGCATGGTTGGATTCATACTTTTTGCAAAGGTATTAGCGCTTTGGGAAGTGCAACTGGTCCGTTTACAAGTTAAAACGACACATCTTTCAAGCTGTGGTTGTGTCAATGCTGCTGTTTAGCTGCACCACTTGAATCCTAACGAGGCACCTGGAGAATAAGCTAGAAGGGAGCTGCACAAGAATGCTCCACGTGATCTTGAACAAGTGATGCAAACAAAACCCCACAAGGAAGCAGCTGTACGGCCACTTGCCCCCTATCTTACAAACCAACCCAGTGATACGAACAAAACATGCTGGACACTGCTGGCAAAGCAAGGACGAACTCATAAGCGGCATTCTCCTGTGGAAACCAGCACGTGGACATGCCAATGCGGGCCGTCCAGCAAGGACCTACATTGACCGGCTCTGTGCGGATACTAAATGTTGTACAGAGGACCTCCTGAGGACAATGAATGGCAGTGAAGGTTTGCGCGAGATTGTCATGGATATCCGTGCTGATTGCCTGAGATGATGATGATGATGAAGAAGTGCTAAAAGCCTGGTCAACTATTTGAAATCATCCCTGCGTGTCCATTTCTTACGAAAACAATGATGAAATTTCGTAACAAAAGGAAACATTTCACGATTTAATTTTCTGAATAAGTCTAATTATTTTCTATCTGATGGATTCCGTGCAGCCATCAGATACTGCACCAAGGGTATGTATTGTATATAACTCTTGTAACTATAATTACTTCCGAATGATTAATAACATTTGTTACTTGAAACTATATAAAACTTGTCCTAATGTTGAGTCTGTGAGTGAGTCTATCTTCCTTTCACTAGTTCTATACAGGCATATTGTTTTCGCTTCTGAGGTAGAGCGCGACTCCTACTATCAGCTCCCAACTTTACAGCACATATCCAAACCGTGCTATTCATGCACTGAGTTGCCGAGGGCCAATATCGAACCCGGGGACTTGTAGTTCTGAGACTGTGCTAAACCGAAGACCGACGTCGGCATTTGATAGTCAATCAAGTTCAATCGTATTCATTATTTGTTAATTGATATTTTCAATTGTTATCACTTTGACCCTCATAATCCACAGCTTTTTATTGGCAAGGTGTGCATTAACATGTCACTTTTTCAATTCCAAATTCCATTATTATTATTATTTTACTCCTTTTGAGTTTTCACATTAGCTGATGGTCTTTCACTGGAGTCTGAGTGACAGCAAGTCTCCTCAGATCTCCAGGACTCTTCTGAGTATTCTGGCAGATTGCAGCAGTGCAGTATTCTGAATGGTTTCAATTCTTCCTCAGATTTCCAAACTTTCCAAACCCTTTTCTAATCCTTTTGGGACTGTTCCAAGTGCACCAACTACAATTGGTAAAACTTTCACTTTCATGTTCCATAACTTTTTCAGTTCTCTGGCAAGATCCGGATATTTGTCCATTTTTTCATTTTCCTTGAGCTTCACCCTGTGATCTGCTGGCACTGCAAAATCCACCAGTTGACAAGTTCTTTCTTTTTTGTTTATCAGCACTAGATCTGGTCTTCTTGCTGGGATAAGGTGATCCGTTTTTATTTCAAAGTCCCAGAGAATTTTATGCGTTTCGTTCTCAAGAACAGATTCTGTTTTATGCATATACCATTTTGTTGTATGATCAAAATTTAATTTTTTGCATAACTCCCAGTGGATCACCTTCCCAACCCAGTCGTATCTAGTTTTGTATAATCGTTGTGCTAGTTTGCTACATTCGCAGAGTATATGGTTTACAGTCTCATCTCTATTACCACAAAGTCCACATTTACTATTTGTTGGGTCTTATCAATTTTCGCTTTGATATAATTCGTCCTCATGGCATTATTTTGTGCAGCAATTTGGCATTATTTTGTGCAGCAATTAATTATTATTATTATTATTATTATTATTATTATTATTATTATTATTATTATGAGGTTTTCACACCTGCCGTAGACGGTGGTTCACTGTAGGCTGAGTGAGAGCAAATCTCCTCAGGTCTCTAGGAGTGGATCATTGCCGAAGATCTGGAACCTTTTCCAAGTGCGACAACGATAACCTTCAACCTTTCGGATATTGTGATCGGGTCAGTCAATTCAAAGAGAGTGTATTTAATCGAGTTAACATTTTTCCTTTGATAGAAATATTGACTGGTGTCCATCATCGCATGCTGAAAAATGACAAAGATCTAGCAGAGCAATGCGTACATAACATATTTCCTATTGACGTTAAGATGCTGAGACTTCATTCATAAGTTGACCTTTGCATATCTGAATAAAATCCGCCTGTCACCAGCATTAGACGGGAAATACATCAAGTGGCTCCAAGATCAGGCGGAAGTTGAATATGCGTGGATCTAGTGTTTCCACACCGTGACGTGAAATCAACAAAGCTGTGAGGTATTGTAAGGAGCTGCTGGCCCACATTAGGTTAGTGGTAATAATGATTTGGAACTGAAACCATTCTGACCTCAAGGTCATCAATCTGGTGAAAGGATTTTTTTCTGTGACAATTCTGCTGTTGTACTTGCGATCGCAGTTTTATGAATTAGTATCAGTAACACAACATACGCACAGACACACAAACAGACCACACAAACAGACAGACAGACGCACACACACACACACACACACACACACACACACACACACCACCCACACTAATATATATATATATATATATATATATATATATATTATATTTACTAACCCATTCGCACGAGCAGGATGTGACAAGAGGTCAATTTCTTTAGCGGAGTTTAACAGGTTTAAATTCAGAAGTGTTCCTTCTTCTAGACTGGTTACCTATACATGGTTAAAAGGCCCGGTATTCCCTGCTATTTACCACTAGCTGGGGGGAGAATTTGATTCATACCTTCTCAAGGGTATTAGCGACATATGAAATGCAAACAGCTTCGTCCAGGATTTGAACTCGGGTCGACGAGTTCATTTCCTACGACTCCATTACACCACGCGCCTCCACACACACACACAGACACACACACACACACACACACACACATATATATATATGTGTGTGTGTGTGTGTGTGTGTGTTCATTCGGATATAATGTGATAATGTGTAGGCAAATAAAAATGAGACTAAGTATCTTGTGGAGTATAAAGAGAAAGATGGCGATGAACACGGATCTATATTATAAAGACATTGGGACTGTCTATTTTAACTATAATACATTTCATCGTCCTCGTAATCTGTTAAATAAGAGATCAGAAATTGTATTAAATTGTCACCGTGGAGCTAAACGTCTACTTTTTAATTTGGCGCCAGATTAAAAGTGAATGCTCACGTGAATAATTATTGTATCAGACATTGACAGCATTATCTATTAATAATGGAGATTCGGTCTCTTTTGTCTGTGACCGAAACTACATCACTGCGTACGTCACAGTAATTTCTTTAATGCTATGAAAAATCAATTAATTGTCAAATTTTCACGAATATTTTGTTAATCATCTACCTTTAGATGAATTTATGTTTAAAATAGTTTTTTTCTAAAATAAATTAGGGGAAATATGTTTTTACTATGTTGACCCACCCCTTATTTTATTTTATAAAATCTGAACAAAATTCATTTTACTCGTACGATTTCTAACTTTTTCTATAAAGATAAGAGTCTGAATAAATAATTAACATTTTTTTAGAAACGTTTCGGGGTTTCTTACCGTCGTAAAACAAAACAAATATTTCAGTGCAATGGAGTGAATGAGATGCTTTTTAAGTAAGTAATTATTTTTTAAAAGGTAGTAAATGTTTTATTTTATTTATTTAATCCCCCGCTTGCAGGCAATATCTTTCAAAATTTAATTTTACACCGCCTGGACGGCGTTTTATACTAGTGTAATTAAGATAATGTAAAAGAAATTAGCAGACAGCAGACCTGTTTGCATAGACACTCAAGTAGGTTTGTCGTTCGACCGGCGGGTCGGATGTAGTACGCGTCGGCTCCGAACAACATTGACTTAACTCAAAACACCATGTGTCCCGATAACGCATTGGTCCTACAAGACTAATGTACTCCTATATACTCAAACAAGAACAACAACCAAACCACAATGTGAAACATGTCAAACACCTTGAAAGTTAAACACTCATTCTTGGAATTCAGGTTTTTCTCTCACATCATAAAAAGTTATTATAAAGCAAACAATATGAAAGATCTGTTCGAAAATGTCAACATGGAGGATATTCTCACTTTTTTTAGGAAATAAAATTATACCATAGAATATAGACATGAAACTAATCAATACCATACAACATAATCCCCAATAATGCTAACACATTGTTAAAACCAATAACTAAAAAGTATAAATATAAATACACGATATGTATTACTTCCTAACGGTTAGGCATGACATAACCCCAGACGGGTTGATATGCCGTTAAAATCAATAAACCAACCAACCAATCAAAACTCCCCTGGAAGCGGCACGATCCCAGTTGGCATGCGCATTGACAATATAAAATATGTTTGTGCATAGGATTAGATTTCGAATGCTGGTCGATATTGTGGGCTTAATTTCAGATTTAGACTTTTTATGCCTTTGCAGAAATTGAAGAATGCGTTTCGTCCGGTCCCTCTTTGTCAAACGGCCAAAATTTCGGCCAAATCGAGGTTGAGTTGGCGAAAATCACAACGAAGGGGATATTGGTTTCATGTGCAGGCAAACAAGACATATTTTTCGTTGGTTCTTCTATAAAATTGGCATCGTTACAAATTTCGAACCATATGACCTTTAGACACCCCTTTTGCTTTGCTTATTCCCCCCCCCCATGCTTATTCATAAGTACACCGTCAAACATCCGGTTTGCTAACAGACGATTTTTAGATTTTTTATTTTTAAATTATAAAACTAACCCCTAACCCTAACCCCTAACCCTAAACCTAACCCCTAACATACAACCGGGTGTTGACGATGTAAATGAAAAAATGTACTTATGAATCAGCAAAGCAAATGGGGTTCCTAAAGGTCATATGGTCCCAGATTTCAATGCTGGAAGAATATTTTTAGACCTTCAAGAGCCGTGGAGACGCACGGTATAATCCAGACGAATTCAAAAACTGAATGCGACTGGTTGCTGTTCCCCTGGTACTAATACACTTGGTAAAGATAAAAATCCAACTATTCTTCCTCCAGCTACGAATAAATAGTAGGACAGACTGGGATCTTTAATTTTGGTATGGCAACCGGTTTAAGAAAAGAAAAAACTCTGAATTCAAACAAAATGGACCCTCTTCTTGATTTTTCAAAACTACTTTAAGAGTTCCTCCTTTACTCTCCCCCCCTATTCATTATCTAAATTTGTGAATTCATCCAATCACTTGGCGTTTAGACTTATAGATATGTAAATTGATTCAATTGATTTCAAAGGAGAGCAAATTCTAAATTCACAGCTTTTCTTAAAAATTCCAGAATTCCATCCCATCAAGCCTTTGTGGGGATTTAAATAGAATTAAATTAAATCAAAATTAAATAAATAAAAAGTTCTAAGCGTCTGGACTCTGGCGTCTAGAGTTAACGGTCGAATCAATAAAGTCTCCATCTATACTTCGAAACAGTTTGTCTTTTTATTTACCTCCATCTCCTCATTACATATTTCCTATACCTTTTCACCCTCAATTCTATAAGACACATATCTTTTCTAAAGTCCACAAAACAAAATCCTAAAGGTAGCGAGATGATGAAGGTCCTGAGTTTTGAGGACTACTATTAGAAAAGGAGAAGAAGAATTAAGATATAGAATAAAGTTTTTTAAAAAAAAATTAACGCAAAACGGTTTGTCAGGAATTTTGACCGGGGCCTGCCCCTACCCCCGAATGAGAAGTATTAAAGCCAACTGGGTACGGGTGTAGACCGGAACCGGAAGTCACGTGGTCACGAGGAACAACGAAGAAAAATACTGGGCCCTCTTTTTGCTTTCCGAGGCCTAGGGTACGGGCCTCTGTCCCTAGTGTGTGGATTACAGTAATTTAACAGTGTCCTCTCTCTCTTTCTCTCTGCCTTTCCTCCTCTTCCGAAACAACCCACGAGACGAGCCTGAAATAAAAGCTAAGCACCTTGTGACGTTATATTTCTCGCGTTGTACCTTTTTATCGACAAGAGGACTGTCGCGTAACGAATACCTTTTTAGTGCTGTGAATTTGGAGGCAATTTGACAATACCCGCTATATACAACTTATATCGATATACCGCTACGTTACACTAAGATATATATATATATATATATATATATATATATATATATATATATATATATATATATTAGATTTCGAGATTTCTAATTTTAAAACATTAAAAAATTAAATGAATGATGATATCAATCAGTTCTGTGCGGATTCTGGATGTCATCCGACAGACAATGACTAATAAGCCCAGGAGGCAAAGAGAAGCTTTTTTCTTGGAATTCTTTAAATAAGAGATCACTATTAGTATAAAAATGTCACCACAATGCTAAACAGCTACTTTGCAATTTAAATCCTGACTGAGGTTTGAATTGGAGTTACGCTGAACCAAAATTGAATTTTTTCCTTTGCTCAGTCGGTAGAACGACCGCCTTGGAATCACAATGTTTCAGTTTCGATACCGGTAGATGTGGTACTCCACCTCAGACGGCAGAACAATCTCCTTGGTCTAGCGCTAGTGAAAAGGGGATAGACTCCCTCGCTGTCTGATACCGACTTTGGGCCGACACGACGATTTTTAGTTTTTACTTTATTTTTATACTCGTATCTGTCAACGGCGCTTGATTATGACGGTTTAGACTGTGATTTTCAAACTTGTTTCAAAATCATATAATGGTGTGTGTGTGTGTGTGTGTTTGTGTGTGTGTGAGAGAGAGAGAGAGAGAGAGAGAGAGAGAGAGAGAGAGAGAGAGAGGAGAGAATATGCGTACATGGGTATTTGTCTCATACCCCACTTGTATGGGCTGGGCACAAGGCCTCGTTTAACGTGGGCTCTCCCACAAAGCGAAGCTCATGGGTGGGAAAGAACAAAAATTGCGTCGATCCCTTCGGCATTCCCCACAAGGGGGGGGGGGGGCTCAGGCGCAAGGGCAATAAACCCACCCCTGACCCTTTTAATCAAGGGCGCAGGGATTGCCTGAGGGATAGCCCCTTGGGACCCGACTTATTAATTGAACACACCGGTCCAGTGGCTGAAGCACACCGGACCCCCGTCCCGAAGGATGGGTTGGAAGTGTGGTTATACTAATACCTAAATAAATGTTTGCATTTCTCATAGAGCTAGGCGCTCTTGGGAAGGGTATGCATTCAACTTTTCTGTTTCCTGCTATGGGTAAATTGTAGAATAGGCTAAAGGAAGGAAAACTCTAAATTCAAACCTGTTGAACTTCGCTTAATAAGTTTATACATATATATAGTAAGTAAATAAAGACGGTGGGGCGGCCTAATGTCGGTATCAATTATTCAGTGAGGGAGTCTATCCCTTTTTCCCTAGCTCAAGAATATTATTTCAGCTCCTCACGTTATTGCGCATGTCCCTGTAATACTCATAAACTGAGTTGGCGAGGACTGATATCGAACCATGATCCTTGTGATTCCCAGGTAAATATCTACCAACTGACTAATATTATTATATATATTATATATTATATATATATATATATATATATATATATATTGTAGGGCAGACTGGGCCCTTCAGCCTTGGGTAGGTAACCAGTCTAGGAGAGGGATAACTCCGAATTCAAAATTCCCTCCAGCTATGGATTAAATAGTAGGCAGACTGGGCCTTCAACCTTGGGTAGGTAAACCAGTTCTAGGGAGAAGGAATAATCTGAATTCAAAATTGCTGAGGTCGGTCGTTGATTGGGTTTGTTTGGCAACTCTTGATGCACCAATCATTTCCTATCGACTGTGCCAAAATGTGTGGATGGTCCAACACAAGCCTTCACCACTATAAACAAATCACTGTGTGGGGTGTTCATTTGTGTGTGTGAACCCTCATGCGTCGAAAATCGAACGAGAGAGTCCATAATAATATATATAATATAATATCTATATATATATATAAGTATATATATATATTCCTGTGGATAGATCTACACGCACATTTAGCAAATCATCAAAGACGGTCATGGATGTCGTGATCAAATGGACATGTCTCCATATACACTGACACGATAGTGACTAAAAAACTAAACATGTTATTCAGATGACAATAAAATGTACACGAATGCGTGAAATATATATATACGCTATATAATTCATCATTAAGCACATGAGCAAAGTTTAGCTAGTTGGTTTCACATAGACTCAGTGCTTACGTCTGTTTTTGTCTGACTACAAGATACAAAGGATAATTAACTAATTAATCTTGTTAACTCAAAAGAACTGAAATTTAAGTGATCACGGCCTTCTAGTATGCGTTGTCGGAAGAAAATCTGATATTAACTATTACTTCGCGCCCTACAATCCTTATTTCGCCGTTTTACTGTTCATCGGTGTGACTAGATACGTCAGGCTGCTTCAGGCTGGGTTCGAAACCCGACCGAATTATTATCCGTCAAACTCTTTCCACTGCCCCCCCCATCTACAAACCCACTTTTTAGAAATGGAATTTTACTGTTATAACATACTAGGCCATTAAGGAGTGCTCTATCAGTTTTAAGGAGAGCTATGCAATTTTTGCGTAATTAGCGGTCCCCGGAAAATTCCATTTCAGAGAGCTCAATCCAACAGGGGTGAAGAGATAAAAGTACTAAGTGACATTCACATACATCCTCGTCAGAGTGACTGAAGAGAAGACAGGTATGCTTCATAAGCTGGTCATCCAGAGACCAGACCGAATTGTCATCAGTCAGACATCTTACCACCGCACCATATATATGTGTAAAGGTTAGAAAACCAGTCTCCGTTATAACTGATTAGTAAAATTTTGATTCATCAACCTATCTTGATAAATGCACCATAAAATTTTGGAACTTGTGTGTTAAAGGGTAAACCATTTTTTTTAAGGAACTTCGTTTTTTTGATAACCTCAAACTTGTTTGATCTTGTTCTAATCTTATAACCAGAGCGATATATGTCACATAAGGGATTCAAGTTACGAGTATGAGTAGTAGTGTCCTAGTAGTAAGTGATAGTCGTAGTTCTTCTCCTCTC
>CM042157.1:22167758-22197758 GCA_023376005.1 Doryteuthis pealeii
TAATATAATATGTTATATATATTATTAAAATATATATTATATATATTATAAATATATATATTTTATATAAATATATATATATATATATATATAATATATAATTATATATAGAGAGAGAGAGGAGAGATATTAATAAATATATATATACTAAATATATATATAGAGAGACAGAGGACAGAGAGACAGAGAGAGAGAAAGAGAGGAGAGAGAGAGTCTAAGTAACTGCATTTGGATTTTTTGCGTCCCTGTAAACACACACTTTTAGCTTTGAAAGAGTCACCAAGGAAAAATTAATGGGGAGACAACTAAAGCCGTCTAAGCTCCTACCTTGTAACCTATCCTGGTGGTATTCGTTTCTAAGGAAACTATTGAAATGTATTCACAGTTAGGCTTGAAATGGCGGGGAAGAAAAAAGAAAACACTGGGATCTGGATATGATGTCTATTGCGTCCTTTTAGATTTTTTGGTGGGGGCATCAGAGACACAGGCACGCGTACCTTATCTGCCACCTTGTATATTATATATATATATTATATATATATTATATTAATCAGAATTTCCGTTTAGGAAACTACTCTTTGGGTTCCTGTAGGGGATTATTTCGCCTTTGCCCTGGAAGAGTAGCTCCCCGCTGTGTTGCCGTTTGGTGGCCCCTAGTTGGACCTCTGGTATAGTAAGCGGCTGATTCAAAAGCTTCCCTTTTCTTTCCTTACTGCCTCTGAAGCGAGCACAAGGGGTTAGACTGTATATCTACCCCTTGCACGGTGGGGACTTTGCCCCCCCTTACATTACTGTAAGTCTTTTATACAGCATGGGACATATGCCTTTAAGTTTCCATTGTCCTGTAAATTTGTAATTTTTATGTTACATGTTGGGTATCTTGTTTATACTAAATTAATTTTATGCTTGTAATTACCATTCTGAATGTTCTATGTACGTTTATGGTAAATCTTACTCGTTACAATGTGGCTGTACACCTATTAAATGTTTTTGTCTGCACAACGGTGTTCGGAGCTGTTGTTCAATTATTAATTTGACATCTTACATTCCCAATGGGAGTGTGTTTGTATGTATGTGCGTGTTTGTGCGTAGTGTATGTGTGTCCACAGAGCTTATTAATCAAGAAATATATACTTGGATACAAAACCAGGTTAAAAGTTAATCTACCATGCCTAGCAACTTTCCAATATATTCCCCTGACACACGAAAATGATACAATTATGTAACTGTCTTTGATATTTACCATTATTCCCGGCAGAACGATTCCGTATAAGTTTAACAGGAATTCTTGGTCTGAAATGAAATCTTTAGCATCTTATAAGAAACGTTTAAATTTCCTTTTCGCTCTCTCAGTCACATTTCAAGTTAAGTGCGAGATAGCGTCAGTGAATTCAAATAGACTATTTTAGTTTATCGTAGAATGTGATTAAATAGTAATCACTTTTTTGTTTCTTATCTTTCCGTTTTCTAATGTATATTTGAATTCTGCCTCGTTTATATCAATCGATGTTAGTTATTTAATAAGTTTGCGCAATCGTCTTACTGGGTTATAAATAGTCTATAAAAGTAGGTGGCAAGTTCTTGAGATTTTATACGAAGATCATTCAGTGAATAAGTTGTACCTATTTCAAGTATATATGTTGCATACCCTTTCTTTACTTCTATTTCTTCTATCATCTTGACTTGGTCTGAAAAATCTTCTAAGGTCTGGACTTTCTTATTGGCTATGTTCCTGCTGGCTGTCGTCCTGGATTCATTTCTTAGTCTTGTTACCAAGACATCATCAACCACAAGAACATATTAATTATACAACTTTTATTTCCTTAACTATACATTTCATGTAACTAAAAATCTGACTAACATAGCGCGTGTGAGTTCCAGTTTCGGCAGAGGCATAAGATGACGCCTGCTCTGCCTGACGTCTAACTGCAAACTGGGGACTCAAAAGGGTCTCACGTGACTTCACATATTTTGGCGGGCTTCTGTAATTTTCATAGAAGGACCCGGCCATGGTATGAAAAGGGTTATCCCCTCAGAATTACAGGGGATTGACAATAATCTTATGCAACCGCATAGATTATGTAACATATAGTGATGGCTCGTTTCGTGTCCCAAAGGATTGTTAGCATGAACTTCTTTTGCTGCATAATTGATGGGTATCCTATCAATTATTCACGGTAGTGTAAATTATTTGAAGTTAACAGGAAAATACAATGGTTACACAGATTTTTGAGCGATGTCTCTTAACCTTATTTTGACCTCTCTTCCTGTTTTATAGGCAAACATGGGAGAGATAATTAGATAATTCACCTTTACGAGAAAATTATCTACAAAGAAGAAATTGTCATTTTACAGTACCAAGTGGTTAACTAAGAAGTTTCCAAAAAAAAAAAAAAAAAACTACTACGATTTTGTGTAAAACTTATGTGTAAAATATTCAGAATAATTATTTAATTAATAGATAACCACTACACAAACGAGCACCACTAATGTATTTGATCAACAGACAACCGTTTGTATCGACTGCCGAAATTTGTGGTTATGTGTCCTAAAGTTTAAGTCGTATACATATAAAATTTATTCGGAGAATCACGCTCAAACCGCAGAGGGTAAATTTAGGCCCAGCAAAGGGTTAACGTTCCATAACTGCTCTAATATTTTAACAAAAACGAGTGTGCGTGATTGAAATGACATTCTGGGGAAATATCGTGGTGAGTTGACATAGGGTGGGGGGGGGTTATGATTTATTTCGTGACAATTTTCTCCTGGACGAAGAAAATCACATTAAACGGAACTGACATTTGGTGAATTATAGTTATGTACTAAGCTCAGCTCAGATGTGGCACAAGGCCAGAAGTATGGGCGCCCAGTGAGAATAAACTCACTAACAATGGCCCTGCAAATCTAGCTTGGTAAACCATTACACCACGGAAGGTGCCCTATCTGAGAAATTATTTGATGATTCTATTTTTATCACACACAACACACACACACACACACACACACACACACATATATATATATATATATATAATCCAAAAGTCCACAGAAGAAATCTTCCTTACGACACAAGAGTTTTATTTAAAAAACCTGTCGCAGTTTGAGAGCTCAATGTGTGCTCTTAATGTTAGAGTCACAGAGCAAATATATAAGTAAAGAAATAACAAAAGACTTAGGGAGTTAGCATTATAGTCTATTTCCTATTTCTATAAAATTAAAAAAATTAAGAAAATAAAAAAATTAAAATCTGTTTTCAAATGCCTTTAAAGTAATAAAGAATTCATCATTCGCGTCTGATGAGTCTGGAGAGTTAGACATTTTGTCTAAGCTCCCTAAAATAGACTATAAAGCTAAATCTCTAAGTCTTTTGTTATTTCTTTACTAATATATATTATATATATATATATATATATATATATAATATTGTGACAATATGCATCTAAATACTTCACTGTGGACTGTCAGCGTTGAAGACATGGAGTGACGTCATCGTCGTTTGCAACAGACTTTTTAAAAGGCAACGGAGTGTGTGTGTGTGCAAAACTTAGGGGAAAGAGGATGTGTTGATTGAAACGTTAACATCAAGAATGACAAGGTTGATTTCAATTAGATTGCTAACGAAAGTACAATTAATTCTAGTCTTGAAAAAGAATCCCGACATTTAGTTTAATCAAGAGCTTGTTCATTTTTTTTTTTTTAAAAAGATTTACAATTAGGACGGTGATCGATTGAAACCAATAAAGTTCAATGAGACAATGAATAAAGACGTTGGGCGTAATTATTCAAATTAATTAATTGCTACATTTCAAAGTTACTTTTGATATTAGTGTTTTTTTTTTTTTTTTTGTTGTTGTCTTTTTCTTGGTATAGAGAGTAAGTATTTTCCTTTTTTGGTTTGGTTTGTTTTGTTTACGGCATATCAACCTCAGTCGGTCATTTAATGCCGATAAAGTTTTGAAATAAAATCAATTCTTAATGGATAATACAATCTCTTTTTTTATAAATACATTTTTCTATTTAACCCATAGATGGGACCCAAACAGGTACTACCACTCCGGGCCAGAGTGGACCAGGGAGCAATGGTGATGAAGGGGTGCTCCACATTCCCCAAACCTCCAAAACTGGAACCTCACCATCAGATAGAGTTTAACGTCATTCCCAGGACATGTAGACCCGCAGCCACCGCCTTCTAACACCCATATGATAAAGAGGGTTGGGGCTTGCCATAAGCTCAATAGGGTTGGGGCAATCATATAGGTGCTAGGGCTTGACATGACCAGCCGATTGATCGGAGGGGCCTCTCCGACCACCCATCTAGCCCAAAATAGGGCCAAAGTAGAGTATTGCATGTCATGAACTGCTCATCCACCTGGGTTCTATCCTTAAGCATCACGGGTCGCTACCCACGGCCAACAGGTGGCCCCATTGGGGGAGTCTTACTCCTCTGCAGAGGTGCAGTCGGTGCATTCTAACGCCCCAGCCGACAGGACGGAAGTATTTTCCTGTCCTCCTATCAGGCTGTATTGACACAAGGACTCTTTAACGTTGAATTGTATAACAGACAAATTTTCTCAATGTAGACTCTTCTTCCCCCTCCAAAAAATTAAAAAAAGATTATTATACATTGAGCTTTCTGTAGTGATTTAAAGATTCACTGTATTTGTACATACAGCGATCATACAACAATAATACAGTGTGTCTTAGAAATCACATATAGAATCATCCCTTACTACCAAGTTTTGGATACTGCACATCTATATATATATATATATATATATAAATATGTATATACATAAACGCGATTATGATATAAAGGCCTATTGCATACGATACGTGAGCAATGCAAATTTTTGGAGTACATATCAAACCGAATAATATACATACAAACAACTTAATTTAACCACAGTCTATACTTGACTCTGTAGCGGCTCTATTTCAGATATTGAGCACTGTCAAAAAATGTATTATTTCTAATTTGTATTTGCAAATATTGGTAAAAATACCCATCTTTTCGATGCGATGCTATGCAAATATTCTTCAATCTTTACTCTTTTAACGTGGGAAGCCACACACAAACCAAAGATCATGCTGTGAACAGAACTGTATCCCTTCTTCATTCCCCTTTTAAGGCGCCCCAGGAACCGAGCAATAGACACATTCCTATTTCTCTGAATTTTTTAGATGAGTCTTGATGATTATCTGCATTATTCGGACTATTGTTCTCCTCTTTATTGTTATCTGTACAACGTTTCGGCCAATTTGTCCTCCAACATTCTTCAAGTATTTCTTGTCAGACTCGGGAACTTTCTCGGACTTGGGAACCTTCTTTTAGGACTCGGGAACCTTCCTGTCGTTATTGGGAGCCATCACGAAACTTTGAACCCAACCCTTTATTCAGTCCACGGGGGTATCCTGTTATCATTCCGCTAACCATACCTGGGGTAGAGGCGTTAAGCTGTATTAATTATCATTCTATGTTACTGTTGCCCCTGGCCAGGATTGAACCTGCAGTCCAGGGATAATGTCACTTAGAACTGTCTTCCCCTAACTCCTTTATCCACTAGGCGATGTGTCCAATTGTCCAAGTTTTATGTTACCCATAAACATTTTGAGATGGGACAGTTCCTTTGGTGTAGTGGCTAATGTGCTGGATTGCTACATTGCAATACGCATGTTCGAACTCCAGTCTCGGTATTATGTTCACTTTCAGTTTAATACCCTTGAATCTTCTCATTATCCAATCTAAGGGTTAAATAGCACTAATAAAAAAGTAAAGTCGACGGAGCGGCTTATTGTCGGTATCCGCCAGAGCTCGCGGGGGAGTCAATCCCCTTTTAAGTAGCGCTAGACAAAGGAGATTGTTTTTTTGCGTCTGGGGTGGTGCGCCTCGCCTACCATCAGCTACCTATTTTACTGCACAGATTCCTATGCCACTCACGCGTCGAGTTAGTGAGGACTGGTATTGAACCCGGAACCTTACGGTTCCGAGCCGGATGCTCTACCAAATGAGCTAAACTGGCCTGTTCTTTCATAAGGATGGATTTGGTAGTAAATAACCCGCACATGTTGATATGCCATTGAATATAGATTTAGTTTGGTTTCTTTCCGGCATATCAACCTCTGTGGGTCATTTAATGCTGACAAAGATTTGAAATAAATTCATTCTTGATGGATATTCTGTATTTTTTATTAACACATTTTACTATTTAACCCATCGATGGGACCCTAACAGGTACAACCACTCCGGGTCAGAGTGGAACTAAGAGGAATGGGGATGAAGGGGTGCTCCACATTTCCCAAACCTCCCAAACTGGAACCTCACCATCAGATAGAATTTAACGTTATTTCCAGGACATGAAGACACTCAGCCACCGCCTTCTAGCACCCATATGATACAAAGGATTGGGGGTTGCCATGAGGGCAATAGGGTTGGGACAATCATATAGGTGTTAGGGCTTGACATGTCCAGCAGATTGATTGGAAGGGGCCTCTCCGAACGCCCGTTTAGCCTAAGTAAGGACCAAATGGACTGTTACATGTCATGGACTGCTAAGCCACCAGGTTTCCATCCTTAAGCACCAAGGATCACCACCCACGGCCAACAGGTGGCTCCGTTGGGGGAGTCTTACTCCTCTGCAGAGGTGCAGTCGGTGTATTCTAAAGCCCCGGCCGATAGGGTGGCATTAAACAAAGAAACCAAATCAAACTATCTTTTGGGCAACACTACTTTTTTTTTATTAAGGAAATAATGCCAAAACCAAAGCGAACGCCGAGAGCAACAGCCTCAGAGATGACAATTTGAAGTCACGCCTAACATGCAAAAAAACGGATATTGCAAATAGGAAATTTCATAAAGAAACAGAATCTTGTAGTAAGAAAAAAAGAGAAGAAATTTTTGTCACTAGGAATGTTATTTCTCAAATTCTTGAAAATCTAATAACTTGGGATATTTTCATTGTATCTTGAATGAAAATGAAGGAACGAAAATGTTGAATGGATAAAATAGGATTTATTTTATTTTATTTTATTTTATTTTATTATACTGACACCTATTTCGGCCAGGAATTTAACCATGCATACATGTATTCTATCTATTATTATTTTAAATATGAAATAAAATTATTGAAACACGTGTCAGTACGATAAAATAAAATAAATCCTATTTTATCCATTCAACATTTTCTTTCCATTATTTTTCATTTCAACATACCATCGGATTCGCTTTAATTAGAACTTACATTTCATTGTATGCTCATTCTAAAAAGATATATTTAGTTTGAAAAGGCTGTGGATGCGTGTGGTGTAATGGTTACCGTCGTAAGAAATGGACACGACGACCCGAGTCCAAATCCTAGGCTGTATGCATTTCACATAGCACGTTGGGAGAGGCATGAATCTAACTATTCTTCCGACAGCTATGGGTAAATAGAAAGGCAGATTGGACTTATTAACCTTGGTTAGATAACCACTCTAGGAGAAGGAAAATTCTAAATTCAATACCTATAAAACTCCGCTTAAGAAATTGAATTTTTCTCAAATCCTACTCACGTGAGGGGGGGGGTTAAACACACACACACACACACACATATATATATACATACATATATATATATATATATAATTCAATATATATTGCCTAATATAAACACACACACACACTTATACACATACACACACAGAGACTCACACGTATATATTATATATATATATATATACGTGTGAGTCTCTGTGGTGTGTATGTGTATAAGTGTGTGTGTGTGTTTTATATTAGGCAATAATATATTGATATGTATATATATATATATATATATATATATTATATATATATATATATATTATATATATGTGTGTGTGTGTGTGTGTGTGTGTGTGTGTGTGTGTTTACCCCCCCCCCCCCCCACGTAAGTAGGATTTGAGAAAAATTCAATTTCTTAAGCGGAGTTTTATAGGTATTGAATTTAGAATTTTCCTTTATATATATATATATATGCTCCCCATCCCCTAGGGTTGAGCACTCTGGGGGGGATCTTGCTGACGGCCGCCAACTCAAGCGTAAACGCAACGCTCTTCTAAGGAATGGAGCACTTTGTGACGGCCTTTACACGCAAAGCGATGTGTGTATTAAAACAGTTAAAAATCCCCTTCCCATTCTGTAAGTGAAGACAGCCTAATGGTTACGGTGCCGGACTGGCACCCAACCGATCGGATTTCAATTCCGGCTGTAGGTAGCTTACAAAATGTCTAGCCACACTGAGGAGACTTGATAAGTCGAAACACGTGTCTGTGGATGACCCTATATATATATATATATATATATATTTATTAAACTCTGATGGTGTAAAAAATAAACTCTTGGCACCATAATTTCTAAAAGCAAGTAGATGCTAAAATAGTCAATATACTAAGTAGACCAAATAATAATCAAGCCTAATGAGTCAGAGAGTATTTACCTAGGATTCTCTTAATGGATTATCCTGATGTGGCAGATCATCGTGATTAACGTGCCCTAAACTTCGAAAATAAAACAATTAACGACAAATTAAATATACATACACATCAAATATCACCAGTGCTTGGTTTTTGAGGAAAAATAATGAAGATTTGATTTATATTTATGAAGATAATTACAAAATAAGATTTAAATGATAACAGCATAGAATTTTTTTTACATTTAATATTGTAAATAGTAGACACCAATTTTTCTTTTAGAGTGGCTTGATCAACGCAAGATCATTTTTTAATGTGGGAATTTTACTGGGGCATCCTGTGAGGGTCCAACTCATGATTCAGTTATAAATTATTACTGAATCATGAGTTGGACCTGCGAGACTAACATTTAAAAAAATCCCCTTCTACCCAGGCGACGCCGGGTAGCTGCTTCTTGTATTATATACCCGACGTATGGTGTGGGATTTGACCAAACATCGAACCACACATTTAATCACCCAATTAACCAACCAAACAAATTATTCAAGACAAAAACATCTTGGATTGATGAAATAATTTCTTAGATCTGGAAAACTAGAGCGGAAGCATAGAGTTAAATCCTCACTGGGTGCACCATCGAGCCAACCATCGAACCAAACAAAAAAATAACCCATCAACCATTCACTTAATCACCCAATTAACTAACCAAACTAATTATTCAAGACAAAAACCTCTTTGATGAAATAATTTCTCAGCCCCGGAAAACCAGAGCGGAAGCAAAGAGTTAGATCCTCACTGGGTGCACCCGTCTTCGTTTTCAATTTCTTCTTGATAAATTTCTACCATTTCCATTCCTTGCAATATGGAAAGAGTAATCTGTACTAAGAAGAAAATATTCTTCATATTCTTTGTGGTTTAAATGATAATGCCATTTCCATTCCGGGTTTTAAAAAAAAACTGTATTATTAATTCTTTGAATGTAAGCCTCTGGCTCTCAAGGCAAGCGTCCGTTGTCTAATTAAAAATGTCGGCTTTAGCGTTAAGCTTTTTTCTACTTGGGGCAAATCGAAAAGTTTTGCATAGAAAAGCCTCAACTGACAAAGAATTGGTAATATTAATACAAAATATTCTTTCTCAACTTTTATTTCCTGATTTTTAATGTTTGTTTGGGTTTTTTGTTTGTTTTGTCTTGTGTTTTCTTTTTTCAATTAATTCTAAGATAAAATGTATAAAAATTATTAAAACGCAAACAAAGTCAGAAAAAAAAACATGTCAATCGCAGGTGTTGTTTCTTTAACTCCGGAAGCCAAGACCGATTCAAACAAAAATCAACAAAGCACCCAGTAAAAAAAAAGAGTTCTTTTCTTTTCAAATAATCAAGAAAACATGTACCCATGCACATATTTGTTTTAATATACTCCTGTACTTTTAACGTACTAAACGTAGTATAAGATGGTTCGTTGTTTGTTTTGTTTTACGGTATATCAATCCTTTTCGGGTCATTCAATTGCCGAATCAAGTCATGTCGATATAAAGTTGCTTACATTACCTGCTGTTGTTTAAATGGTCATCCATCTAAGTATTGAACAGGGTCATCACTGCTAAGATTCGGTGATATAGCGGGAACCTGTACTTACAACGTGACTTGACCGTAAGAGGAAGCATATATATTTACCAACCCCTTCGCACGAGCAGGAGGTGACAGAAGGTCAATTTTTTAAGCGGAGTTCAACAGGTTTGAATTCAGAGTTTTCCTTCTCCTAGAGCGCTTACCTAACCAAGGTAAAAGAGCTCAGTCTGCCATACTATTTATCCATTGAAAATAGAATTCATACCTTTCCCAAGGGTATTAATGCTAAGTGAAATGCAATTACCACATCCAGGATTTGAACTCGGGGCGACGAGTCCATTTCATATGACTTTAACCATTATTGGAACTAACGAGCTCTAGCTCTCACGTGACTTCACGTGAATTGCGGTCTTCCCGCGTCTCTGGTCAAAAGGTCCCCAACGGTCTATATCTTTCCATGGAAAACTGCTGCGGCCCATGACATGAAAAAGACCATCCCTGTAGAACTACAGGGTGTTGCCAACCACATAGATTATTCAACAATAATTTTACTTTTGAATTCTTTGTGAAAGTTTCTTTTTTATAAATACGAATGTTCCACAAATATCTTTTTCCCTGAAAGAAAGTTTGTTTAATGGCCTTTCTGAAAATAAAAGAAACGATAATTATTTCTAAGTATCTGCTTCAGGTATTAAGAAACATTATGTATTTAAATAACCGTAGACTTTTCTTTGTCCCCGGCACTCTAACAAGTACGATTTACGTGTGGTGTGAGTTGTATGCGCATGCGTGTGGCTGTACATAAAAAATGACGGGAAAATGTTTTTACTTTTGTGAGTACACTTAAACAGAGTCATCGCCTGAAGTTAACATTTTAAATTTCTTATTCATTGTTTTGATTAGTCTTTACATTTCAAATATAGTTCTTTTTTTTTTTTGTATTTCTTTTTCATCATTGTCGTTGCTATTAATTTAAGTTAACTCTTCACGAGTTTTTCGCACTAGTGACGTTTGAAGGAAAGCCTGTTTCCCTTGAACACTCCTAAGTATTTTGCCTGATCTCAGCATTATTAAATTGTAACATAATGTGTGTGTGGGAGGGTATGGTGGGTATTTTCCTGTTGAGTAACATGATATTTCAGGGTGTCCCAGAAAAAACAGAACCCACATTATTCATTTATTTCCCCATTAAACTAACCCTAACCCTAACCCCCTAGTTGAGTAACATAATATTACAGGTTGACCCAAAAAAACAGAACCCACAAATTTTGTAATAAAACTGTTAATTTTGATTTTAATTTTTTTAACAAGGGTTAGGGTTAGGGTTATGGTTATGGTTGGGGTTGGGGTTGGGGTTTAGGGTTAGTTTAATGGGAAAATAAATAAATAATTTGGGTTCTGTTTTTTCTGGGTCACACTGTAATATCCTGTTACTCAACTAGGAAATAACCGGAATGTTACCTGACATGTAAATTAGCATAGAAAGGTTTTTTTTAGCAAGAATTACGTGTTAGATGAGAATTAAAAAGTTTAAGAATGAATCATCATAATGCCATATGGCATTGCTTCTATTTATCGAAGAGTAAGACGTGGCGAAGAGGTAAAAGGGAGTAGTGAAAGGGCAGAGTGTTGGAGTGAGGCTGGTAGGATGCGTTAAGAGAGTGAGACATTCTGCTCTTGCTCTCTGAAGTTTCGGCTTTGGGAAAATAAGAATCTCATGAGAAAAGGAAGTGGCCTAGTGTTAATATTAAAAACTATAAATGACACAAGGGAAGATGTCCCCTAGCATCCAAGTTGTCAGCCAACTGAGCATCATCCCGGCAATGAGGGCGTGACACAAGGACATTTTTATGTGGGCCCACCCATAAGCCGAAGCTCATGGGTGGTAGGCACAAAAAATGCGTCGATCCCGTTGGCAATCCCCCACGAATGGGGCTCTCCTGGGATCGACGCCATTAATTTTACTTAACCGGTCCAGTGGCCGAAGCACATGGACCCCCAGCCGAGGCCGGATACACAAGGTAAGGGTATTTGCCTCATGCCCCACTTGTATGGGCTGGGCACAAGGCCTCGTTTTAACGTGGGTCCACCCACAAGCCGAAGCTCATGAGTGGGAAAGAACAAAAATTGCGTCCATCCCTTCGGCATTCCCCCTCAAGGGGGGTGCCTCAGGCGCAGGGCAATAAACCCAGCCCTGCCCCCAATGGGGCAGGTATTGCCTGGTGGGATGCCCCCCTGGGATCGACGCTATTAATTGTACTTTACCGAAGCACACTGGACCCCTAGCCGAGGCCGAGGTAAGTATACAAGTAATATTACTTTCAATATGTCATTACTACTTTCCGAAGATAAGAGACATAACATAACAAACGTTGACATGTCATCTCTCCATTCCGATAATGAGAGTGTAACGTAATAAAATGACCCGAAAAGTGTTGATATGCCGTTAAACTAAACAAACAAACAATTATTTTTAAAGATGTTGGGTGATGAAAAACAAAAAAAACACCAAAAGTCAATTTTTAAAACAATTTGTCGGAAACAATATGAAAAAAATATTGTTGACATCAAAATGAAATAGGTCGATGAACTGAATGATATTGATTGGTTTTCTTCTTCTTTTCTTTATTTTAAAATCAATTGAAGTAATTTCTTTTTCTTTTTCTTTTTCTTTTTCTTCTTCTTTTTCTTTTTTTTTCTTCTTTTTTTTGTTGCTTACAATAAAAAAAGCATTAACAGATTGACAGTCAAGATTTTTATTTGAGATGAATCAACTGAGAATCAACTGAGAATTGACAAATAAATAGAAAAACGATAAGGAAAATTACATTATTGAAGTGTTTACGCGTATATAACAAATTCCAATACTTCTTTTTTTATTCTTCTGTACCGATCAATGAATTTCTTATCTTTGTAATCAATGAAAACTTTAATCTATAACACACTAACGGTAATGTTGTATCTTGAGTATAAACAAGTTTTTTTTTTTTTAAGTTTTAAAGCCGTGACATACTTAGAAATATTTAGTTAGGGTTAAAAGTGTCGTAAATTTAACCTGAAATAATATTTACTTAGACCTTGTTTTTTTCGATGCTGGTACCATTGATGAACGACAAAACTTTGGGTAATCCGAGTAAACTTAGGATTAATGTCAGTACTGCATATATCTATTACCGGAGCCTCAGCACTGGTCAGGTGGTCGCATAGGCGATATGTATCCATATACATATTTATCAAAACATTCTGCACCAGTTGGAGGTGAAACAAGGTTAATTTCTTAAGTGGTGTTTAACAGGTTTGATGTTAGAGACTTTGTTCTCCTAGACTGGTTCCCTAATCAATGTTAAACAGTACAATCTGCCCTACTATTTACCTTTGGTTCGATGGAGCATGGTTGGATTCATACTTTTTGCAAAGGTATTAGCGCTTTGGGAAGTGCAACTGGTCCGTTTACAAGTTAAAACGACACATCTTTCAAGCTGTGGTTGTGTCAATGCTGCTGTATAGCTGCACTACTTGAACCCTAACGAGGCACCTGGAGAATAAGCTAGAAGGGAGCTGCACAAGAATGCTCCACGTGATCTTGAACAAGTGATGCAAACAAAACCCCACAAGGAAGCAGCTGTACGGCCACTTGCCCCCTATCTTACAAACCAACCCAGTGATACGAACAAAACATGCTGGACACTGCTGGCAAAGCAAGGACGAACTCATAAGTGACATTCTCCTGTGGAAACCAGCACATGAACATGCGGACCGTCCAGCAAAGACCTACATTGACCAGCTCTGTGCGGATACTAAATGTTGCGCAGAGGACCTCCTGAGGACAATGAATGGCAGTGAAGGTTTGCGCGAGATTGTCATGGATATCCGTGCTGATTGCCTGAGATGATGATGATGATGATGATGATGAGAGTGCTAAAAGCCTCGTCAACTATTTGAAATCATCCCTGCGTGTCCATTTCTTACGAAAACAATGATGAAATTTCGTAACAAAAGGAAACATTTCACGATTTAATTTTCTGAATAAGTCTAATTATTTTGTATCTGATGGCTGCACGGACTGGATTCCGTGCAGCCATCAGATACTGCACCAAGGGTATGTATTGTATATATCTCTTGTAACTATAATTGTTTCCGAATGATCAATAACATTTGTTACTTGAAACTATATAAAAATTGTCCTAATGTTGGTATGAGACAGACTGTGAGTGAGTCTATCTTCCTTTCACTAGTCCTATACAGGCATATTGTTCTCGCTTCTGAGGTAGAGCGCGACTCCTACTATCAGCTCCCAACTTTACAGCACATATCCAAACCGTGCTATTCATGTACTGAGTTGCAGAGGGCCAGTATCGAACACGGGGACTTGTAGTTCTGAGACTGTGCTAAACCGAAGACTGACGTCGGCATTTGATAGTCAATCAAGTTCAATCGTATTCATTATTTGTTAATTGATATTGTCAATTGTTATCACTTCGACCCTCATATTCAACAGCTTTTTCAATTCTTTGGCAAGGTGTGCATTAACATGTCCCTTTTTCAATTCCAAATTCCATTATTATTTCACTCTATTCGAGTTTTTAACACCTGCAGAAGCCGGTGGTTCACTAGAGGCTGAGTGACAGCAAGTCTCCTCAGGTCTCCAGGAAACTTCTGAGTATTCCAGCCAATCTCAATAATGCTGTAGTCTGGATGGTCTCGATTCTTACTCTGATTTTTAATTCATCCAGATTCCTTTCCAACCCCTTGGGGATTGTTCCAATGGCCCCAATCACAATCGGCACGACCTTAACCCGCATGTTCCACAGTTTTCTTAGTTCTCTGGCAAGGTCTAAGTATTTATCTATCTTTTCGTTTTCTTTCATTTTCAATCTGTGATCGGCTGGGACGGTAAAGTCCACGAGATGATAAGTCTTCCCCTTCTTGTAAATCAAAACAAGATCTGGTCTCCTGGCCGGGATTAGGTGATCCGTCTGTACCTCAAAGTCCCAGAGAATTGTGTGTGTCTCATTCGCCAGGACAGATTCAGGTTTGTGCATATACCATTTAGTTGAATGGTGAAAATTGAATTTCTTGCACAGTTCCCAGTGTTTTATTATTATTCTTATTATTCTTATTCTTATTCTTCTTCTTCTTCTTCTTCTTCTTCTTCTTCTTCTTATTATTATTATTATTATTATTATTATTATTATTATTATTATTATGAGTTTTTCACACCTGCCGTAGCCGGTGGTTCACTGGAGGTTGAGTGAGAGCAAATCTCCTCAGGTCTCTAGGAGTGGATCATTGCCGAAGATCTGGAACCTTTTCCAAGTGCGACAACGATAACCTTCAACCTTTCGGATATTGTGATCGGGTCAGTCAATTCAAAGAGAGTGTATTTAATCGAGTTAACATTTTTCCTTTGATAGAAATATTGACTGGTGTCCATCATCGCATGCTGAAAAATGACAAAGATCTAGCAGAGCACTGCGTACATAACATATTTCCTATTGACGTTAAGATGCTGAGACTTCATTCATAAGTTGACCTTTGCATATCTGAATAAAATCCGCCTGTCACCAGCATTAGACGGGAAATACATCAAGTGGCTCCAAGATCAGGCGGAAGTTGAATATGCGTGGATCTAGTGTTTCCACACCGTGACGTGAAACCAACAAAGCCTTCAGGTATTGTAAGGAGCTGCAGGCCCACATTAGGTTAGTGGTAATAATGATTTGGAACTGAAACCATGCCTGACCTCAAGGTCATCAATCTGGTGAAAGGATTTTTTTCTGTGACAATTCTGCTGTTGTACTTGTGATCGCAGTTTTATGAATTAGTATCAGTAACACACATACGCACAGACACACAAACAAACACACAAACAGACAGACAGACGCACACACACACACACACACACACACACACACACATATATATATATATATATATATATATATTATATATATATTACTAACCCATTCGCACGAGCAGGATGTGACAAGAGGTCAATTTCTTAAGCGGAGTTTAACAGGTTTAAATTCAGAAGTTTTCCTTCTTCTAGACTGGTTACCTATACATGGTTAAAAGGCCCGGTATTCCCTGCTATTTACCCCTAGCTGGTGGGAGAATTTGATTCATACCTTTCTCAAGGGTATTAGCGACATATGAAATGCAAACAGCTTCGTCCAGGATTTGAACTCGGGTTGACGAGTTCATTTCCTACGACTCCATTACACCACGCGCCTCCACACACACACACAGACACACACACACACACACACACACACATATATATATATGTGTGTGTGTGTGTGTGTGTGTGTGTGTGTGTTCATTCGGATATAATGTGATAATGTGTAGGCAAATAAAATGAGACTAAGTATCTTGTGGAGTATAAAGAGAAAGATGGCGATGAACACGGATCTATATTATAAAGACATTGGACTGTCTATTTTAACTATAATACATTTTCATCGTCCTCGTAATCTGTTAAATAAGAGATCAGAAATTGTATTAAATTGTCACCGTGGAGCTAAACGTCTACTTTTTAATTTGGCGCCAGATTAAAAAGTGAATGCTCACGTGACTTAATTATTGTATCAGACATTGACAGCATTATCTATTAATAATGGAGATTCGGTCTCTTTTTGTCTGTGACCAAAACTACATCACTGCGTACGTCACAGTAATTTCTTTAATGCTATGAAAAATCAATTAATTGTCAAATTTTCACGAATATTTTGTTAATCATCTACCTTTAGATGAATTTATGTTTAAAATAGTTTTTTTCTAAAATAAATTAGGGGAAATATGTTTTTACTATGTTGACCCACCCCTTATTTCATTTTATAAAATCTGAACAAAATTCATTTTACTCGTACGATTTCTAACTTTTTCTATAATGATAAGAGTCTGAATAAATAATTAACATTTTTTTAGAAACGTTTCGGAGTTTCTTACCGTCGTAAAACAAAACAAATATTTCAGTGCAATGGAGTGAATGAGATGCTTTTTAAGTAAGTAATTATTTTTTAAAAGGTAGTAAATGTTTTATTTTATTTATTTAATCCCCCGCTTGCAGGCAATATCTTTCAAAAATTAATTTTACACCGCCTGGACGGCGTTTTATACTAGTGTAATTAAGATAATGTAAAAGAAATTAGCAGACATCAGACCTGTTTGCATAGACACTCAAGTAGGTTTGTCGTTCGACCGGCGGGTCGGATGTAGTACAGGTCGGCTCCGAACAACATTGTCTTAACTCAAAACACCATGTGTCCCGATTACGCATTGGTCCTACAAGACTAATGTACTCCTATATACTCAAACAAGAACAACAACCACAACCACAATGTGAAACATGTCAAACACCTTTGAAAGTTAAACACTCATTCTTGGAATGCAGGTTTTTCTCTCACATCATAAACAGTTATTATAAAGCAAACAATATGAAAGATCTGTTCGAAAATGTCAACATGGAGGATATTCTCACTTTTTTTAGGGAAATAAAATTATACCATAGAATATAGACATGAAACTAATCAATACCATACAACATAATCCCCAATAATGCTAACACATTGTTAAAACCAATTACTAAAAAGTATAAATATAAATACACGATATGTATTACTTCCTAACCGTTAGGCATGACATAACCCCAGACGGGTTGATATGCCGTTAAAATCAATAAACCAACCAACCAATCAAAACTCCCCTGGAAGCGACACGATCCCAGTTGGCATGCGCATTGACAATATAAAATATGTTTGTGCATAGGATTAGATTTCGAATGCTGGTCGATATTGTGGGCTTAATTTCAGATTTAGACTTTTTATGCCTTTGCAGAAATTGAAGAATGCGTTTCTTCCGGTCCCTCTTTGTCAAACGGCCAAAATTTCGGCCAAATCGAGGTTGAGTTGGCAAAAATCACAACGATGGGGATATTGGTTTCATGTGCAGGCAAACAAGACATATTTTTCGTTGGTTCTTCTATAAAATTGGCATCGTTACAAATTTCGAACCATATGACCTTTAGACACCCCTTTTGCTTTGCTTATTCATAAGTACACCGTCAACATCCGGTTTGCTAACAGGCGATTTTTAGATTTTTTTTTAAATTATAAAACTTTACTAATACCCTTGGTAAAGATACAAATCCAACTATTCTTCCTCCAGCTACGAATAAATAGTAGGACAGACTGGGATCTTTAATTTTGGTATGGCAACCGGTTTAAGAAAAGAAAAAACTCTGAATTCAAACAAAATGGACTCTCTTCTTGATTTTTCAAAACTACTTTAAGAGTTCCTCCTTTACTCTCCCGCCCCCTATTCATTATCTAATATTGTGAATTCATCCAATCACTTGGCGTTAGACTTATAGATATGTAAATTGATTCAATCGATTTCAAAGGAGAGCAAATTCTAAATTCACAGCTTTTCTTAAATTCCAGAATTCCATCCCATCAAGCATTTGTGGGGATTTAAATAGAATTAAATTAAATCAAAATTAAATAAATAAAAAGTTCTAAGCGTCTGGACTCTGGCGTCTAGAGTTAACGGTCTAATCAATAAAGTCTCCATCTATACTTCGAAACAGTTTTGTCTTTTTATTTACCTCCATCTCCTCATTACATATTTCCTATACCTTTTCACCCTCAATTCCAAGACACATATCTTTTCTAAAGTCCACAAAACACAAATCCTAAGTGTAGCGAGATGATGAAGGTCCTGAGTTTTGGGAGGACTACTATTAAAAAAGGAGGAAGAAGAAATAAGATAGAATAAAGGTTTTTTAAAAAGTGATGAACGCAAAACGGTTTGTCAGGAATTTGACCGGGGCCTGCCCCCACCCCCGAATGGAGAATTGAAAGCCAACTGGAAGTTACGGGTGTAGACCGGAACCGGAAGTCACGTGGTCACGAGGAACAACGAAGAAAAATACTGGCCTCTTTTTGCTTTCCGGGGCCTAGGGTACGGGCCTCTGGTCCCTAGTGTGGGATTACAGTAATTTAACAGTGTCCTCTCTCTCTTTCTCTCTGCCTTTCCTCCTCTTCCGAAACAACCCACGAGACGAGCCTGGAAATAAAAGCTAAGCACCTTGTGACGTTATATTTCTCGCGTTGTACCTTTTTATCGACAAGACGACTGTCGCGTAACGAATACCTTTTTAGTGCTGTGAATTTGGAGGCACGTTGACAATACCCGCTATACAACTTATATCGATATACCGCTACGTTACACTAAGATAATATATATATATATATATATATATATATATATATATATATATATATATTAGATTTCGATTTCTAATTTAAAACATTTAAAAAATTATGAATGATATCAATCAGTTCTGTGCGGATTCTGGATGTCATCCGACAGACAATGACTAATAAGCCCAGGAGGCAAGAGGAAGCTTTTTTCTTGGAATTCTTTAAATAAGAGATCACTATTAGTATAAAAATGTCACCACAATGCTAAACAGCTACTTTGCAATTTAAATCCTGACTGAGGTTTGAATTGAGTTACGCTGAACCAAAATTGAATTTTTTCCTTTGCTCAGTCGGTAGAACGACCGCCTTGGAATCACAAGGTTTCAGGTTCGATACTGGTCATCGCCAACTCAGCGTATGAGCAGCACAGGGATCTGTGTGGTAAAGCGAGGAGCTTATGGTAGGTGTGGTGCTCCACCTCAGACGGCAGAACAATCTCCTTGGTCTAGCGCTAGTGAAAAGGAGATAGACTCCTTCGCTGTCTGATACCGACTTTGGGCCATCACGACGATTTTTACTTTGCTTTATTTTTATACTCGTATCTGTCAATGGCGGTTGATTACAGACTGGTTAGCCTAAGTGATTTTCAAACTTTTTTCAAAATCATATATGAGTGTGTGTGTGTGTGTGAGAGAGAGAGTGAGAGAGAGAGAGAGAGAGAGAGAGAGAGAGAGAAAGAGGGGGAGAGAATATGCGTACGTGGGTATTTGCCTCATACCCCACTTGTATGGGCTGGGCACAAGGCCTCGTTTTAATGTGGGCTCACCCAGAAGCCGAAGTGTGGGAAAGAACAAAAACTGCGTCGATCCCTTCGGTATTCCCCCACAAGGGGGGGGTCAGGCGCAGGGCAATACACCCATCCCTGCCCCTTTAAATCAAGGGCGCAGGTATTGCCTGGGGGAGATAGACCCCTGGGACCGACGCAATTAATTGAACACACCGGTCCAGTGGTCGAAGCGCACCGGACCCCCGTGCCGAAGGACTGGTTGGAAGTGTGGTGATACTAATACCTAAATAAATGTTTGCATTTCACATAGCGCTAGGCGCTTTTGGGAAGGGTATTCATTCAACTTTTCTGTTTACTGCTATGGGTAAATTGTAGAATAGGCTAAAGGAAGGAAAACTCTAAATTCAAACCTGTTAAACTTAAGAAGTTTCTACATATATATATATATATAGTAAGTAAATAAAGACGGTGGGGCGGCCTAATGTCGGTATCAAGCATTCAGTGAGGGAGTCTATCCCCTTTTCCCTAGCTCTAGACCAAGAATATTATTTCAGCTCCTCACGTTACCGCATATATCCCTGGGCTACTCATAAACTGAGTTGGCGAGGGCTGGTTTCGAACCATGATCCTTGTGATTCCCAGGTTAATGATCTACCAACTGAGCTAATATATATATATATATATATATATATATATATATATATATATATATATATATATATATATATATATATATATATAATATATAATATATATATATATATAATATATATATATATATACATATATATATATATATATATATAATATATATATATATATATATATATATATATATATATATTCCATCTACACGCACATTTAGCAAATCATCAAAGTGACATCTACACGCACATTTAGCAAATCATCAAAGACGGTCATGGATGTCGTGATCAAAGGATATCTCTCCCATATGCACTGAAACGAGGTGACTAAAACCAAAACACGTTATTCAGTACATAGATGTCACGAATCCCGAATATATATATATATACGCTTATAAATTCACTTAAGCACATGAGCAAAGTTTATCTAGTTAGTTTCACATAGCTCGATCTTACTCTGTTTTTGTCTGATACAAGATCAACGGAATTAACCTTTGATCTTGTATCAAACAGAACTGAATTTAAGTAGCACGCTTTTCTATGGGGTGATGCTTTGTGAGAAATCTATTACTATTCCCGTACAATCCTATTTCGCCGTTTTACGGTTCATCGGTGTGACTAGACAAGACAGGCTGCTTCAGGCTGGGTTCGAAACCCGACCGAATTATTATCAGTCAAACATCTTTCCACCGCCCCATTTACAAACCCACTTTTTAGAAATGGAATGTTACTGTTATAAACATGCTAGGCCATTAAGGAGTGCTCTATCCGTTTTAAGGAGAGCTATGCAATTTTTGCGTAATTAGCGGTCCCCGGAAAATTCCATTTCAGAGAGCTCAACCCAACAGGGGTGAAGAGCATATGTACTGTCATTCACATACAGTCCTCGTCAGAGTGACTAGAGAAGACAGGATGCTTCAAGCTGGGTTCGAGACTAGACCGAATTGTCATCAGTCAGACATCTTACCACCGCACCATATATATGTGTAATGGTTAGTAAAACCAGTCTCCGTTATAACTGAATAGTAAATTTAATTCACGTTGGATGCATCATAATTTTGAACTTGTGTTAAAGGGTAAACCATTTTTCATTTGATACCTCAAACTTGTGATCTTGTTCTAATCTTATGTACCAGAGCCATATATGTCACATAGGACCAAGTTCGAGTTTTAGTAGTAGTCGTCGTTAGTAGTAGTAATAGTCGTTAGTTCAGAAACAACATACTCAATGCATATAGTCACAAAGGGTTATTTATTCCTTTCATGTTCTTTTTCAGAGAGAAGGAAAGATAGATAGATAGATAGATAGATAAAAGAGAGAGAGAGAGAGAGAGAGAGAGAGAGAGAGAGAGAGAAGAGAGATGGTCAAATTATGCTATCTTCTAACATACTATCATGTTATGTATACTCTGCAAAACCCACGGGAGAACCGGGAAAGCCGGCGTCACATCCGTTTCCTGACAAGAACTTCCGTTTTTATTTTAAAATCTATTTCCGGTGTCATTATACGGTACTTGCGTTGTGTGTTTACTCTTCCAAACTTTAACAGTTGTTCTTATTTATTTTTCTTCTCTTCCTCCAGAAATCTGATTACCGTTTTATTTTTCAATTCCCGAATTCGATAATAATTACGCGAAACTTATCTAAGAGCATATAAAGTAATGGTGATCGAGGTTGTATAACAGTCCCGTTATTACTGTGCAACAAGCTCCATTCTCATTCGGTGCGCCACATATATGACCTTGTACCAGACTGAGTTAACTGAGCTCACCTCATTTTGAGTTAATATTTTGCGAATTTGTCCAAAAATCCGTTACTACAAAGTGATGAGTTTCATCCTCACTGTGTGCCCCATTCGGTTTTCCATTTCAAACGACCTAAAGCCAAGGTTTTTTATTATCTATTGATTTTTTTCTACCAGTTTACTAGTATTATTTAGTTCGATATTTACTGAATGCATAATCCCACGGCCTTTTACCAGATGTGATTTCCAGGGAGATTATTTTTGCTGTGGTGGAGCACCACACCTACCATAGATGCTTTACCACATAGATCAGATTACCCAAAATTTGCTATTCATATCCTGGGTTGGCGGGACCGGTATCGAACATGGAACATTGCGATTCCAAGACTGAGTTGCCACCTAGACGTAGTAAGTACCTACATGGAATTTCACCTGTTAAATCAAATAATGATATCCTGACTCAAAAGATCAACGCCCGGGCAAAGATTACTATCTCAGCATTGGTGGAATGTGCAATAGAGTTTTGATGATGAAGCGAGAAAGTATTTTGAACATTGCCGGTGAGTTGGCTCTCCATGCAGAATGAATTCATTCCATGTGGCCGATCGTGATTTTGCCATGGCAACTGATACTCTCCTCGACTGATCAGCTTTCCGGCAAAATAGCGAACAGGTCGGTTTCAAAAGAAACGTGGCGACTGTTGTTGCCATCAGGTAGAGATTTGTATTAATTTGATGAGACACATTTCTCACAATACTGACAGGCCGGTGAAGTGCGTGTGTGGGTGGGTGGGGGAGGGGTAGGAGAGGTTATTTAGAAGAAACGAACGGTGCTCATTGCTCATGTTTTTCATTCATCTATGCACTTATCTGAGCGGATTTTTATTTCTACTGACCTTTCTTTCTTTCGACCCTCCCCCATGTTGCTGTTGTTGTTGTTGTTGTTGTTCTTCTTCTTCTTCTTCTTCACTGTTGTCGTTATTTTTGTTGTTGTTTATTTGTTGTTATTGTTGTTGTTGTTGTTGTTGTTGTTCTTCTTCTTCTTCTTCTTCTTCTTCTTCTTCTTCTTATTATTATTATTATTATTATTATTATTATCATTATTATTCACATCTTCTTCTTCTTACTATTATTCACTTCCTTTTCTTCTTATTATTATTCACTTCTTCTTCTTCACTGTTGTTGTTGTCCTTCTTCTCTTCTTCTTCTTCTTCTTCTTCTTCATTGTTGTTGTTGTTGCTCTTCATCTTCTCCTTCTTCTTCACTGTTGTTATTTTTTGTTGTTGTTGTTGTTGTTGTTGTTGTTGTTCTTCTTCTTCTTCTTCTTCTTTTCTCTTCTTCTTCTTATTATTCTTTTTCTTCTTCTTACTATTATTCACTTCTTTTTCTTTTTCTTCACTTCTTCTTCTTAACTGTTGTCGTTATTTTTGTTCTTCTTCATCATCATCATCTCTTCTTCTTCTTTTCTTCTTCTTCTTCTTCTTCTTCTTCTTCTTCTTCTTCTTCTTATTATTATTATTATTATTATTATTATTATTATTATTATTATTATTATTCACATCATCTTCTTCCTCTACCTCTTTCATCTGACGATCGCATCGGCAAGAAACTATAAGTAACCAGCTGCCGTTTATATATATATATATATATATATATATATATATATATATAGAGAGAGAGAAAAGAGAGAGAGAGAGAGAGAGAGAGAGAGAGAGAGAGAGAGAGAGAGAGAGAGAGAGAGAGAGAGAGAGAGAGAAGATATACAATTAGACGGTTGTAATCAATTTATGAACACCAGAATTTATTTTCGTTGATAATCACTTTTTGTAAGACTTATGATAATGTTATAATTTGTTGTGTAATTTGTTCATATGATTTTTGTCTTCTAATAATTCTCTTAGTTTTTTGTTATATTGTGTAGATTCCATAACATTAACACCTTAACCTTTCTCTGAACGTGTGATGATAACGGTTGGACAAAGCTTTTAATGCAGCTATGTGTCTTCTTGGTAAAGTGTGATCACTGGAATTTTTAAAAAATTGTATTCAAAGTAATGAGTTTTTGTATGAATTCCTTCATGAAACTCAAACCATTATGTCTGTATTTTTTTTTGTTCTGGTGCGTTTTACAAGCAGTCGTTTTAATGGACAAGTGGTGGTTAGATATTAGCACTCGTCAAAACAAATTCACTTCCCGCTAGATGAGATTAACGATGCTTTCTGTCGCCACAAACGTACACCTTTGCCAGTTTTGAAAAAAATCTAACGCCTTCATGAGCCTCTATGTCATTGTAGACTTTTTAAAATAATAGATCTTGGCAAGGTTTCAATAGCCTTATTACTATTATTATTATTATTATTATTATTATTATTATTATTGTTGTTGTTGTTGTTGTTGTTGTTGTTTACTCCTTTTGAGTTTTCACATCAGCATTAGCTGATGGTCTTTCACTGGAGTCTGAGTGACAGCAAGTCTCCTCAGGTCTCCAGGACTCTTCTGAGTATTCTGGCAGATTGCAGCAGTGCAGTGTTCTGAATGGTTTCAATCCTTCCTCTGATGCCCAAACATTCCAGGCCCTTTTCCATTCCTTTTGGGACTGTTCCAAGTGTACCAACTACAATTGGTATCACTTTCACTTTCATATTCCATAACTTTTTCAGTTCTCTGGCAAGGTCCAGATATTTGTCTATTTTTTTCATTTTCCTGTGATCTACACAGAGAGATTTTTTTACGACCTTCATCAGAGTGATTTTTAAACTTTTTTAATTCTTTGATGAAGGTCGTAAAAAAATCTCTCTTACATTTTTTCTATTATTATTATTATTATCATTATTTCAATTTCATCTGATTATTTTAATAATAATAATAGCGTAATCCGTATAAATTTTGATAAACGGACCGAAACACATGTGTAAGTGATATCGATTAAAGAGAAATCGATTAAATTCATTTTTATGCATCTACATTTCTTTTCTTTACTCATTTTTTCCTCATATTGTCGGATTCAACTCCCTTTCCTCTCTTACATATACTATATATATATATATATATTATATATATATATATATATATATATATATATATACAACACACACACACACACATATATATATATATATATATATATATAATCTATAATATATCCTAAGTTTCAATATGTTAGGTGTGTTTAAACAAAGGTGATAGACATTAATTAATCGTTCTAATTTGAGTATTGTCAATAATTTATTTAATAAAATGTCGCTGGCGAATAACCAAATATGACCACTTATATTTGCCATTATTACGTCTAGACTTTTCTCAAGCAAAAAATAAAAAAATAAAATAAAAACTCACTTCGGGCCAGGAAGAATGGGAGATCACATCTTAGCATTATTTATCAAGAAATATATTAAAACCCATTTCTCAAAATATGAGATAAATGTTCTTTCACGTTTGTGATAGAAAACTTTTTATCGTTCTCTTTTCTGAATAGACAGCAACCATTTTTCATTCGTTGTGCTACATAATGGAATTGCATAGCCTATTAATTTTGATAGGACGTATAAAGTAGATTTTTAAATTAACTGTAACACTGTGAAAAATTACAGTGGATTTAAATTGACAGGTCTTGAACTTAGAGTAATCTGGATCGGATCTCTCATTATCTTAGCGAGTCACGTAGCCAGACAAGTCCGTGTAAGTAGAATTCAATCTAATAGATTTGAGCCCTGGTGGCACTTTTTGGTAGACGTGTTGTTCAATCTGTGCTGATCTCCCACGCGATAACGGATCAAGAATTTATTGGTAATATATATATATATATATATATATATATTATATATATATATATATAATACCAAACCTCCGCAGAGCAGGAGGTTCAACAGGTTTGAATTCAGAGTTTTCTCTTCTCTTAGACCGGTTGCCTAACCAAGGTTAAAGAGTCCAGTGGTCCCTACTATTTACCATAGCTGGAGGGAGAGTAGGATTCATACCGTTCCCAAGGGTATTAGCGCTAAGTGAAATGCAATTACACGTCCAGGAGTTGAACTCGGGGCTTGTGCTTGTCCTGTGGAATTGGATCCTTGGTAAATCCCTTGGTAAAGAGTCCTGAGTATTGGTAATCGGCCGGTATTGTAAGGGTATTTGCCTGCTTATCCCACTTATGAGGGCTGGACACAAGGTCTCGTTTTTACGTGGGCGCATAAAAATTGTATCGATCTGGGGGGGGGGCCTCCTGGGATTGACGCTATTAATTTTACTTTACTGGTCCAGTGGCCGAAACACACTGGACCCCCAGCCGAGGCCGGGTGGATTAGGTAAGAATCAGAGCATAGTAATTGGAACTGATACTACACCTTGATTCCCCCTATGCCAGGGAAATATCGTCCGGTATTGTGAGTCCCTCCTCAATGAGGGCAATTAGAACTATGGCCAGTGTGGGCTACGCAGTATGGTTGGCGAAGTAATAAACCCTGAGTGACTTAGGCTAGTCTATAATCCAGGTGGGGAATTAGAGTACACCTTATATCAGAAAATATTCCAAGTTGCTTAATCTAAGAAAAACACTAGTTAATATATTTAATCTATAATCCCCGCCTGTCAGTCTGGCATGTGGGGGTTCGAATCACACACAAAGCGGCTTCCAGTCTATAACTCTGCTGATGAGGCATAATAGGCCGAAATGTACATATAGAGATTAACTTTTTCTCGATTTGTTTACGCCTTACATTTGAACAGATATATTCGCCTAATTTATTAATTGTCAACTAATTAATTTTCAAATTAGGTATGACTCATAACAAGTTGCTTAATCTAAGAATATTAGGTTACTTTTTCTACTTGACTCATATTGTAAATGGGTATGCAATTTTTTCTCTTTAGAATTAGTTACGCCAAAGAACTGAAAGAAAATTAAATAAATGCTATTCCAAAAATCGTATTTTATAAGACGGCATACATCTTATTATAATGGAGATTGTGTGTTCTTCTGTCTGTAACCCAAACTATATTACTACTCAAGTCAATATTCCATTATATCACATTCTCCATGATTTTAATTTTATTTAAACCTCAATTATTAATAAAATTGTTTTCCATTATTAATACGGTTGACCATATCTACATACTATTAACATGCAATTATATTTATATATACAACAAAATAGCGGTTTACAGGGTGAACGGGAAGGCTAATTTGCATATTGATATTAAAAATTTGATCTTAATAAATATGTGCTTAGTATTATTGATTTCTAATTATCTTGTTTTATCTTAAATGAATATGACCAAAAATCTCTTCAATAAATCTTAAAAAGAAATCTGTTAACAAGAAAAAATAACTTTGATTTTATTCTTTAGTTTCTAAATTACTAAATAGTTAAATTATGAAAATTTAGCAATGAAAGACAGGCGTGGTGGAAAATGATGGATGATATAGTTTTAAAGCTGTGCTATTTTTCGATTATACTCCCTCTGTTTCAAATCATTTTTATCTTCATTCTTATTTAGTTTCATTAGTCTTTCTAATTTAATATATTTCATTACAGTAAAAACATAAATACTTGCGCCCGGAGGGTGCATATTCTTGCTATTTTTTTTTTAAACACAAAAAATAAACATAATGAATGAATAATGGTTTTCATATATTTCTTTCTTTTTTTTCTTTCTTTAATGGCATATAAACCTTTATGGGTTATTAATGCAAAAAACATTCCTCGTAGAAAAGCAGTAGTCGTACTATTTAAATTATAGCTAGGGGGATGAAGGAGTTCATATCTTTCCCAAAGATATTAGTCCAAAATTGAATGTAATAGCGCTACTGGAATTCGAACTCGCGAACTAGTACTGCAGTCCAGCACATTAGTCACGAGGCCTCTACCTCCAAAAATTTAAAATAGTGATTTTTTGCGGCTAAAACCATGACAATCAATTGTTTGTTATAATTTCATTTTTTTTTTGTGACAGTTGCTTTAGAAAGTGAATTTTCTATTATGATTGAATCAAAAGGAAAAATGTTTAGATTTAACTTCTTTTCTATTATGAGAAAGAGAAAATTATCTTGAAAAGTTTTCTCAGTGAAGTGATAACATATCACATTCCAAAAAAAACCACATTTTCTAAACGTATTTTACTAGGATTTATTTTGTGTTCAATTCTTTAAAAAAACACACAGATTTTTTTAAAATTCATTCAATTTTAATTATAATCCCAGAATGGGATTTAATAAGAACCTATTTTCTAAAGGTAATGACTCTTTATAAGAAATACTGGGAGAAAAATATTTGGACTACAGAAAATTTTTTCTAGTTCAGAATTCTCTGGATGAGATATGTTTTATCTCATTTATTTTTTTTGTGTTAAATTTGAAATTTAAGCCAGTAATTTTAAACAATTTATGTTTGTTATTCTTTTATAACAGGAAAAATCGAAAATGTCCTCATTTTATGTCAAAACACAATATTGAAAAAAATAAAAATCTTCAAATTGGTAACAGAATACAGAAAGATAGGGTTTCATGTTGAGAAAACAATTCCGGATATTTTATCGAGAGAGAGAGAGAGAGTGAGAGGGGGGGGGTAGAAAGAGAAAGAGGGAGAGAAAGAGAGAAAGAGGCAAAGAAAGAAAGACACAGAGAAAGATAAAGAGAGAAAGATAAAGAAAGAAAGAAAGAAAGAAAGGAAAGAAGAAAGAGAGAAAGAAAGAGAAAGAGAGAAAGAGAGAGAGAGAAGAAGAAAGAAAGAGAGAAAAGAGAGGAAGAGAAAGAGAGAAAGAGAAAGAAAAAAAAAGAAAGAATGAGAAAGAGAGAAATAAAGAAAGAAAAGAGAAAGAAAGAAAGAAAGAGAGATAGAGAGAGAAAAGAGAGAAAGAGGCAAAGAAAGAAAGATAGAGAGAAAGAGAAGGAGAGAAAGAGAAAGAAAGAAGAAAGAAGGAATGAAGAGAGAAAGAAAGAAAGAGAGAAAGAAAGAAAGAAAGAGAAAGAGAGAGAGAGAAAAGAAAGAAAGAGAAAGAGAGAGAGAAAGAAAGAAAGAAAAACAGAGAGAGAAGAGGAGAGAGAGAGAGAGAAATAGAGAAAGGGGCAAAGGAAGAAAGACAGAGAGAAAGATAAAGAAAGAAAGAGAAAGAAAGAAAGAGAAAGAGAGAGAAAGAGTGAAAGAGAGAAAGGAAGAAATGAAGAGAGAAAGAAAGAATGAAGAGATAAAGAAAGAACGAAAGAGAAAAGAAAGAAAGAGAGAGAGAGAGAGAGAGAGAGAGAGAGAGAGAGAGAGAGAGAGAATGCATGTATGTGAGAAAGAGAGAGGAAGAGAAAGAGAAGAAGAATAAAAAAAATACAAGCAGCCATCTTGATTTAGTTTTTTGTAGATCTTAAAGCAACAATAAAAAATATTTTGCGTAAATTCAACTTTAAAAAAAAAAATTAAAGAACACTTCAAAAAATAACAAAAGATTATAAAAATAAAAGAAAAAAATGTGTGTTTTAAAAAATCGAACCAGGACATTAAAATATCCGAATAACTGAAAACGCTTAAAAAAATCGACCAGTTTTTCTATTCATCAAATTTCAACATATTAGAAAGTGCTTGAATCTGCTAACACGCTGAGAAATGTGTGCAACTGCTTATTGATTTAATGCACGTGTGTGC
>CM042157.1:22202758-22207758 GCA_023376005.1 Doryteuthis pealeii
GGAAAACTTTCCATTAGGGTCTTCTGTCTAAAAAAAAAAATTATTTATTTTTTATTTTTTATGATTTTTTATTTTTCTAATTTTTTTTACTTTTGAGAGAGGTACATTGGAAAGGATTTAGTATTTTTTTCATTTATTCCACTCATATCATTCATTTTTATTTAATTCATTCATTCATTTTGCCATTAATTCTTAACTATATATATATATATATATATATATATATATATATATATATATATATATATATATATTATATATATATATATATATATAAATATAACTGGTTTTTAAGATCTCAACCATTGGACTCATCTGATGATTGGACTACCATGAAAACTTCATGTTATGAGTGTAAATCCATAATATTACCATTGATTATATATATATATATATATATATATATATATATATATATATATATATATATATATATATATATATCACGTCTCAGGTCTTGCAGCAACGGGGTTTGATTGTCTACAGAAAACATAGAAATTCGGGTTTTTGTAGATGCTAAAGCAATATTTTATCAGCGTAATTTATTTGGATGATTTAACAAGATGAAAAATGTAATACATAAAACGCGCTAATACAATCAATTACATTCTATTACACTGACTGATTGATCACTCTCTGATCACTGCTCGAAGTGACCAAATTATTTTGCAAATTTCAACTGTCTGAATTGAAGATATTAAAAAAAATGTCTATGCATTTTTTAATACCTCTTCCGTTCTAGTTCTCTAACACTTATTTTTTTTAGATGCAATATATATATATATATTCTCCCTCCATCACCATCAACAGCTACACCCTGGAAGCTGTAAACACCTTCACCTACCTTGGATCCACCATCACTGACAACCTGTCACTTGATGCTGAACTCAGTTGCCGGATTGGAAAAGCTGCCTCAACTTTTTAACAGCTCACAACAAGAGTGTGGGACAACAGCAAGCTCACTATCCGTACAAAGGTACAAGTGTATAGGGCATGTGTTATCAGCACTCTCATGTATGGAAGTGAAACATGGACCTTATATTCCCACCAAGAGCGGCAGTTAAATACCTTCTACCTTCGCTGCCTTAGACGTGTACTGGGTATAACCTGGAGGGACAGGATCACTAATACAGCAGTCCCTAGAGAGAGCTCAACTCCCCAGTCTGTACTCTCTACTGAGACAACGTCGTCTCGATGGTTGGGTCATGTACGTCGGATGGATGATGGACGAATCCCGAAAGACATCCTGTATGGAGAGCTAACATTTGGTAAAAGACCGATTGTCGCCCCTACTGCGATTCAAGGATGTCTGCAAAAATGATCTCAGGTGCTTTGGCATTGTCCCTTCCAGCTGGGAAAATTTGGCTCAAGACCGCCCTCGGTGGCGGCAGAATCTCCATAGAGGACTGTACATGTCAGAAGTCACCCTGATACAACATCATGAAGCTAAGAGGTCCATAAGAAAGCAACGTCAACAAAGCATCGGAACATCATCATCTACAGGGACAACCTACAAATGCAAAATCTGTGGTCGAGAAATGTTTCTCAAACATCGGACTACATAGTCACAGGAGACGCTGCAACTTCAGGGGCACACAAAAACTTTTATCATAGTCTTTCGAGACTGAATTGCCAATGATGATATATATATATATATATATATATATTATATATAAATTAATTTACAAATACATATATATATATATAATTACATGAAGAGATGTACGCATGTAAAGTCCGTGTTTATTGCTTACAACATGTAACATTTTCCATTTGTTTTAGAGTAATAAAATAATTCGCTGATTAGATTTTCAACAGACAAATTGATAGATAGATAGATAGATAGATATACCAAAAATGTTGTTCACCATTGACTCATCAAGTGAGATTATCATAACCATACACTTTTTTATTTATCTATCTATCTATCTATTTCTCGCTCCCTCTCTCTCTCTCTCTCTCTCTCTATATATATATATATATATATATATATATATATATATATATATATATATTACTCGTCTGTTGTTTACAGACTCGAGTTCCCCAGGTGATCGTAACGTACATCTACTGATGTATGTAGTTATCAGTTAAAATGTTCGAGTCTTACTGACAGCTACCGAGGACCAAGAGGAAAGGAGTCGGACTCCTGAAAAGAAACTCAAGTTTCTCTCCCGACTAGAAGTAACTGTTAAGTGCAGCCACACTGATGAGAACTTAACATCGAAACACAGTGCCTGTGGATGATTATATATATATATATATATATATATATTATATATATATATATATATATATATGTGTGTGTGTGTGTGTGTGTTGAAAGAAAAAAATTTAAAAAAAGGAAAGAAAATGCTGAATGGATAAAATAGCTTCTATCTTATTAACACGTGTTTCGGCCAGAAGTTTGTTCATGTACGCATGTATTCATTTATTATTATTTTAAATATAGAATAAAATAATAATAGGAAACTACAAAATACTTAACTATTCAATAACGGCCTTCGTCAGAGTAAAATGTTTGGTGTTTAATAATATATATATATATATATATATATATATATATATTATATATACGTTATTATTAGTACATAAACGATGTATTCACTGATCTATTTGAGCAAATATTCAGTTTATGTTACGTATTTGATATTTTGCCAATGAATTATGTATGGTAGAATAGAAATAAAAAAAAACTGTAATGCTGGATTATGAAAAAAGGAACCGTAAACGTAAACTTTCAGCACTGGGCCTGTTGATTTTTTGACTGCGACGATTCTTAAAAAAACTCTTATTTCGTAAGGAAGATTTCTTCTCAGGATTTTTGGATTTTATACATATATATATATATATATATATATATATATATATATATATATATATATATATATATATATATATAACACAGATGTAATAACACAAAAGTACAAAGCTCTTTGCTAAAACGTGATTATTTCAAGCATGTAACCGATTGCGAAAAAATCAGCATAAATGATTTTGACTCTTTTCTTGGGAGAGTTATCAGTAAATTTGGCTTCAGGTTTACTTCATGCATTAAATGTAAAACGAAAGGTGTTATTTGGCGGAGCACTGGCTAGAATGGCGAGTTGGGTAATGGAACCTGACAGACAAGCATGAAAAACAAATGTTACATCTCCATTGCCACTCTTCCATATCCGGTTCCGCCATCACGTTTGCCAGGAATTATGATCTTGCTTAAGTATTCGCTAATGCACTGCGTCCAATTTCCACTCATTCACACTGACCCCAAGCGCCTGCTTAATCGCTCTCTTCCTCCCCCTCTCTGTCTCTCTCTCTGTCTCTCCCTCCCTCCCTCCCCCTCTCTCTTTATGTATATATATATATGTATAGTTATATGTTGTACCGGCCGTTCCTACAGTGGAGAACATGCACCGGTTCTCACTATAAATAGTGAGACACCGAGTGGAAAGGTAGGACTGTTCCCGTTAACGACAAGCTAGTCGTACATGTACCATTATTGTAAATACACTTGTCTTATTTTACCCTATCTCGACTTGACTTCTTTTTACTGTTGGACTAACATCACAACAGTATATGTAAAAACAAATTTTTTTGTGATGAAACAAAGAAAATACAGTGCTCAATCACAAATTGTGAGAGCTAATATTTATTTATTTTACAGAGTTTTCACAGATCAATGTTCATTATAAACAGCGACCCAGGTTTCATGCCAAGGGGCAATCATCAGTCTGTTGAGCAAGATCCCATGGTGTTTGTTGAAGATCTTTACTCAATGTCACATTTTGGACCGCAAATAACGTCGGTTAGTTCCGCGGACGCTATTGTAGTTCGGATTTACTAAAAATAATTTTTTTCAAAATTTGCATTTTTTTGTAATAATGCCAACGAAATTACCTCACTTTATGCGTTAAAAATAGAAAAATTTGTTATTTTGAAAAAAAATTTTGTTTTTTTATTTTTAAATTAATTCCGTTTGATAAAGGATGTATATGTCTTCAAAAAACCATTTTTATATATATGGTATATGTATATATGTATATATATATATGTATATATGCGTGTGTGTGTGTGTGTGGTTCGTTTTCTACTTACTTAACATTTCGAAGATTTAAGACCGAAATAATATGATCTTTATTATTGCATTTAAGGTGCCTGTACATCGTGATTAATTAGGACTAATACAAGGGTATTGGCGGGATGTGGAATGTAAACAGCCTCGCTCAGGATTGGATCTCGTCAACGAGTTCATTTCAATCGACGATAACCATTATAAAGCGATATATATATATATATCTATATATCTTTGAGTGTATATATATATATATATATATATATAGATATATATATATAATATAGAGAGAGAGAGGGGGAGATTGAGAGTGTGAGCGTGAGAGAGAGAAAGAGAGAAAGAGAGAGGGGGGTGAGAGAGAGTGAGAGAGTGATTACACAATTAATCAGTAGTGAAAGGAACACTACGTGGGAAGATGATCCACTGGGAATTGTGCAAATAATAAAAACTTGATCATACGGACAGATTGTATATGCACGAACTAGATGCTGTTCTCGAAAATGAGACCCAAAAATCCTCTAGGATTTTGAAATACGAACGGGTCAGCCAATTCCGGCCAATAGGCGAGACCTAGCATTGATTAACCAGAAAAATGAACTCGTCCAAAGAACTGAAAAAAAACTTGTGTAACATGAGGGTGACTGTAATATCAATTGTATTTGGTGCACTTTCCATAAAAGCCTGGAAAATAAACGGTGGGAAATGGAGATTACAAGAAAAAACCAGGAACGTCTAAAGGTCAGCTTTGTTTAGTTCATTTAGAATACTTGGCAGAGTTCTCGTGATCTGTCGCTCAAACTTCCGTGAAGAAGTGCCGGTTAAAACTGGTGAGAAAAAAAGGGTATCTAGGTAAATAGCACTTAGTTTGAAATACCGACATTACGGTTTCAAAGGGTTAAGTGTTGAAAAAATATTTACCAATTATTGC
>CM042157.1:22212758-22232542 GCA_023376005.1 Doryteuthis pealeii
CAGTTTCTTGCCGGAGCAATTCTTCAGGCAATAATCACTTATTCTAGTCATCTACTCTTATTATTATCCCGGCTGTATCCATTCACAAGTACGTAGGTGTACCACCCCACGTAATTCCAGAACCCACCTGACTCAGTCTATGTTTATTTAAATGCCTACATTTGTTTGTTAACTCAGATCGCGAGTTCAATATCTTCCCTGGGTCTCTGCATTCTGCTATTTTAGTTTTTCATTTAAAAACAGCATACAGGGGTTTTCGTTTCCTTTATGTGAAGGTGCCCTTTTTATTATTCACCACTCTACTCTGGGATATTTTCCCAGTCTTTTATATTTATATAAATATTATATATATATATATATATATATATATATATATTATTGTGGGTGGGTGTTATTTTGGCAGCAAGTTATTCTCATCCTTTTTCAATTTTTTGTATTATATTTTTTCCAGTCTTCTGTCGATCTTTTTTGAGTCTGGATCGAGTTGATTTATGATATTTCCCAAACTTATATCCCGAGCGCTTTCGACTGTTTCGCCAGTCGTCATCATTAAACCTTCTTAAAAACTTTCTAAAACATTTTTTTCTAAAAAACCATACTAGAAATATTCCTGTTTGTCACTTTTTTCATTTTTCATCTATACATATAAAATAACGTTTGGTACGTACGTGTCGATGTATAACCCGAAAAGAGGAGTCCTCAGATTCAAAATCTTGCATACAGATTAAAATCCTTATAACTAAGAAACACCCCAAATTTCGTTATTGATTTTTACAGATTAAGGGATATAATTAATTAATTAAACAAAATCAAACGAGTTTCGGAATGCATCGTATAGCTGCGCCTGCTGCTGGTGTATCAGCATGAGCTTGCCTTCTGCCTAGATCAGCAGCATGTTGACTATATCAGCAGTCATTCAGCAAACATTGCTCTATTTCTACTAAAAAGTCAATTGTTGAATGCGATTGTTTTGTATTTTAGTACGAACTCTTATTTCTTTTTTTGGGGGGTGGGGGAGAACTAAAAAAAAACAACTTTTCAAACCAAGTGTATCTTTTTAACTGTACAAAAGAAAACGAAATTGTAATGTGAAAAATATTACAATACAAACAAACAAAAATTAAATGAAACCTTTTTATCAATATTTTTTACCAATACTTTCATATTTCTTAGATTAAAATATATCCATTTCTAATCAGTGAAACTCAAAACTTTTTTGAAAGAAACTATTCATAAAATAATGTAATTTGGTTTTTAGTTAATTTTACGTAACCCCATGATTACCGCAACGCTGTGAACTAACAAGCAACCGTAGCCCCGTTGATACTTCCCCTTCCACTTTTTCTTCTATTTTACTCACACTTTCGACGCATCCGCCTTACTCTCCTCTTCTCCTTATACCATTACCTTTTTCAACATATAAAAATACTGTAGTTTCATTGTCTTAAATAAAGTTTCTAACGAAGCTTCGTGTACACACCGATGCGAAATATCAATTGATTGAAGTTGTTTTGTGTTTTTTTTCCGTTTTTCCTCAATTTTTCAATTACATTTTGTCGGAATTACCCAATCTGTTACTCCTCACGTATATATATATATATATATATATTGCTTGAAGCATTGTACATATGTGTTTAAAATAGAAATTAGAAGGCAATTGACAATGCAATGGAATGTTGAAAATGATGTTTATTTACAGGTAAATAAACATAATTTTCAACACCTATTTCATTGCATTGTCAATTGCCTTCTAATTTCTATTTTATATATATATATATATATATATATATATATATATATTATATATAATAGGTATGTCAGAAAAGTTCCAGGACTGGTGTAAAAAAAATTATTTCAAATCTAATGCACTTCCCCATCTCTCTCTCTCTCTCTCTCTCTCTCTCTCTCTCTGCCAGGCTTGCATGCACTCCTGGAAGTATTAATCCAGGATTCTCCTTAGCTCTATCGACTCGGCCTTTATATATATATATATATATATATATATATATATATATATATATTATATATATATATATATATATATATAAGGAAAATGTAAATAAATCAGACAGTACGTAACTCTAGAAATATGAGAAAATAAATGTTCAGTGGATGTATGAATGAATGAATGAATAATAATAATAATCTTATGATAATGGAGATTGTGTGTTTTTCTGTCTGTAACCGAAACTATATTACTAATCGAGTCACAATTCCCTTTGTTATTTACATCACATTCTCCAGGATTTGATTTAAACCTCAATTATTAATAAAATTCTCTTACATTATTAATACTGTTGACCATATCTACATTCTAATAACATGCAATTGTATTTATATATACTACAAAATGGCAGTTTGCAGTGTGAATGGCAAGGCTAATTTACATATTAATATTAGAAATTTGATTTTAATAAATATGTGCTTAGTATTGTTGATTTTTAATTATTTGGTTTTATCTTAATGAATATTATAAAAAGTCTCGGGGATAAATCTTAAAAGAAATCCATTAACAATATTAACTGTAATTCTATTCTTTACTTTATTACTAATTCTATTCTTTACTCTTTATCCTAATTTAACTAAATAATTAAATTATGAAAATTTAGCAATGAAAGACGGGAGTGAAGAAAAAGCAAGTTTTAGTTGTTCCCTCTCTGTTTCAAATCTTTTTATCGGCATCTTATTTAGTTTCATTAGCCTTTTTAAGTTAACATATTTTATTACATTAAAATTTAAATACTTGCACCCGGAGGGTGCATATATTTGCTAGTAATAATAATAATAATAATAATAATAATAATAATAATAATATAATGATTATATATATATATATATATATTATAATATATATATATATTATATATATAATACATGTGTATGTATTAGAATTTTATTGCATCAAAAGCGCAGAAACGTGCGATTTGTCAATGAAAATCAATTATACTTCATCTCTTTCATGTAATAAATGGAGAAACATTTATTTGATAAACAGGTTTTAATGTTTGGCGTAGATAATCAATTGAAATGACATTGTACAAAGAGAAAGGATTTGCATTCATTTTTCCTTCACTTATCTGATTTTGTCAGCCTAACAAAGAAAACTACTAAGTGCATAGTTTTCCAGAATTACACATTTGATTATAACGCACGTCATATACGGTACTCTGAATTTTAAGTCTTTTTTTCCCCCTATACAACACAATAGTCAATTTCAAGTGCAAAATACTGTTCAGTTGTTCACTGACATAACAATGAAAGTATAAATAGTTGTATGAATATATCGATTCAAAACCCGTATAAGCTTTTTAATTCACACACACACACACCACACACACACACACACACACACACACACACACACACACACATATATATATATTTTTTATTTATTTATTTATTTATATAAATAAATCCTACAATATAAAGAACATTTGAAAAAACAAATGTTCGAAAATAGGATGAATTTAATTATCAATGTTTAAACATTTCGGTTTCATTAAGCCTTCATCAGGATGTATCTTGGGGTGAAGAAAATGATGGATGTTTTTATAGATGACAGGAGATGAAAATCTTTTTAGTAAAAGATTTTCATGAAACCGAAATGTTTAAACATCGATAATTAAATGAAACCGAAATGTTTAAAATTCGATAATTAAATTCATCCTATTTTCGGAACACTTGTTTTTTCAATTTTTCTTTATATATAATATATATATATATATATATATATATATATATATATATATAACATGACAGGACTATATAAAAAATTGATAAACTTAGTGGATTTTTTTAAGAATGAAAGTGTTTGGTTTGGTTTAGTTTTGTTTTTGTTTACGGGCATATCAAACTCAGTGGGTAATTTAATGCCGATAAAGTTTTTGAAATTCCTTTATTTTTTAATGGATACACATTTTTTCTATTTTAAGCAATAGATGGGGCACTACAGGTATTACCACTCAAGGTCAGAAGCTGACCTGGGTGCAATGCTGATGAAGAGATGCTCCACATTCCCAAACCTCCAAAACTGGAACATCACCATCAGGTAGAGTTTAATGTCATTCAGAGGATATGAAGACTCTCAGTCACCACCTTCTAGCACCCAAAACTAAAATGGAATAGGGTTTGGGCAATCAAGGCTTGACGTGACTAACCGATTGATCGGAGGGGGCCTCTCTGACTGACCGTCTATTCCAAGTAAGGGTCTAAGTGGAGTGTTGCATGTCATGGACGGCTTATCGGCCAGGATTCCGTCTTTAAGCATCATGGTTCGCAACCCACAGCTAACAGGTGGCCCAATTGTTGGATTCTTGCCCCTCTACAGAGGTGCACTCAGTGTATTCTATAGCCCCAGCCGACCGTAGCTTTTTTTAAAAATTTCAACTAGAAAAGTTTATTTGCCGAATTTTTACATGCTCTTCCAGCTACACAAATCTACACTTTAACTCCTAATAATAAACCGATCATGAAAATGTAATAAAACTGAAGATTAAAATAAGTGTATATCCAAAAGCACTGATAGGTTAACTTTTGATTCTATGATAATTTTTTTAGTAACCACAAAACCTTACACAGTTAAGATATCAAAACTCCACTTAAGATAGAATTGTATTATCCAGTAATATTATAAGCGGACGTTGAATGTTTAAAGATGCTTGAGGATTTTAAAAAGCATCTTTAAACATTCAAAGTCCGATTATAGAATTACATGATGAATACAATCCTATCTTAAAACCGGTCTATTTTTTAACCAGATTCCTGTGTTTTCCTTTTCAGCCATATTATACTAGAATACTTAATTTAGTCTTGAAGCAGACTTGAGTTTTTCTGCATTGGTCATTTTCTTGTACGCATCATTCCATTCTTCATTGGTGCAATTGTATTTATTATCTCATTGGCTTTAACAATCTTTGTTGTTACTGGAAGTAGGTCATCGAGTTAAGAATATTGTCTGCTGATTTCTTTATATTCTCTTGAAGCGTGACTCTATTCATGTCTGTTATTGTTTCAGGGTTTTTTTTACAGGTAAATAAAGAAAGACGGCGAAAAAGAACATGGACGAATTTGGCGGGGAGAAATAGATTAGACAAAGGAATTAGAGGAAATGCACATAGGTAGAAGAAATATAAAATTATATGAGAGAAGAATGAAGAAATAGATAAAGAAAGAAAGAAAAAGAAAGAAAAAAAGAAGGAAAATAAGGAAAATTGTGAAAAAGAAATGAAGAAAGGAAGAAAAGAAGAAAGGAATGGAGAAAGAAAGAAAGAAAGAAAGAAGGACAGTGAGAAACAAAAAAGAGAAAAGAAAGCAAGCAAGCAAGAAAAAAGTTACTCATAGACAAGAAAGAAAAGAAGAAAGAAAGAAAGAAAGAAAAAAGAAAGAGAGAAGGAAAATAAGGAAAATAGTGAAAAAGAAATGAAGAAAGAAAGAAGAAAATAAGAAAGGCAGTGAGCAACAAGAAAAAAGAAAAAAAAAGAAAAAAGCAAGCGAGAAAAATAGTTACTAATAGAAAAAGAAAGAAAGAAAGAAGGAGAAGGAGAAGGAAAGAAGAAGAAGAAGAAGAAGAAGGAAAGAACGAAGCTAGCAAGAAACTGAGTAAAAACAAACTGCAAATCGAAAATGAAATAAGAACACAAATCTGATAAGCGATAAAGAAAGAAAGAAAGAAAGAAAGGGAGAAAGAAAGAAGCGAGAAAAGACATAAAGAAAAAGATTAGACATTATTGAAGAAAGAATTTGAAGAAAAATAGGAAAATTATCAAAAGTGTCGAAAGTAAAAGCAGTGAGAATAAAAACATAAAGAAAGAAAAGAAAGAAAGAGAAGTTGAAATATTTAATAATTTGAAATAAAAGAGTGTTTATCGACAAAAGAGTATGACACATTTCGGTAAAAAAAGTGAAAAAATATTGATAAAAGAACAAATCCTTTGCTAAAAGGAAGAAGAAGAAGAAGAAGAAGAAGAAGAAGAAGAAGAAGAAGAAGAAGAAGAAGAAGAAGAAGAAGAAATAAATAAAAGCAATAACAACAAAATAAGAAACAATAAAACAGTAAGAGAATGAAAAATAAAAAAATAAGGAAATATAGAAAAAAGGAAATAAATAAGAAAGAAACTTTTGCTATAGAAGAAGAAGAAGAAGAAGAAGAAGAAGAAGAAGAAGAAGAAGAAGAAGAAGAGAAAGAAGAAAGCAAGATTCAGATATAATGCATGGGAAGAGTGAAGAAGAAGAAGAAGATTATGATGAAGTATTATTATTATATTATTATTATTTATTATTATTATTATTATTAAGTAGTAGTAGTAAGAGTAGTAGTAGTAGTAGTATAAGGAGAAAAGAATTATTATTTATTATTATTATTATTATTATTATTATTGAAGAAGAAGAAGAAAAGCAACATTCAAGATATAATGCATGGGAAAGAAGTGAAGAAGATTATGATGAAGTATTATTATTATTATTATATTATTATTATTATTATTAGTAGTAGTAGTAGTAGTAGTAGTAGTAGTAGTAGTATAAGGAGAGAATTATTATTATTATTATTATTATTATTATTATTATTATTAGAAGAAGAAGAAGAAGAAGAAGAAGAAGAAGAAGAAGAAGAAGAAGAAGAAGAAGAAAAGCAACATTCAAGATATAATGCATGGGAAAGAAGTGAAGAAGATTATGATTAAGTATTATTATTATTGTTATTAGTAGTGGTAGTAGTAGTAATATAAGGAGAAAAAGAAGAAGTATTAGTAATAGAAGAAGAAGAAGAAGAAGAAGAAGAAGAAGAAGAAGAAGAAGAAGAAGAAGAAGAAGAAGAAGAAGCTAATAACGAAATTGACGACGATAATCTCAACGTCTGTCTTAGAGATTCAGTGCATCTTCGTCATAGTCGTTTATATAAAAAAGATGGGGGATTTTTATATGAGTCTTTTAAGTACAAAGCAGCAATTCTTTCTGACTCTCCCTTTTTTATGAATCTAATAAAAACCAATAAATGCAAATATCGGTGCTTTTAAGTCAATAGAAAACTGAGGTGGATGACGTCAAATGGGGAGAGTTGGAAATAGGGAGGAAGGAGGAGGAAAAATAAATTGAGGATTGAGAATAAAAGATACATAAAAACCAAAGGAAATAGAATGGGGTTAGAATTTTTTTAAATAAAGAGATAAAAAGAAAGAAAAGAAAGAAAGAAAGAAAGAAAGAAAGAGTAGACTGGCGAAAGACAGAAAGACAGAAATGAAAAGAAAATTAGAATTTGTAAAGAGAGAAGAAAGAAAGAAAGAAAGAAAGAAAGAGAAAATAGACTGGTGAAAGAAAGAAAGAATAGAAATAAAGGGATAAAGAATACAATGGTGAAGAAAGAAAGAAAGAAAGAAAGAGTTAAAGAAAGGATTAACAGGCTAATAAAAGAAAGAATTTATAAAAAGAAAGAATATATGAGTGGAATAAAGAAGGAAACAAACAAAAAAGAAAGAAAAGAAATTAATTGATAAATAAAAAATAAAAATGAACGAATAACTGACTGGTGAAAGAAAGGAAGATAAATATATAATAGGTTGATGAAAGAAAGAAAGAAAGAAAGAAAGAATAGACTGATGAAAGGAAGTCAGAAGAAAGAAACAAGAACGAAAGAAAGAAAAATGGACTGAGGAAAATGAAAGAAATAATACACCGATGACAAAGAAAGAAAGATAGAAAGAAAGACAGACAGACAGACAGATATAAAAGAATGATGGAAATAAGAAAGAGAGTCCAGTTCTCTCCAAGATTGTCCTGTTAGAAACATACTGCCAGCACGTGACATTTGATATACTGCGCAATTGACGCATTCCTTAATGGACAGAATTATCAACATCATCATGGACCGCTGTTTACATTGAAATGATGAACCACAGTTAACTATAAAATACTAATTATAACCATCCATTCCTTCCTAAACAGAAGAATCAAATTCATCATGGACCGCAATTTCAAAAAGAAATGATATTTAAAATCCTTCACTCCGCCCTCGACATCAAAATGTTTGATCGACTATAGGGGAGAGAAGAGGACATTTTTTTTCAAATTCAAAAATAAAAATAAATACGTGCATCTAAAATGATTTTCTTATAAAATTGCATTGGCAAGAATTTGATAATGAAAGTAAATTGGAAATTATGTTTAATATAAAAAGGATTGTACAATAAAAATGAATTGGAAATAGTTTTACTTGTAAGGGGTGTTATGCTCGGTAAGGATATTTTTGTGTTCGATTCGGTGTCACCAATCACGTCGGGGTCAACTCATGTGCCTTTTTATAATTTTCTTTGTGTAATGCGTAGGTGATCATTAAGTTAAAATTAATATCGGATGATTTTGTTACCCGTGGCATTCCGATGACAATGCAGTTTTCCATTGACGTAGATATTGTCATCGGAATTTAAACGATTGTATCTATTGTCGCAAAATAATTTCCAAACTAATTTTCTTTTATTCTCTTTTGTTTACATAATTCAAAAACTTAACTCACAATATACAATTGTAAAACTAATTGTTTAAGAAAACATACTTATTCTTATTTTATTCCACATGCGCCTAAAAATATAGGTGTTAATCCTATATACCATAAAATGCATTGGAAATAATTTTACAACGAAAATAAATTGGAAATTAAGTTTTATATAAAATGCCTTGGAAACAATTTTACAACAAAAATGAATTGGAAATGGTTTTACTATAAAATGCATTGGAAATAATTTTACAATGAAAATAAGTTGAAATTATACACACACACACACACACATATATATATATATATATATATATATATATAATATATATGTGTGGTGTGTGTGTGTGTGTTGTGTGTGTGAGTGTGTATGTGTGTGTGTGTATGTGTAAGGTAGCCACAACTGGTAGTAAGGGATGATTCTACATGGGATCTTCAAAATCTCACTGTATAATTATTGCATATTTTAGTAGTTGCAAATACAAGGATTTTTATAAATTCCAAGAGAGAGCTCAATATATATATAATATATATATATATATATATATATATATATATATATATATATATATATATAATAAATTGAAATTTATATATATATATATATATATATATATATATATATATATATATATATATATAAAGTAATTTCAATTTATTTTCATAGTAAAATTTCCAATACATCTTAAAGGCATTGGAAATTATTTTACTAAAAAATACATTGGAAATAATTCATACAATAAAAATGATTGGAATTTGGTTAGTTGTAGATAAGACCGTTTTGACGTCAAATAAAACATACAAACTGTTCCCAATTTTAGATAAAGATGAAAAAATAGGGGAATACACAAAAGCACATTCAATAATACTTAAGTAAAAAATGAGAAGTTTCTCTTAATGTTAGAAATGAAAAAGCCATAATAGAATGAATAGAGTTTACACAAAAGACACGATGTTTCTTACAAAATATCACACATGCACACATACACACACACACACACACACACACACACACATATATATATATATATATATATATATACAAGGACCTACATGAGTCAGACACTATCTACTTAAGTTTCAGCTTCAGGATAATTCTGATAATACTCTACTTAGCGTATTGAGCACTTTTACATATATAACTTAGAAAAATCTTACTGTGTTTTTACTTTCTTTTGGCCACTACATACGATACCGATGATTATTTTCAGAAAATACTGATGGGCTGGTCTTTCCTTTTTTATCATTTTCCCCAGATGTCAGTTTGAAATTTTCTTTATTTTGAAAAAATGAATTATTTGGCTTTTTTCCACACCGGTAGAGTTTTTTAAAAATTATATATATATATATATAAAGATTTTTTGTTTGTTTTTATAGTGTGATAGAAGAATTAATTATAAATGTAAACGATATTTTTTTTTTTTTTGAAGGCAAAATAATGCAGATTTATGTTTAAAAACATATATATATATGTAATAAAACAAAAAAACAAACATTTATTCTTGTGCTCAATTTCAAATCTCCATCAAACTCAACGTAATTAGAACCAAGTTGACTTTAACAAACACAGATGGAATATTTTCAACTCTAAAATGAACTCTCTGAAGATGGATTTAATCCGAAAATTAAGAGCACAAGAATAAATATGTTTTTCAACATAAATCTGCATTATTTTGCCTTCAAATTTTTTTAAAAAAATTGTATATATATATATATATATATATATATATATATATATATTATATATAATATAATATCATCATGTCACGCAATTAGCACGGATATCCCTGACAATCTCTCGCCAACCTTTCCTATCATTCATTTTCCCAGGGAGGTCTCTGCGCAGCATCCAGCATCTTTGCTTGGTTGGTCAATGTAGCCCTTGATGGGCGGTCCACACTAGCATGTCATTGTGTTGGTTTCCACAGGAGAACGTCGCTTATGAGCTCGTCCTTGCTTCTTCAGCAGTGCCCGGCATGCCTTCGAGTGAGACGGATATATATATATATATATATATATATATATATGTGTGTGTGTGTGTGTGTGTGGTGTGTGTGTGTGTGTGTGTAAGTTGAAAATGGAATGAATCCGATGTATTTTGAAATGAAAAGTAAAGGAAAGAAAATGTTGAATGGATAAAATAGGATTTATCTTATTTTATTTTTACTGACACGTGTTTTGGCCAGGAGTTTATCCATGCATACATGTATTCTATCTATTATTATTTTAAATACAAAATAACATAACAATAAAAATAATAGAAAAAATAATAATAGAAAAAAAAACTTTTTTTCAAAAAAGTTCTTTTTTCGAACATCTCAGAAATTCTCGGTATTTCAACCGATTTCATTTAAAACAATAATACTCTTATGAAGATTGCTATTTCTTTGTATACTAAAAGATTTCTGTAGTTTTTTCTATTATTGTTATTGTTATTTCATTTTGTATTTAAAATAATAATAGATAGAATACATGTATACATAGATAAACTCATGGCTGAAACACGTGTCAGTAAAATAAAATAAATTGTATTTTATCCATTCAACATTTTCTTTCCTTTATTTTTCATTTCAACATACACACACACACAGACACACACAATATATATATATATATATATATATATATATATATATATATATATATATATATATAATATAAGAAATTTGATAAACGAAGTGTTCCAAAAATAAGATGAATTTATTTATCGACGTTTAAACGTTTCGGTTTATTTAAACCTTCATCAGGTGGATTATTGGGTGAAGAAATTGATGGATGTTTTGTAGATGACAGGAGTTAGAAAAATCTTTATATTAATATATATATATATATATATATATATATATATATATATATATATATATATGTATATATATATATATACATACATACATATAATCCAAAAGTCCAGAGAAGAAATCTTCCTTACGACATAGGTTTTTTTTAAAACAACTTGTCGCAGTTTGAGAGCTCAATGTGTGCTCTTATTGTTAGAGTCACAGAGCAAATTTATATTTAAATAAATAACAAAAGACTTAGAGATCTTGCATTATAGACTATTTCAGGGAGCTTAGACAAAAATGTCTAATTCTCCCGACTCATCAGATGCGAATGATGAATTCTTTATTTTTAAGGCATTTGAAAACATTTTTTTTTTTTTCTTCCTTTTAAAATTGTCCTGTCCTGCTCAGCTGTAGAGTAATAAAAATAGGAATAAAAATACAAATAATAGTAAACAATAATAAAACCAAAGACATCTGACCGCTTGTCAGTAATTTGTTAGGAGTTACTGTTAATTCAATTAATTCAGAATTCAGGGACACCCCTGTTCACTTATTTAGTAGTTTTTGTTTGACTTAATTTATTTTCCTTTCTTTCCATATCGCTTCAACTATACCCACATCTACATACCTATACAAACTTATACATATACATACATATGCATACGCACACATACATACACACACACATACATCTATATACACACACACACACACACACACACACACACACACACACATATTATTATATATATATATATATATATATATATAATATATATATATGTTTGTGTGTCTGTGCGTGTGTGTGTATGTTGAAATGAACAACAACAGAAGAACATAAAAACACAAATTCTTGTTTTTTCAACGATTTTATGAGAGACAACTTGTTTGGCATCTCGTTCATCATTTAATTCAGTTAAACTCAAGAGATAAACATTGTAAACTTTACCGAAGTTTTGCTTATATACGAGAGAACAGTACCAATTATTTAACTATTGGAAAAATTTGTATTTACGTAACCCATTCACCACTGGTAAGATGAGACACAAGGTCGCGGTATGAGGCATCAAGCGAGGATCGAACTAGCTATTCAGTAGTAATGGATCTGCGAGACTAGGTTGCGAATCATTACAACAGGATGGGACACCCTTATATATTGAAGCCGTTCGCCATGGGTAGGATGTGAAAGAAGGTCAGAAATATGGGCTATCCCCCAAGGATCAAATTCCCTATTTAGTAGATAGTGATCGGCGGGACTAGCTTGCTAATCATTACACGATGATAAGACCCCTTTGCCGATGGAGAATCTATAATCGAGGATCAGGGTATCTGTGCATCCTACCTAAAACAAAAGTGGCCAATTTACACACACACACACACACACACACACACACATATATATATATATATATATATATATATATATATATATGAGATGAACAAAAAGTCATAAGACAAACAGGAATATCTATTTTATATTATCTATTTTTTTTTCAAAACTTGTTCTCAACTTCGCCCATCGCCAGGAAAAAAATTATTGTGAAAGATTTGGGTGAAAAAATTAGCTAGAAGTGGCAAGTCCATATGTTCAAAAGTGGAAAAGCCATATATATATATATATATATATATATATATATATATATATATATATAGACAAAGTAGACCTAAGCACTCACTATTTTTATTAGATGAGGGACTTGGGTCTGGTGTCTTTCGCCCCCCTCTTGTCTTACCTATTCCATATTTCATATCCATTCCCGTCGTAATTAATTTACAATTGATCTTCCATTATCATTGTGTAGGTCGCTATGATAACCTTTACTATATATTATATCATATATATATATATATATATACACACACACACACACATACACACACACACACACACACATATATATATATATATATATATATATATATATATATTATATATATATGATTTATACTTCTTAACTCTACCGGTGTGGTAAAAACGCAGATAATTCATTTTTTTCAAAATAAAAAAATATATTAAAAACGAAATACAAAGAAATGTTTGCAGGAAAAGTGCTCGATAATCATACCACAGAACAAGTATAAAATCAAAAAATCTTATAATTATGCACAATAGAAATTTGTCTGTCCATTTCCGTCTGATGATTGTGCACACGACCTAAGATGTCATGTTAAATATAATTGAACTTCAGAAAATCTGTGCCCCTCAATTCAACACTTCAAAGCGATGTGTCATTTGATTGAAGGAAAAATGACAATTATGACATTTGCAAATCTTAAATGAATGATGAGAACACTTATTGAAACTAGCTATACTTCATCATCATCATCATGTCGCGCTGTCAGCGCAGATATCTATGACAATCTCTCTCCATCCGTCCCTATCGCTCATCATTCTCGGGAGGTCCTCTGTGCAGCATCTTGTATCCGCACAGAGCTGGTCAATATACGTCTTTGCTGGTCGGCCCACACTTGCGTGCCCATGTGCTGGCTTCCACAGAAGGACGTCGCTTATGAGTTCGTCCTTGCTTCTCCAGCAGTGTCCCGCGTGTCTTGTTCGTCTTACTCGGATGGTTTGGGTGATATATGGCAGGTGACCGTACAGCTGTTTTCTCGTGGGGTGTTGTTTCCACGTCTTGTTCAGGATCACCTGCAGAATTCTTGTGCAGCTCCTGTCTAGTTTATTCTCCAGTCGCTTAGTTAGGGTCCAGGTGGTGTAGCCATACAGCAGTACTGACACGGGCACTGGAGATGGATCTCCATATGATCGTTAATTTATGCTGCTATATATGAGACCGGTGTGGTAAAAACGCAGATAATTCATTTTTTCAAAATAAAAAATCAAAGAAGAAATGTTTCCAGGAAAAGTGCTCGATATAAGGTCGCCATTGCTGTTCTTAAAGTGCTATCTGCTAAAATCTGTAATTAATTTATATCTTACAGAAATTGGTCAAGTTAGTATTACCGTATTGGACGGCATATAAGACGCACGAGCATGTAAGACGCATCCCCATTTCAGCAGGTCAGATTCAGAAAAAATGTTTTTAGTCTATTAAAGCATATATTATTGAAAACACTCTAGCTGTGCATTACACAAGCAGAAACATAGCTGTATAAATGCAATTTGGCAGTTTAGGGAAGTTAAAAGTACTGAGCGTATGCTGGGTTAGTGAGCATCATAGAGAAGATTAGCCTAGGCCTACGGGAGGTCCCAAACTTCACCTACGACATATAAGACGCAGGGCAATTTTTGAGCCAACATTTTTGAGCCAAAATTTTTGAGCCAAAATTCTTGAGCCTAAATTTTTGAGCCAACATTTTTGAGCCAAAATTTTGGAAAATAAGTGTGTCCTATATGCCGTCAAATACGATAACTACTTAACTAGAAAGTAGAATGAGAGATGATCTAATTGAAGCTTTCAAAATAATTCATGGAATTTCCAATTATGGTAGACACTTTTCCGCGAACCGGAAAGTTACAGTCAAGGCAGATTTCAAAAAGTAAGTCAATTAACTAATTGGATGCTTTTAGCTAATCGAGTAACATATCTTTTGATCAAATTACATAATCAGATTTTAAAAATCAGCAATAGTGTACAAATTATTTAATTGTATTGGGTGATTTCAGAAATAAAGGCAAGAAAACGAATTTGACAGGGCATTTTGGGGAACTATCGGATGAATTAACAAAATAATTTGATCAGCATAGAAACATAGTATAAAGCAAAACCTATAGAGCTCAGGTGGATGAGCAGTTCATGACATGCAATACTCCACTTTGGTCATATCTTGGGCTAGACGGGCGGTCGGAGAGGCCCCCTCCGATCAATCGGCTGGTCACGTCAAGCCCTAGCACCTATATGATTTTCCAAACCCTATTGCCCTTATGGCAAGCCCCAACCCCTTTTTTATCATATGGGTGCTAGAAGGTGGTGACTGCGGGTCTACATGTCCTGGGAATGACGTTAAACTCTATCTGATGGTGAGGTTCCAGTTTTGGAGGTTTGGGGAATGTGGAGCACCCCTTCATCACCATTGCTCCACTCTGACCCGGAGTGGTAGTACCTGTTAGGGTCCCATCTATGGGTTAAATAGAAAAATGTATTTATAAAAAAATTGTATTATCCATTAAGAATTGATTTATTTCAAAACTTTATCGGCATTAAATGACCCACTGAGGTTGATATGCCGTAAAACAAAACAAACAAACAAACAAACAAAGCAAAACCTTTTTCGTGATGAAGGCGAAGAATTAAAACCAGATTGAAACACTGCAGCGTTGACTGAATAAATATCACTCATTTTATTTGAACCTGTGTTTTTCAAAGATTTTTCACCATATTACATACCGTCGGATTCTCTTCCATTTTTTCTCTTCATATAAATATAGTCATCCACATACACCATGGTTCAACGTATCACGTCTCCTTTGTGTGGCTAGACATAGTAGGCTGGTATTAAAAGCCGACCGATTTATCATCCGTCATAATTACATTGCCCTTGGCCATCGGCACACCTGCAGACAAGAGTGAAATTTTAACTGATAAATACATATATATGTATTTATGTTAAAGGTTGTAAAAGAGAGCTCCATCCGTAATAGGAGAGCCTTGAATTTATGCGTAAATCGGAGGCCGTAAAGTAATTGTAGAAAAGTGTTTCTCTCTACCTCGGTTTCAGTGCTTAAGATGCACCTTCTTCAGGAGAACTCTTCTTTAAAAGTAACTTGTAACATGATGACCGTGGTGGAGATGTTAAGTAAGTAATCTATCGACTACATATTTGAACATGCAGCATTAGACAGTCCTCGTTGTTTTTTAAAACAAGTTTTAATAAATACATGACTGGTATTATATATCTATATATAGTTTGTTTTATTTTAATACATATTTAAAGTTTACATTTCATATTATTTTATTTTTTAATCCTTTAATGAATTTGATGATTTTACTTACTTAGGGTACAAACTAGGTTATTTCTGTACACACTATAATAATAAATCCGCTCTACTTACGTATTGAGCACTTTATATTTGTTATAATGCTGACTTATCCGAGTAAAACATGTACCAACTAAATATTGAGACCAACCCAATATTTTTACCGGTAAGTCATTCCTTTTTCATATATGTATATATATGTGAAGAAAAGGAAGTGAATCTGACGGTATTTAGTATATTAAGAAAGAATGAAAAAACACATGTTTAAATGAGTTAAGTGGAGAGTTTATTGGCCGACGCTGCAGTGTTTTGATTTATTAGATCATCTTCAGGGCATTCGTTATACCAACAAATGCCCTGAAGATGATCTAATTAATAGATCGAAACACTGCAGCGTCGGCCAATAAACTCACCACTTCTCATTTAAAGTGCCACTCAGTATATGAGCCAGATAAGTGAGTCAGATAAGTGAGCCAAAATACACTAATATCATTGGTCTTTACAATTATATTTTGGGGAAAAATGTCAAATTATCTCTGATCTGGCTACAATTAGATAATTTGCCAAAATGACTGTAAAAGCAACAGACTCATTAGATTTCCACACTCTTCTGATTTGATTGATATAAGATTTGATTCTAAGCATTATTGGAACTCTTGAACTTTCTAGACCGTTGTTCAGTAAAATCTCATACTTAAAAAGAAAAAAAGTCCATTAAGCGATAGAACATCTGAAAAAATGCTTTATAGTGAGGTAACTATATGATTAACTTTTTTTTTGTCAAAGTAAGTTGGAAATTTTTAGAATTGTTATATAGACCGTACCGGAGCAAGCTGATGTGCTTTTGAAACCGGGTTCTCCTGCAGATCTAAATAGCATAAGGATAGATATGAGGATTTGGATATTCGGTTTCAGTTTATGTCTCCATCTATTCCACACACAAGGCAAGTTGTATTCCGTTCCAAAGGTGGATAGATGTATATTACTGCATTAATGAATTTAACATTTTTTGAAAAAACTCAGAAGTGTTTGATGTAAAAGTTTGAGTTTTATTATGGATTATAAAAGTTGAGTTTTATTATGGGTTATAATGCTTCTGATTTTTTTAAATAAAATTAATTTTATTTTTAACACAGAATACGCATTTTTTTAAATTCCAGCATCGAACACTAGCGTTCGTTTGTACCTCCTATTCTAACGGTTATTTATTCCGTTTTTCATTCATATGTTGCTCTTGATGAAGACCGATCTATTAAAACGGTCGAAACAGATTCTGTCTGCAAACTATTAACATAATTTGCTTTTTCAAAAAATGTTAAATTCATACTGTCGGATTAACTTCCATTTACTTTCATACTGCATTCATACATACTTCTTTTCTTTCGCTGCTGACAGGTACATTTAGAATAGTAATTCAAATAAAAGGTACTAATTGGTCTGAAGGATTTTCATAATTTTTTTAGTTACCAAACAATTGAGCTTTTTTTTTTTACAGATAATACTGAATTAAAATGATCTATTTCTGTTGGAATGTGGAATTGTAATATTCAAACATCATGTGTCTTAAAGCTTTTACTCATGAAGAACTGTGGCAAGTCCCGCAAATCAATTTTTATTATTAAATTATATCATTTCATCAGTAAGAATTAAAAAATAAATGTGTACTTTTCCTCATTAGAAACATAATAAATTATATTTGAGATTTTATTTCTCAATGACATTTTCTGAAATACAAGCCGACGCATAAGATAAAATCCATTACCACTGAGTAGCGAGTTGGAGTCTCTCAGGATGGCCAACACTTACGAACTTTTGTCACATCCTCCCTGTGGTGAACGATTAGAGTAAATACACTTGCAGATTCATAACTGCGGAATAGCGAGGTCTATTCTCAATACACGCATTTATACTTGCGACTTTGTGTCACATCCTATCCGTGGCGAACGGGTTAGATAAAAACCTACATTTAAAATATTTTTGAAAATTTTACCCTAGACCTTATTCATTTTCAAATGTGCTATACCATTGCCTCTTGATGAGTGACTTGCTTTTCTTTAAGTCTTGTTTGGTTTGGTTTGGTTTGGTTTGTTTTACGGCATATCAACATCAGTAGGTTATTTACTGCCGACAAAATTTTGAAATAAATTACCCTAACAGGTACTACCACTCCGGGCCAGTGGGGACCTGGAAGCAATGGCGATGAAGGGTGCTCCACCTTCCCCAGAACTGGAACCTCACCACCAGATTGAGTTTAACGTCATACCCAGGACATAAAGGCCCTCAGCCACCGCCTTCAAGCACCCATATTATTGGGCTTGATATAAGGAAAATAGGGTTGGGACAATCATATAGGTGCTAGGGCTTGACATGACCAGCTGATTGATTTGAGGGGGCCTTTCCAACCACCCGTCTAGCCTACGTAAGGATCAAAGTGGAGTGCTGCATGTCAGGGACTGCTCAGCCCCCAGGGTTCCATCCTTGAGCATCACGGGTCGCCACCCAAACCAACAGTTGGTCTCATTGGGAGGATTTCATCCCGCTCAAATGTACAGTCGGTATATTCATCCGGCAAACAGGTGGCCCCTTTGGGGGAGTCTTACCCTTCTACAGAGGTGCAGTCGATGCATTCTAACGACCCAGCCGACAGGGTGGTTAAGGAAAGACACATAAAAATGGTTAATGTTCATTATACAAATATCTTAAGTACTTATTATCCTCTCTTTATAGTTAAAACTCAAAGAGATTCCGCCCTGTCGCTGGGGCGTTAGAATGCATCGACTACACCTCTGCAGAGGGGTAAAACTCCTCCAATGGGGCCACCTGTTGGCCGTGGGTGGCGACCCGTGATGCTTAAGGATGGAGTCTTGGTGGATGAGCAGTCCATGACCTGCAATACTCCACTTAGATTCTTACTTAGGCTAGACGGGCGGTCGGAGAGGCCCCCTCTGATCAATCGGCTGGTCACTTCAAGCCCTAGCTTGTGGTTGTACCTGTTAGAGTCCCATCAATGGGTTGAATAGAAAGAGATGAGTTTATAAAACAATTATCCATTAAGAATGAATTTATTTCAAAAACCTTGTCGGCATTAAATGACCACTGAGGTTGATGTGTCGTAAACAAACCAAACCAAACCCAAGGCCTAAGTGCAAAGTGGAACGCATAATATATTATATTATTATATATATATATATATATATATATATATATATATATATATATATATATAATATATATATATATATTGATACCTATTAGGGTCCCATCTATGGGTTAAATAAAAAAAACATGAGTTTATAAACAAAATTGTATTATGCATTAAAAATGAATTTATCTCACAAATTGTCGGCATTAAATGACCCACTGAGGTTGATATGCCGTAAAACAAAATAAACCAAACCAAACAATCTCATTATAGTTTTACAGCAGCCTGGTTTTGTGAGAGTGTATTATAAATTCTACCAATTCAGTCGATGATCGACAGTTCACGGCAGACACTTTACTACTAAGCTGTCTGTTACCATTACAATGCTTAGCATCTGAAGGAACACTGCCATTACGTATATCCGTGAAAGGTTTCTTA
>CM042157.1:22232642-22245142 GCA_023376005.1 Doryteuthis pealeii
TTCCATTGAATACATGCACATAATCGAACGTTAAACATAACGCATAACATTTGTAAAACAAATATACATAATACATACAGTCCCAACACAGATAATTGTACCATAATGTGTACAGACAAAGATAATGAAAAAGTTACCACAAAATGGTTAGCAAAATACTTACTGGGTTTCCAATGGCGTCTCTGTAAATACAATACCTGTATCTGCTTTAGCTGCCGAGCTTAATGCGAGTGCACTGTCCATCATGGTATCACCCTTATTTGCTCCATGTCTAGCGAAACAGAACTGAGAAATACATGCCCTTTCGCTCAATCGGGCCGATCGAATGAAACGAAGGTTAACAGCGTTGTCGAAGTGTAACGGAGACCAAGAGAGAGTCTGAAGAGGACTGAATCTACTAACGTTGACCAACGACACGTGATGTGTAGAAACCACGCCTACAATTATAGTTGTGTCTGACTACCGAAGAGAACAAAGAAACTAATCCATGCACTAATACCAAAAACAGTCAATTCATATCAGAGCGAGCAAAATTACAAAATTCATTATGGATTGAATAGGAAACCGTGCACTTCTGTGGAATATGTAAAAGTCCTTGCATGTGTAGATGTGTTATGAATAGTTCTTGTGTTTGATCTGGCAAAGATAGACTTCTTACTATGAAATTTGTGTGTTATAACCAAGTAGCTAGGGTACAGCATAGTACTTTAATGCATGTATGAGTGATAGTCGGCATCAATCACGATCCGCTGTAGTCGCATTGAGCTCCCAAGGTGTTGCTGGTTGCTTAGCACTAAGCCAGAGTCTTTCCGTGATCGGTCTTGATACCGCATTCTAGGCAAGTTCATCGTGCATCGTCTTCGTTTGCTGCCTTGCGTCCTCGTGTCTGATGCGCTTCCCTAGCTGGTGCTCGGCCTTCGCCTCGTCCCAGGGCCGCCTCCGCCATCAACGTTGAGTTCCTCGTGGGGCGGCGTGTACTCTGCTGGGGTGGTCGGCGGTAACTTTCCTCGGGGAGCGAGTACACGATCGTACGTCAATCGAGGTCGGTCTGTGTCAATGCAGTCTAGGTATTGGAGGACATGGCTGCTCTCTGACGCTGTTGCGCAGTTCAGGCACTCTGCTGCTGGCGAGATGACTTGTCTAGTTGGGTAACGCCTGCACATTATGACAATACCGCAGTCTTCGAGCTTTCTTCCGATACCTCGCCTCTCGATGTTTAACAATGGCCGTGTATGATCCTCGGTCCTTAATGGTTTAGCAAAGCTTAAGCTGCTCCGTACTGCCATATTTACTAACTGAGAATTAAGAACTACTTACCAGCATCGACGTACGTCCGACCGGACGTATACGTGGTTCCTCCTTCGATTGAAGGCACATACACAGTTGAGAAGTATTTGGTGATATAAGGTGTGCTACACGAATGCCCCACCTGGATTCGTCTATAGACTAGCCGTGGTACGGTGATTTATTCCGCGCCAACCACTAACCGATACTGCGTGGCTGTGACACCTACTTTTAAACAACTTGGAATATGGCCATAGTCTCATACTGTTACATCACATTATTAGATTACCTAATGATTTATGTGCATAGTGTAGACAATCAGAATGTGCCTTTTAAGTTGTCAGCCACTCGGCCTGTCGCGGTGGATACCGTGGAATCGGCGGAGAAGACCCTCTTCTCTGTTAGATTAGAAATAGATTGTTGCCAGTCGGCCGGAACCACGATGGTGGTGGATGTGATGATCTATTTACATCTCCTCCGACCGATCTGCAGCACTGTAGTCTTGGTGGGGAGATTTCGTGAGAATAAAATCGATTCGAACATGTAATATCTCGAAGTTTGTTTATTATTTCTAAAACCTACACAGATGACCACAGGGTCTCTCCGTTGATAAAGTGACGCAAGATCCACAATGAAGAGACCAGACACGTCAAGTAGTCCCAAGCGACGAAGTGCAGACGAGAAGAGATCTGATAGCAGAAGACTGAGAAAGAACTTAAGATGTCAGAGAAGAATACAATGCGAGGCAATTAGAGTAAGTAAGTGAGAGGTATACAACACTACTGCACTACATTGGAGGGACTTATCAATTACTCAGGAATCTTTACCAGAACCAAAGGATTCATCAGTCAGGGGATTTCCAAGTGATGGCAATTTCACTCTGGACGAGCGGCTCCTTGCCTTAGATTGTAACATAGCCCTCTGCAGTGCTGCAGATGCGTTCTCTTCTGACGGAGCTTTGTGTCGAGCCTTCTATGCAAAAACAAATTTCCGGGTCCGAAGGCCTTTTAACAATTTAAAGCGTTACCTTACCCGTCACACTTTTTAAACATTTTTTGAAAACATTATGTTAAGACTTGGAAATGTCTAATGTTCAAAAATGATTATTTTGTATTAAACGTTTAAGACAGCGGCAAGTTTTAAAATATTACGTTGCATTTAAAAGCATCTGTTTCCATGAGACTTTTAAAAATTAACATTGTTGGTGTTTCCAACTGCATTAATATTTGTTTGTAATTTTTGTTTAAAATGACTTCAGCTCTCTTGGTTTTTTTGCTTTTTGACTCAACTTCATTAGCTCTCCCCACCTTTGACGTTCTCTGTATCTATATAATTGGCACCGTTGTGTGATGCGTCTAAGTAGTCAGGAAATTGGCCTCGGCGAACGAGTATCATTGCCTGGACGAACGCTTTTTTCATTTCACATGGTGAACTAATATCCTGGGAAAGGATATTTATCCAGTTCTCCTTCCAGCAAGGGAAATAGCAGGGCAGACTGGACTCTTTAACCTTGACAAGGTAACGAGTATAGGGGAAAAAAACTTCTTCAATTCAAAATTGACCTTTGTGTCGTATCCCTGCTCGTGTGGAGGGTGTTGTTATATATTAATATTATATATTATACTAGACGGTATATACTTAGGTAATATATTATATTATATATATAACTATATATAGTAAAGAAATACAAAAGACATAGAGATTCTTTGTATATTTACTTTCTTATAAATTTGCTCTGTGACGCTTAACAATGAAGAGCACACATTGAGCTCTCAAACTGCGACAGTTGTTTCTAAAACACTTCCTATGTTCGTACTAGCGGAACCGTAGCTCTCTACTTTCTCTGGAATCATGTCTTTGGTCCTCGTCCACTCTCTCGCTCACTCATATGAGACAGCTGCATCTTAGTACTACTCTAGACCATATAATATATACTAAGTATATAGTATTTAGGTACAGCTGTTCCTAATATACTCATTATATATAAGAAATCCTTTATAGTCATTATCTTTCAATTTATGGCTTACAAAATTTATTTCTCTTTCCTTCTATCAATTGATTTACATACCAGTTAATGACATCTATAGTATATATATATATATAGTATATATATTATCTACTAGATATAATATAAAAGTTGATAGGAAAGAAAGAGAAAATAAATTGCAACCATTAAATTGAAAGAAATTTTAGAGATTATATTTAAACTTAAACTGAGATAAATGTTGAAACACAAAAAAAAAAAGGAAATGGATATTAGAAAGGGAGGAAAAAGAAAAGAACCATAATACAGACACAGAAAAGTGGACAACAGTAGAAGAAAAGTGAATAGAAGATGGGGGAAAGAAGAGAGGAGGCAAGAGAAATAGCAAAGAAAGGAGAAAACCGAATCTGTTTCTATTCGTCTAAAACCAAACATTTGTTAAATTTATATTTAACAAATGTCACTAATTGGTGATATTTGGATTTTCTATCAGTAAGTCACGTGAGATAGGAGGAGAGTCCGTGTCTAAGTACTTCAAGTGAGTTCTGCACAGGTAAATCTGTGTGTTCTTAATAGTGGTTAGAGACCATCGCACTGTTCAGGTACGGGGGAGATGGGTTTTCCATTATATCAGATTTGTTTATTGTTTTTTTAACAGTGCAGATAAATTATATGGAGGATAGGATGATAATGCGGGACCAGGTCTGGTTATAAAATCAACAGATAGGATTTATTAAACACAGAGGTAGAAATCTTTTCCTCACTGTTCCAAGGAACACAAACCAGGATTCTCTCTGAACGCTCGGCGTTTCAAATGTAAACAAACGCTTTCGACAAAAGCAAATGGAAGTAACTCTTATATTTGCTTTTAAGTCTATCTTTTTTAGGTGTGCTTAAACAGGGATTTAGTCATCATCCTTTATTGATTTATCTGTCCGCTCGTTCGGCCGCGGTAGCTCTTCCGCTTTCTTCACGTATTTCTTCGTCGTCGGTAACTTTTCTGTGTGATAATCGGTATCCTTCTGTCGTAATCGCGGAGCCGATTCAATGGATTATCTTTTTGAACCCAACCACTTTATTCAACCACGGGGTATTCGCCTTTGTTCTCATTTCCGCTAACATAAGTGGGGAACAGGTGTAATCTGGCGTTAATTCTTTTCTATGTCTACCTATCGCCCGCTTGACAGGATCTGAACTGCAGCCTAGAGATAACTGTCACCTACGGAACTGTCCTGTAACCCCAATTCCCTATAATCTTTCGTTTAACTTGACTCAGTAATTCATATTTTGGCAACATTGCATCTTATGCAGGCAACAATTTCCGCTTAAAATCGAGTTTCCAAGATTTAATAATCGATTACCTTTTAACACAAGGTAGACAAGTGGCTCGAAGGGAGGCAATTTTTATGTTGAATTTAACCGGTAAGTCTATTTGCCATTACTAAAACAATATTCATGCCTCAACCATATTGATAAACAGATTTTGACGTCGGAGATAGATAAATTCATGGCGAAGATTATATCCATAGTCCTATCTCTCTATACAAACGAGAGAAACCGACATTATTTCAGTAAGTTGGTTTACCAGTGGTCTAAACGACCCGGACTTTAGACCGGCAATAAGTTGAATCTAGAGTTCAGTAATGTTCATGTGAAACATAGATTGAACACAGAAAGAGGAGAGAATTAAATAAGGAAGTAAGAAAAATTCGGAAAAATGGTTGTACTCTTTTCTAGTTACAAACGCTTTGGCGTGTTGTTTATTCAGGCTTCTCGTTCTTGCTTCTTTGGTGATTGCTATGATCTATGCACTCCTTTCCATGTTTTTCCTTTCCAGCGTTGCATATACTATAACGTTACTGATAATATATTACGTATTATATATACTAGTCTAGTCATAATATATATATATATGTGTGTGTGTGTGTGTGTGTGTGGTGTCTGTGCTATATATACGTAACATATCATCGTATACATCGCTTGAAGAGACTCAATAAAGTCGACAAAGCAGTCTGTGACGGTTTCTGCATGGCGAACCATTCCCTTTGCGGGATTAACTGTTCAAATTATTTCTATAATTAATTCGAATTTATGCGATACTGTCGCATTTATAATTTGGCTTCAAGCAAAACTATTAAATATATATACTATATAATTTATTTCTATTTAGTATCATAGCCGTATCATCTACTATACTATATTTATTTAATTCTCCTATTTACTTGTATTTATTTAAAGAAATATAGAAAGATCAGCTTGTCATATGTCTATTCTAATATACTTTTGCTCTGGTGACCTCTAACTAAAAGGAGGAACAACTCCAATTCGTGCCGTCTCCTTTCATATATCGCCTTCTACACCGGTTCACCTATAGATACAAAACTAATTAGGTCACGTCTTCGACCGCATGAGCGGTTCCATACAATTGAGACCAACCCACCGCAGTCGATGTTGTTTCGCAGAGTCGAAGGAAAGAATTGGTGTACGAATGCCACAAACCCCACTCAACGACCTGACCTCCAGGAATGTTTTGACATTCAGAGTTTTCCCTCGTCCCTCGACGACTCTGCTTGGTCATATACCTCACCTATACATGGTCAAAGAGCCTCCGTCTCGCCGTGCGCTGCCTTCCTACTATTTACCCATAGCTGGAGGGAAATATATGATCCATACCCTTCCCTCAAGCCGGTAATTAGCGCTATGTTAAAGCTAAGACCGCGATGTGTGAGTGGATTTGATACTCGAGTCGACAAGCACTCTATTTCCTCCCAATATATTATATAATTGGCAGCAATAAGACCAGGTCTACGTTGAAGTCATATCGAATTGAAAATTAATATTTTTCTTAAAAGCGTTAAACAAATCAAAGAAAAGTTGATTCTCTGTATGTACATTCTCGGCACCATTATGCCTCCATCAAGACGAGTTATAGACAGGAGGACTGCTCTGTGGTGATTCGAACCCTAACTGCCCAGGCGACAGGGGCGGGGATTCTCAACCATTACACTAGCATTTTTTTCCCCAAAATTTCTCGTTATGCTTTTTAAAACTTGATATTAACTACATGTCTTGGGGTACTTTTCGCACGGACAGCTATGAATATGTAAACAGTCTATGTAACTGAAAAAAAGCCTAAAATACCGGAGGGTAGAAGCGATTAATGGTCTTATTTTCACTCGTGGGTATTGAACCCACCGAGTATTCCTCAGCATCACTTTTATTCAAACTGGTAAATAATCAAATTCAGTCTATAGTCACTGTCCATTACATTTCTTCTGCGCCCTCATGGACGGTATTCATGTTTCACTTCCTTTAAAGAAGTTCTTGGGGGATGGTACCGGTCGTATTCATTCCTCTCAGCCTTTGGCGTTGGTGAAGGTGCTCAATTAAATGTCACTCAACAGAATTCGAAGCTTTATCACCCACGATAGATATACTTCATCTGAGTACAAATTGACTAACCTTCGCAGAATCGTTAATTTTCAGAATACAATTTCACGAAAATGCTTGTTTTGAAGCGTGTATTTACCAAGATAGAAATGAAGAACGTAAATGGAACGTTATTTTTTTTCATGAATACAAGGTGTTTCAACAAAGTCTACAAAAATCTAGATCCATTTTCTGGACTAAACTTGTAATATAATATATACAGTATTATATATATATATATATATATTTTATCAGTACATGTTATACGTATATATATATCTTGCGTTCACAATATGCATACACCTGGTGGGCTCATTTTTTCAAGCTGGGTAGAAATACAGTTTAGGTTGTCAGTATGGGCAGGTCGCGCGCCGGTTGGGGTATTGGGTGGGTGAGATTTTGATATGCTGCTGCGTCTCCGCGCCGCACGGCTGCGTTTCTCAATTTCTGCTTTGCTCCAGCTAAGTTTCTCGTCTACTTGTGGAATCACAGTCTTTCCTTGCGCTGGCGACTACTGACAGCCGTACCATACATTCAGCGTACGGTCCTCCTTTATCTATCACTCTGTCACTAGGTCTCGCGTCTCCCATCTTCTACAAATGTGCAGATTGTCTTCCACTTCCCAGTTTACTCGGCCTTCCTTGATACTACGCCTCAGCCTTCTCATAGTAGCGAAGTTTGCATACGCTCGGCAGCGACCTCTTCGAGGTCCTAGAGTGCCCTGCACGTCCTGATCTCTTGCATTGGTATTCTACTCTCATCGTGTCATTTCTCCTCTCTGACTGGGGAGTGTGTTTATTATGGTGATTTGCAGGTGTACGGTCAAGGACTGTTTGATGATGGGAGGTGTGGTCAAGTATCGAATAGTATGTTATGTGTGTATGTCTGTTTTAATTTGGCTCTTTATTATTTATATGTGTATTTGGAAATTGAATTTGTCATCAGTTTTATATGTGTGAAGGAAGAACTATATTTGTGTCGCTGGAAGAAGGTCTATAAATGACCGAAAACGTTGCTATCGTCGACAATAACATCCAGTTTTCCAGTATACTATTATATGATAACTATGTCAAAACAACTGTATCTTGGACTTATGGCTTTTTCTTTGCCAACAATTTCTTGGAGAATATGAGCTTAATTGGAGTGTACCTACATTTGAAAATTTATTCCCGCCTAATTAATTTAATTATTAATAATTAATTTTAAAATTAGGTACGACTCAATTAAGCACATATTCTCCCATTATTTATATACTATACTATATAATATATATTATATATATACATTCCTGGTTGTCTATCCTTAAGAATATTACTTTATAAACCACAGACAAGTATTTTAACGGTTTTTTTTTTATTGATTTCTTCTGGTTGTCTAATAGAATTCGAAAGTTCGTTTTCCATTTAATACACAAAATTGTTTTAATTTTCCCGCAGACCACTCCCGGCAAGTACTGGTCATTTGAAGGCTATAATCAGATGATATTTTTTCTATTAAAAGTCTGTAACTTTTCTGTTATTTATTTTCTGTCCGAATTTTTTAATATTCATAATTTTTTATATAATGTTTGTGTTCGTGATATATTCTTTGCAAAATTAGATCATAAATATCTGTAATAACCGGACGTTAAGACAAGGGAAAAATTCTTTAAAATGAAGTTTATGACGGAAAGATGTTTAAGAGAAATAGTCCTGCCGATATATAAACATATATGAAGTTAAATGGAAGTGAATCCGACAGGATGAATTCATTTGTTTTTTCTAAAATTGTTAAATTCATAAAATATAAATATATATATTAATTACTAACTATATATATTATATATATACTCGTAAGACATGTGTTATTGAATAACAACGGACTATTCTTTTTTCAGGTTTTTGTTGGATATTTTTCCATTTTCTGGCTATCCTTTTTGAATCTGGATCAAGTTGATTCATGAGCTATTTTTGCATACTGTTTTCCGAGAGCTTTCGACTGTTGCTCCAGTCGTTATCATGGGTTATGTAATTTGGTTTTTAGTTAATTTTTAGTTTTGTTATCTATGCTTTTATCAAATTCAGAGAGTTCTATATTTTTAGAGGGGGGTTAGGTGTGAGTGTTATTTATTGAAGATATTTTAATACGTTGTCTCCGACTTTCAAGGCTATTTTATTAATGTTAGGTTTTTTATTTTAATGCATATGGCTTCTAGGATCTGTAGGCGTTTCTTATTGTTATTTTTGTAGATAATTTTAGTATTTTCGTTTAAGAGTTTTTTCTAATTCTCGGGGGAGGTGGATTTTCTGGGTGTTTTTTAATAAAGTGTTGTTTTATGGAGGCTTGTGTCGGAGAGATGGTATGTGAGACGGCGGAGTGTTGTGCAGTAAAGGTATAGTATATATGTATATAATGAATATTATATATATATATATATTATATTATATATATATATATATATTATATATTCTATGCAATATAATACGTAGGATAGTGTGAAGAGATGAAAGGACAGGCTCCCGAAATGTTTTGTAAAGTCATAGACAGTACTCGAATTAAGGTGCAAGATATCTTTTTTTCACAAAAATAGCTAAGATATATTCCCATGGATTTATATTTTATGACTCAAAAGATACCTCGATTTAAAATCTGGTATGCAAACGGCAAAACCCGACTTAAAGGGGCTCTAATGAAAAGCCAAAGGGCATCTCTATTATCGTAGGAACGACGGCTTTTGGCGTACCTGTCACTGCGTCTATGAAAAATTTCCTAATCCCTCTGTATACTCCTTTCATGAATTCCCACAGATGAATTCGTTGGATGGAGCCGGCTCAACCGACCCATGATGAATGCCTACACAGTTTACAATTTACAGTTCAACTTGTTTTTTTTTTTTCCTCTTCACATGGATTCTGATGCGTAGAATTTGCTGATGGAGAAAAAAGTGCTCAATTCGGAGTTTTAGGTGAAATTTGAGTCCTTGGTAACTCCCCTGTGAGTGGGTGAAAATGGCCAATTTCGTTCTGAATTAAAGTGATAATTTAATTATGATTTTCTGATAGTGCCGAATTTAATATAATTTTGTTCAAGAAATTTCGCAACGTGCTACAAAGTTCTACCTGAATTGTGTGGAGGGGTGATTAAATACAGTACTTAGGAATATCAATCTAACAATCTGAAAACTTGAGGAATAATTCAACCCGAGGGATGAATAAAATTATATATTTGACCCCAGTCCAATCCTGCTCCGTAAATTTCACGAAAATTCTACATTTAAAGTTCCTGGGCAAATTATGTCTTATGTCCAAGTTAAATTCTTCCAAGTTATCGCAAAATCCCGAACAGCATATCGATTTGCTGAATTTCTTCATTTTGTCTGCTATTGTTCTCAAGGATACGGTTGTCGCTGAATTTGGTTGGATATGGAATGGAATCTGTGGATAGCGTTTATTTTCTGCCGTTAATCTACTTATTTGGTCAAAAGAAAAATTTCGTGGAGGCCGTTTGGGTAACAAATGGAACGGATGTTCTTAGCAGACCTTTCTATTACGTCGATCGCCTTTTATGCGGAGAGAAATTACTGAGTTGGCGCTTCCTCTATTGCAGGAATTATCCGAAGTACATATGCACGGTTGCGTGGCCGGAAATCTTTTCTTTTTTTTTTTTTTCATCTTATGTATATTTTTATTATTACCATTATCCCCCTTCTCAATCATCTCGCTCTCTTCTTCATTTAGGTACTCCTCTTTTCTTTCTTCTTCTTCTTCTTCTTCTTCTTTCTTCTTCTTCATCTTTTCTTCTTTTCTTCTGTCTTCTGCTTCTTCTTCACTTTTTCTCTTTATGTTCCCTTCTTTTCTTCTCTTCTTTTCTTCTTCTTCTTCTTCTTCTTCTTTCTTCTTCTTCTTTCTTTTCTTCTCCTGCTGCTGCTGCTGCTGCTGCTTCTTCAAATGCTTCTTCACTTTTTCTCTTTCAGTGTCCCTCACTCTTCTCTTCTTCTTCTTCTTCTTCTTCTTCTTCTTCTTCTTCTTTTCTTTTTCTTCTTCTTCTTTCTCTTCTTCTTCTTCTTCTTCTTCTTCTTCTTCTTCTTCTTTTCTTCTTTTCTTCTGTCTTCTTCTTCTGCTTCTCTTCTGCTTCTTCTTCAATTTGCTTCTTCTTCTTCTTCTTCTTTCAATTGCTTCTTCTTCTTCTTCTTCTTCTCTTCTTCTTCAATTGCTTCTTCTTCTTCTCTTCTCTTTCTTCTTCTTCTCTTCTTCTTCTCTCTTTCTTCTTCTTCTTCTTCTTTCTTCTTCTCTTCAAATTTCTTCTCTTCGTTCAATGCTTCTTTCAATTGCTCTATTCTTTCTACTTTCTCCATGCCGATTTTATTCTATTTCCTCAACAACACCACCACTACAATTCGTTTTCATCACTTCTTCTTCCTCTTTCATATCCTACTCCCTGTCCTCAGACACTCAGAACACACACACACATAACACATACATTTTCTCATCTCTTCTCTCTCTCTCCTCTCTCTCTGCTCTCTCTCTCTCTCCTATCTATCTATCTATCTATCTTATCTATCTATCATATTCGACTCTTTCTAATCTAACTCTTTTTCTCATCTCTTTCGAATTCGTTCTCATTTTCGTCGTTTTATTCCTCCTTCCCTTCTCCTTCACCCCCTCCTTCCCCCTCCTTTTCTACCGAATTTACTCCATCTCTCTCTTATTCCTTCTCCACATTGTTCAACTTCTTCGATAGTACCCCACCACCACATAATCTTCATTCATCAACCCACTTTTCATTATCTCTCTTTTTCATCCATATCTTCTCTCTCCCTCTTCTTCGGTCTTTCTTCTTCATCATCAGCATCACCATCATCATCATTCATTTTCCCTCCTCCTTCTTATTCTTTTTCTTCATTTTTCCTCTTCTCATTTACTACACCATTCTTTTCTTTTCCCTCCCTCCCCCTCTCTCTCTCTCTCCTTCTCTCTCTTCGTCTTCTTCTTCATCATCATCACCATGATAAGCGTGAAATCTTATGGTGTGTATACAAGTTTTCTGGTAGGTTAGTATATGTTGATTCCGTTCACATCTATCGTAATATATGATTATTCCTAACTACTACTTTGATATCATCTGGAATATCATTTTTTTTCATATTTATATTCGGCTTTTGTTTTTATGTTCTGAATCTTTTTCAGGAGTTTGTATTCATTACTGATGCCGGAAAAGCATAAAAAAGAAATTGTACAACCATGACCATTGATGTTTATTAACCTTGGAATTCGCCTACTTATTATATATAATATATATATATATATATATATATATTATATATATATATATATATATATATAAGTTTTGTTGAACTGTACAGACAATTCCTGTTGGACAAGTTTTTGCTTGATCCGTTCCAATTTTCGGGCCATCTTTCTGGTGTTGGGCTGTAACTGGTATAACAGTCCACCAAAGGTTTCAAAACGAGCGCTTTCGGCAATACAATTTGCCATTCTCAGGTAGGAAACGATGGTATGATTTCGTGTCTTGTTTTAAACGAGAATGAGTAGTAGCAGGAATTAGAAGTGGGAGGTAATAACCATTGGTAGTGGGAGGTTGTAGAAAAGGTAGAGGCTCGAGCGAGCGTTGCAGAAGTGATTTTTTTGTGGGAGGGGGGCACAAGTTGTGAGAAGGGGAGGGTATAGTGGAAGTAGGATATATATATATATATAGAAATCCGACTCTTAGCCCCGAAGAGTCGGATCTTATCCCTGAAGTGCACTAAGCGAAACTATTAATAGGTTTATCTGACTCATTAGGTGTATCTTTATTATTTGTTCTT
>CM042157.1:22250142-22267642 GCA_023376005.1 Doryteuthis pealeii
TTCAAATACTCTACTTATCCAGTGGCCATAAGTCCAGTGATATCATACCATTTGGAATTAGGTCGATTTCCATTTTTTTTTATTTATCTTTGCGAATTTGGTTTGCGGCGAATTTATTCGTTTGTTCTTGCGTGAAAGAGTAGAAATGTTTATTAACGTAGAATATGAATCATAAGCTAATGTTGTTTATCAAGCACGATTTGCCAAGTAGTTCCAAAAATATAAGAAATGATACTCAATTGTTTTGATGAAAACTGTAACTGTTTGAAATAATATTATTCAAGTTTAATATTTGCCCAGCACTAGGTCGACCTTTAAGCCTATTATATATCTATATTATATATACTACCTATTCTATAATATAACTAATCCCCTCACTAATTATATATAAATCTCATACTATATTATATATAAATATGATAGTATATTAGTGATTATATATATAAATCATAATATCACATAAAAATACATATATAGTATATTTAAATTGCTATATTATTTATATATATATATTAATGTATATATTATATGATATAAAATTGTACTATATTGAGTAACATATATATATCAATCACGGCACAGGGGCGGATCTTCTATCTATTACTTCGCTGATGAGGCCCTAATAGCCGAAGTGACATACAGATTGATGTTCTCGATTTATATTGTTAGCCTTACATTTTCAAATAGAGCATTCCCGCCTATTTATATTAATGTCATTATCAATTAATTTTTCAAAATTTAGGTACGACTTCATTTAAAGCACATATTCTCCCAAAAATTCTCGACAATAAGCCATGATCCAAACACACCCGTTGGTTTACGATACTTATCATTTATAGTATATCTGCTATATATAATTATATAAATATTATATATATATTTTATTATACTATATCATCTACTTTTTGCTTCTAACACATCAGGTGTGAAAAAAAATGATCTCATTCTATCAAAATAAAAAAGATATTTTTTTAGAACTTGATGTGCTGTGGTAAAAAAGACCAGCACACAATTATAAATAGTCATAATATCGACTTTGTACTGGACCAATTAGCTCAGTCGGTATAGCACCCAATACCACAAGGTCTGTGTTCAATACCGCGTCTTCCCGCCAATCAGCGATGCAGCTATCACAGAGATCTGTGCAGGTAAAGTGGTGTGGATTGGAGTGTGTGGGCGCTCCACCTCAGACGTCCAACCAATCTCACTGGTTCTAGCGTTTGTGAAAATGGGGTTATATGACTGCCCTTACTGTCTGTACCGACAAATTAGGTGTCTCGGTCAAAGAAAACAAATATACTTCAATTGGTCTGCCAAAAACAGAAGCGTGGGGGGGCGGGGGGGCGCCCGTGGGATACGGAAGATATCCAACGTACTTATAAGAGTGCTCTCATATCTGTGCTAGAGGTCAAAGTAGATAAATTGAATAAATAAAAAGTGTAGCCTTACGGTATTATCATATGAACCATTCCATATGATAATACATATAATAGCTAAACCCTGTTCTTCACTTTATTATTCTCTATCTTCTATTCTATTCTCTCTCTCTCTCCTCTCTTCTCTCTCTCCATGTAGTATTATATTATATATATATATAGTATATATTATTATACATATATGGGGGAGGCTTATGGCAGTAAGGACCGATGCGACCTGGCGCCAACTCGTCAAACAAGGAACAAAAAGAAAGTGAAGAAAGAGAAGGTAAGAATGGCACGCTCCGCCATCAGTAATAGATGAGCATTAAACAGGAAGGCAGAGACAAACATACACCCCCATTGACCTACAGAAAGCATCACTCTTTTCTTCTGCAATCGCGGCTCCAGAGACTGCCAATTCACATGATCTCGGTATTCTGTTCAGCCACTCACGTAGCTGTGATTTAAAAATCGTTTTTAAGACAATGACACCTAATGCCATCGTCTAAAATTGCCGGAGGTTGCTCCAATTCAATCACAATCAATCATCAATATATTATATAGTATATATATACTATATATATGTATGTATGTATCGAGTTATATATACATGATGTTTGTATATATATATGTACTTCATATAGTATATATATGTATGTCATATAGGTATATATATGTAAGTTGTATTATATATATGTATGTATATATATATTTATGGTTAAATACTATATATGTATACTATATGTATTATATCATCATCATACATTCACCTGTTCGCGCTAGGTTTAGCACGATATCCGATGACAAGTCTCTCGCCGAGCACCTTTCCTATCATATCCATTTCCTCCCAGGGAGGTCCTCTGTTGCTGCCCAACCTTTGCGTCTTTGTCTTAGGTTGGATCAATGGTTAGGCACTTGCTGGGCGGGCTCCACACTTAGCATGTTCCGTGTGTTGGCTTCCACCAGGAGAACTCGTACTTATGATCGTCTCCCTTGCTTCTTCCGAGCAGTGCCCGGCATGCTCTTGTCCGTCTCACCTCGAATGGTTTTGAGATGTGGTGGCAAGTGGCCATATAAGCTGTTTCTCGTGGCGGTGCTGCCTTCCAACGATTTGTTCAGGACTGCACGCAGGCATTCTTGTGCAGCTCCCCATCAGGCTTATCTTCAGGCGCCTCGTTAGTGGTCCATTGGTGCATCCGTACAGCAACAACTGATACATAACCACCGCCTTGGGAAGAATTTGCGCTTTTAGCTTGTCAGTGAGATCCATTTCCATTTACTGAATTGGTTTTGTGTGCGCTCGTACACGCACTTTTCCTATCCGTGTAATAACTATATATATATATATATATAGTACTAGAGTATATATAAATTATATTGCACAAATACATGCCCACAAAGCCTAAAAACATTACTTGGCTCTGTTAATTTAGATGAAACTTAATCATATAGTACATTAACGGTATCTCAATGTATACTATCCTGTCTACTGGTACCTCACCGGCGACTGTTGGAGCTTATTTTACTTAATAAGGTAGTCACAGCTTCTCTGATTGGTTTAAACGTTACTCATGCGCGTGCCAAATTAGGTTGACGCGTTATGATCAAAATGATATACTTATGAGGTTCCCGTCAAAGGAATAAATGCCGCTAGGTCGAACTATAAATGTGATTGCCACTCACACCAGATTCTGATCAGTTATATATAGTATATAGATATAATAATGATATATATATATGTGTGTGTGTGTGTGGTGTGATCCTATCAGTATATACTATATAGTATAATAATTATATTATTAGGTGTATATATATTATCTCTTCGAAACCTACAATATATCGTACATATCTTATTATAATTCAATAGCTACATTTTCAGATTATTTATCTCATATACTGTATTGCTGGATATTCTAATAACGGATATAAGTAAAGGAAGCTTGGAGGACACCGGAACATTATAGCTAAATTAACCGACTATAACTTAGAAGAGTCCTGATAAAACCATAACAGAGACGAATACTTCTATACATCTCGTTGGTTGGACTATATTAACCATACACAACGGCATAATAAAGAGGGTGATGTTCAAATTTTTCTTCAGTCACATGTTCTATTTTATGTTTAGAGAAAATCCTATTGTTTTTGCGCGTAGTTTTATGACTATACTTTTTCATATATTGCCTTGCATGATGGGTTAATTCGTATTCCAATATAAACCAAAGCGTTTTCAACGGGTGGGCAAAACTATTTATTCATTCATAAAAACACATTCCTATAAATATTTTTTTTTCCCATTTTTCCCATACTCATACACACACGCACGCGCACACAACACACACACACAGCCACCACACTCCACACACACACACATATATTGGTGAGAAGGGTAGACAAACACAGGCATGTTATTAGAAAAAATTCAATACATTCCCGTGATCTGTCTACCTTTCTCAAGTCATACTGTGCGATTAACCCCGACCACACTTTCGCCATTATTATTAAAAATATTATATATTACTATATTTATTATTATATTATATATATATATAGAAACCACAAAGTTCCTTTAGTTTCCCTCCAGATGATGACCTGTCCTCTCCGACCAAGCTCAGCGTATGAGGCTTAGCAAGGGCATGCTGTGCGGTAAAGGTAAGTCAGCTGGTATGGTAGGTTGTGGCGCTACCACCCTCAGACGCTAAAATATATTTCTCCGTTGGGTCTAGCGCTATTGCGAACATAAGGGTGATAGAACTCATCCTCGCTGGACCTGGTGCTGATTACCGACTTTAGGCCGCCCCGTTGACTTTCTATCTTATATATTATAATTATATTGAAATTAGGATAAATGAGACCGACAGGTATATAGGAGTAAATAATAATTGAAAACCACACAGATGTCTGTCCAAATAACCGTCTGTTTTTTATGCCTATATTTTGCATATATTTCTCTGAGAAGATTTTTAACAAGATCGAAATATTGCCATATATAGCTCAATAAAAACAACAACTTTTTTGAATATGTGTTTTTTATATTTTATCTTACCAAAGCGTATAATATATAGTATAGTATATATATATACATACTATATATTATATATATATATATCAATTTAATGATACCAACGTGTTAGTGGTAACAATACTTGCGGGGAGACAAAAAGAAAAAAACAGCAAATGTTTGATTGTAAATATATACTACAGCAACATCCACCTGGGGGAGAAAAAATTTTTTGAACACAAAAGAAAACAGACCCCACAGAATAAATCCCGTACCAACCAAAAAGATAATCCTGATTGTACAATATTTGGCCAAAGACAAGAACAATATATAATACTAAATATATTATATTATTATATATATATACTACGTATATATGATCAATACTATATACATATATTCTACCATGAAACCGCGAGGAACACCTAAAGCCCAGATAAGTAAAAAAGTACTTCTTAATACCTAAGGTAGAACAGAATATAAAGAGATCACACCTAAGATGAGTCAGAATAAACCTATTAATAGTTTCCTTTAGTGCACTTCCGTGCGATAAAGACCGACCTCTTCGGGCGGCTAAGATGCATCGGCTCTGTAAAGTATAGTATATTAATACTACCTCACACTTCCACATATACCCCTCCCCTTCTCACAAAACTTGTGCCCCCCTCCCACCAAAAAGCAATCACTTCTGCACAACGCTCGCTCGAGCCTCTACCTTTCACTACACCTTCCCAACTCACAATGGTTAATTTCAACCTCTCTCACGTGCCATAGTTCACTGCTAGTACTCCCATCATCTCCGTCATTAAACAAGACACAACGACCAAATACCATAACAATACGTTTCCCTTACCTGAGGGAAAAACATGCTGCACAAACATTGCTATACCTATAAGGCTGAAAGCGCTACGTTATGGCGCAAAATCCCTGTTAGGATGGGGCACTGTGACACACCATATACTCCAGCTCATTACCAGCCGTAGACACGCCCACACCTCACAGAAACCGATTGGCCCGAGCAACTTGGACCATCGGCGCCACTCCAGCAGCACAACAACAAACATTGTCTCAACGGAATCTGGTGTATCTGTCACCAGGTTTCAACAAAATCTCTATTTTATACTCTTATTCTAACTATATATATATATACAAGTATATTATACCTATCGATATATAATATATATTAGAGTGGCGAATTCCAGGTTATAAACTATCAGATCAGGCCATGGTTGTACAATTCTCTTTTTTTATGCTTTCACGCAGTCCACGTATAATAGAATAGCAAAACTCTCTGACAAAGAGATTCAGAACGATTAAAGAACAAAAAGCGAGATATTAAATATGAAAAAAAAGAATGATGATAAATTCCAGATGATATCAACATGTGTAGTTTAGGAAATTAATCTACTATACGATAGATTGTGACGAATCAACATATTTACTAACCCCTACAGAAAACTTGTATACACACATAGAAGATTTTCACGGCTGTACATGGTTGATAGATGACTGAAGAAGAAGGACGAAGAGGAGAACGAGAGACGCGAGAGAGAGAGGCGGAGAGCGGAGGGAAAAGAACAAGAATTGGTGTAGTAAATGATAGAGAGGATATAAGATGAATGAAGAGGAAAAAGTAAATAAGAAGGTAGGCAGGGAAATGAATGGGATGATGTCGGTTGCATTTGCTGATGATGAGAGAGAAGACGAAGAGCGAGAGGGAGAGGAAGATAATGGATGAAAAAGAGGATAATGTAAAGTGGGTTGACGGAGAAGACTGTATGGTTGGGCGATCTCAGGTGGGTGGGTCACTATCGAAGAAGTGAACAATGTGGAGAAGGATTAAGAGAGGAGATGGAGTAAATTAAGGTATTAGAGATAAGAACAGGCAGGTGGGATACGGCAGGGTGAGGAAGATAGGCCAAGGAGGGACATCAAAATAGCACGACGAAAATGAGAACGGAATTCCAGAAAGAGATGAGAACAAAGAAGTTTAGATTAGAAGTGTAGTCGATAAATAGTGATAGACAGATAGTTAGATAGATAATAGATAGAGAGTGAGAGAGAGAGAGAAGCCGAGAGAGAGGAAAGAGAGAGGAGATGAGAGAGTATGCATATGTGTATTCTTGTCGGTGCATTGGTTGTGTGTCTGTGTCTGAGGGACAGGGAGCAGGATATTGAAAAGAGGAAGAAGAAGTGATCGGAAAAAAGACGAATTCGTCGCAAGTCAGATCGACGTCGTCTGGTCGGTGTTGTTTTGGGAAATAGAATAAAATCGGGCAATGGAGAAATCAGAACCGGAAAGTAAGCTGAGATCGAAGATAGAAGCAATTGAAGTGTAGAAGCAAGTGAAAGAAGAAGAAGAAGACGACATGAGCGAATCAAACAGCGATCGCACGAGACCGGACGCGCTAGAGAAAGTGACGGGAAGGCAAAGGACAACTTTCATCTAACAACAGGAAGAAGAGAAAGACACACAGAAGCAAGAAGCGAGGTGTTAAACCGAATGAGAGACCAGATGAAGAGAAGGAAGAAAGAAACAGAAGCAAGCGAAGGAAAGCATCAAGCAATGAAGAAAGGCGAAAGAGAAGACAAGCAAGTAGGAAGGAATGAAGACCAGAGAGAAGAAGAAGAAGAGAAGAAGCAATCTGAAGGAGAAGAGAGCTAAGAAAAAGATAACGCAATATTGAAGAAGTAAGCAAGCTAAGAAGAAGCAAGCAAAAGAAGAAGAAGAAGAAGGACAGATGGAAGAAAGAAGAAGAAGGCAAGGCGAGAAGAGAAAGAAGAAGAGAAGCAATTTCGAGAAGAAGAAGAAGAGAAGAAGAAGCAAGAAGCAGAACGAAGAATGAAGAAGAAGGAGATGGGACAACATTGAAAGAGAAAAAAGTTTTGAAGCAAGCATTTGAAGAAGAACAGCAGCAGCAGCAGCAGGAGAAGAAGAAGGAAGAAGAAGAAGAAAGAACGAAGAAGAAGCAAGCAACGAAGAAGCAAGAAGAAACGCGAAGAAGAATCCCGGGACCATAAAAAACGAGGAAAAGTGTGAAGAAGAAGAAGCAGAAGAAGAACGAGAAGAAGACAGAAGATGTCTGGAAGAAAGAATGGGAAGAAGTCAAGAAGAAGAAGGAAAGAACGAAGAAGAAGAAGGGAGTACCTAAAATGAAGAAGAGAAGAGAACGATGATGAGAAGGGGGGGGATCAATTCCGGTGAATTAATAATAAGAATATACATAAGATTGAAACAAAAAGAAAAAAGAGAAAAAGATTCCGGCCCACGCAAACCGTTGCCATATGTACTTCCTCGGATAATTACCTTGCAAATCAGAGGGACAGCGCCAACCTCAGTAATTTCCTCCGCATTAAGAAGGGCCGATCGACGTAATAGAAGGCTCTGCTAAGAACAGTACCGTTTCCCATTGTTACCCAAACGCCTCAACGGAAATTTCTTATTGACCACAATTAAGTAGCCATTAACGGCAGAAATAAACGCTCCATCCACGATTCCATTCCATACTCCAACCATAATTCAGCGGGATCCGCTACGTCCTGAAACAATAGCAGACAAAATGGGAAGACTTCAGCAAATCAGATATGCTGTTCGAGGTTTTGCGGATAACTTGGAAGAATTTTAACTTTGGACATTGAAAGACATAATTTGACCCACCAGAGAACTTTAAATGTAGAATTTTCGCGTGAAATTTACGGAACGCAGGATTGGACTGGGGCAAACTACTATAATCTTTTACTTCATCCTCGGTCAGAAATACTTCTTCAAGTCTCTCTCTATCCTACAGTATGTATTTATATCAACCCGCTCCACACACAGATTCAGAAGACCTTGTAGACCCGTGCGAATATCTTGAGACAAAAGTATACTTTTAAATTGGCACTTATCAGAAAATTCATATCTAAAATTACACTTTAATTCAGCAACGAAATTGGCCATTTCAATACCCACTCACAGGAGGGAGTTTACCAGGGACTCAAAATTTCACCTAAAACTCATATTGAGCACTTTTTTCTCCATCAGCAAATTCTCTACGCATCAGATCCATGTGAAGAACAAAAAAAAAAACAACGTTGACTGTATTAATTGCGTAACTGTTGTGTTAGGCATCTTCAGTCATCGGGTCGGTTGAGCGGGACGTCCTTCCAACGAATTCATTCTGTGGGGAATTTCATTGAAGCGGGAAGCTAACAAGGGATTCACGGAAATTTTCATAGACGCCAGTGGACAGGTACGCAAAAGCTCCGTCGGTTCCCTTACCGTAATAGAGATGCCCTTTGGATTTTTCATTTAGAAGCCCCTTTGTCGGCAGTTGTTGCCGTTGCATACGCAGCGATTTTAAATCGAGGTATCTTGTTTGAGTCATAAACATTAATAGGATCCTATGGAATATATCTTAGCTATCTCTTGTGAAAAAAGATATCTCTGCACCTTAATTCGAGTTACTGTCTAATGGACTTTACCGAAAAACATTTCGGGATAAGGCCTGTCCTTTCATCTCTTTCAACACATATCCTAGCGTATTTATGGCATAGATATTATATATTGATAATATTATATTATATAAATATATATATATGTTATTATATTATATTATTACTATATATAATCGATTATTTTACATACAACAACACTAATGCCGCCGCTCATCACATACCATCTTCTCCGACACCAAGCTCCAAATAAGACAACACTATTATTAAAAAAACACCAAAATCCACCTCCCCCGGAAACTAGAAAAAATTCTAAATCGAAAATACTAAAAATTATCTGACAAAAATAACAATAAGAAACGCCTAAGATCCTAGAAGGCCATATGCATTAAAAATAAAAAACCCTAACATTAATAAATAGCCTGAAAGTCGGAAGACAACGTATCTAAATATCTTCAATAAATAACAACTCAAAAGAAAAAAAACCCCAACCCCCTTTTTTTTAAAGAAAAAATCTAAAAAAAAATAAATTTAAAAAAAAAAGGGGGGGGGGGGAAAAAACTTTTTTTCCCCTTTTTTTTACTTGGGCGGACAAATTTGAATGAAAAGCATAGATGATAACAAAAACTAAAAATTAACTAAAAACCAAATACATAACCCATGATACGACTGGAGCAACAGTCGAAAGCTCTCGCGGATGGGAAACAAGTATGAAAAATATCATGAATCAACTTGAATCCAGAATCAAAAGGATAGCCAGAAAACTGGAAAAAACATATCCATACAAAAAATGAAAAAAGAATACTCTGTTATTCTAAAGACTAACCCACATGTCTTACGAGTATATACTATATATATATATAATCATATATTATATATATATAATATATATGTTACTGAAGTTTAACAATTTTAAGAAAAAATACAAATGATATTCATGCCTGTCGGATTCACTTCCATTTACTTCATATATGTTTTATATATCGCAGGGACTATTTCTCTTAACATCTTTCGTCATAACTTCATTTTTAAGATTTTTCCCTTGCTTACGTACGTTTATTACAGATATTTATGATCTAATTTTTGGCAAAGAATATATCACGAGACCAAAACATTATATAAAGAAATTTATGATATTTAAAAATTCGCGACAGAACAATAAATAACTAGGAAGTTTTACAGACTTTTTATAGAAAAAATGATCATCTTGATTATAGCTTCCAAATTGACCATACTTGCCGAGAGTGGTCTGCGGGAAAAATTTAGAAACCAATGTTTTGTATTAAATGGAAAACGCAACTTTCGAAATTCTATTAGACAACCAGAAGAAATCAATAAAAAAAAAACCTGTTAAAATACTTGTCTGTGGTTTATTAAAGTAATATTCTTAAGATAGACACCAGAATGTATATATATATATATACGTATATATATATATATCTATATATTGGGAGATATGTGCTTAATTGGAGTCGTACCTAATGTTTTGAAAATTAATTAATTAATAATTAATTAATTAGCGGGAATTAATTTTCAAATGTAGGTACGACTCCAATTAAGCACATATTCTCCCAAAATTGTTGGCAAAAAAGCCATATCCAAATACATTGTGTTTACATATTTATCATATATATATATGGAAACTGGATGTTTATTGTCGACGATGCAACGTTTCGGTCATTTAGACCTTCTTCAGGACACAAATATAGTTCTTCCTTCACACATATAAAACTAATGACAAATTCAGTTTCCAAATACACATATATATAAAAGCCAATTAAAACAGACATACACACATACACATACTCATTCATCTTGACACACCTCCATCATCAAACATTCTTGACCTACACCTGCATCACCATATAAACACTCCCCATCTAGAGAGAAGAAAATCCACCACCCACCCCCAACCACCCCTGCCCATACTGACCTAATGTTTTCACCACTTTGAAATGCCCTTCATTGAAGCAAGATTATATATATATATATTATATATATATATATATATAATATATATAATTTATATTATACAAGTTTAGTCAAAAAATGATCTAGATTATTTGTAATTTTTGAAACACCTTGTATTCTGAAAAAAAAATAACGTTCCATTTATTCTTCATTTCTATCTTGGTAAATACAGCTTCAAACAAGGCATTTTCGTGAAATTGTATTCTGAAAAAATTAACGTTCCATTCATTGTTCATTTCTATCTTGGTTGATAAAGCTTCAATCTTGATACATTTATGACACATTCACCAACCCAAAAGGCTTAGAAGGAAGTGAAACACGATACCATCCCCAAAGAACTTTTTAAAGGAAGTGAAACATGATACCGTCCATGAGGGCGCAGAAAAATGTATGAATGTAAGCTGAATTTGATTATTTACCAGTTTGAATAAAGTGATCTGAGGAAACTCGGTGGGTCTCATATACCCACGAGTGAAAATAGACCATAATCGCTATACCCTCGGTATTTAAGGCTTTTTTTCATTACATAGACATGTTTACTTTCATACTGTCGTGCAAAAAGTTACCCCAAACATGTAGTATATATCAGTTTAAAAACATACGAGAAATTTGGGAAAAAATAGCTAGTGTAATGGTTAGAATCCCCGCCTGTCAGCCTGGCAGTTAGGGTTCGAATCACACACAGAGCAGTCTCCTGTCTATAACTCTGTTGATGAGGCATAATGTGCCGAAATGTACATACAGAGATCAACTTTTCTTGATTTGTTTACGCCTTTTAGAAAAATATTAATTTTCAATTCGGTATGACTTCAATTAAGCTCTTATTCTCCCAATATATATATATTGGGAGAATAAGTGCTTGTCGACTCGAGTTCAAATCCCAGTCAAGGCTGTTTGCATTTAACATAGCGCTAATACCCTTGGGAAAGGTATGAATCCATATATTCTCCCTCCAGCTATGGGTAAAATAGTAGGGCAGACTGGGCTCTTTAACCTAGGGTAGGTAACCAGTCTAGGAGAGGGAAAACTCTGAATTCAAAATTCCTGAGGTCAGTCGTTGATTGGGTTTGTGGCATTCGTACACCAATTCTTTCCTATCGACTCTGCCAAAAACAAATCACTGGGTGGGTTGTTCATTGTATGGACCCTCATGCGTCGAAGACGTGACCTATTAGTTTTTCAATAATTGTAATTTATAAAGCTCAATGTGTCCTCCATTTGTAGAGTCACAGAGCAAAAATATATTAGAATGACATAACAAATCTTCTTCCTTATTTCTTTTAATAAATAAATAAATAAATAAATATATATACTATATATATATATATATATATATATATATATATATATATATATATATTTATATTTTTGCTTGAAGCCAATTATTAATGCACGTATCGCATAAAATTCGATAATTATAGAAAATAATCTTGACAAGTTAATCCCGGCAAAGGATGGTTCGCCATGCAGAACACCGTACAGACTGTTTCGACTTTATTTAAGTCTCTTCAGCGATGTATACGATGTATGTACGATATATACCACACACACACACACACACACACACACATATATATATATAATATATATTATTATATATAATTATAATATATATATATGCAACGCTGGAAGGGAAAAACATGGAAAGGAGTCATATATAAAATACAAGAAGAAGAACGAGAAGCTGAATAAACAACAACACCAAAGGTTTTACTAGAAAAGATACAACCATTTTTCCTAATTTTTCTTACTTTCCTTTATTAATTCCTCCTCTTTCTGTTTCAATCTTGTTCTTCATCTGATACCTTACTGAACTCTAGATTCAATTTATTGCGGTCAAATCCGGTCCGTTTTTACTGGTAACAACTTACTGAAATAATGTCGTTTCTCTTCGTTTTGTATAGAGATAACATTGATATTATCTTTCATGAATTATTATTCCGAGTCAAATCTTTTATCAATAGGTTAGCATGAATATTGTTTTATAATGGCAAATATTACCGTTAAATTCAAATAAAAATTCCCTCCCTATCAGCCATTGTCTATTGTGTTAAGGTAATCGATATTAAATCTTGGAAACTGCGATTTAAGCGAATTGTTCCCTGCATAAGATGCAATGTTGCCAAATATGAATTATTGAGCAAGTTGAACGAATAGATTAGGGAATTGGGTTAAGACAGTTCTAGGTGACAGTTATCTCTAGGCTGCAGGTTCAATCCTGGTCAAGGGCGATAGTAACATAGAATAATAATTAACCCAGATTAACACCTGTTCCCCAGCTATGGTTAGCGGAATGAGAACAGGATACCCCCGTGGATTGAATAAATGGTTGGGTTCAAAGTTCCTTGATGGCTCCCGATTACGACAAGAAGGTTCCCGATTATTACAAGAAAGTTTCCGAGTCCGACAAGAAATACCTGAAGAAGGCCGGAAGGCATAGCGGCCGAAACGTCGGACAGATAACAATAAAGATGATGACTATAATCCCTGTTAAGAACACCTAACAAAATAGACTTAAAACAAATATAGAGTTACTTCCATTTGCTTTGTCAAAGCGTTTGTTTACATTTGAAACGCCGAGCGTTCAGAGAGATCCTGGTTGTGTTCGCTTGGAAGTGGAAGTATTTTCTACTCTGTGTTTAATAAATCCTTTGTTGATTTTATAACAGACCTGGTCTCGCATTATCATTCCTATCCTCCATATAATTTATCTGCATGTTAAAAAACATAACAATCTGATATAATGGAATAACCCATCTCCCCCGTACCTGAACAGTGGCGATGGTTCTAAACCACTATTTAAGAACACACAGATTACTCTGTGCAGAACTCACTTGAAGTACTTAGACGACGGACTCTCCTCCTAATTCTCACGTGACTTTACTGTATAGAATAATCCAAATAATACCAATTAGTGAATTTGTTATAAAATTTAACCAATGTTTGTTTTAGAGAATTAGAAATTCGTTTTCTCCTTCTTTGCTATTTCTCTTCCTCCTCATCTTCTTTTTCCCCCCATCTTCTATTCTACTTTTCTTCTACTGTTTCCACTTTTCTGTTCTTTTTATTTCTTTTCTTTTTCCTCCCTTTCTAATATCCATTTCCTTTTTTTTTTTTTGTTCACATTTACTCAATTATATATTTAAATATAATCTCTAATTTCTCTTTCAATTTTATGGTTGCAATTTATTTTCTCTTTCTTTCTATCAACTTTTTAATATATATATATATATATATATATATATATATATATATATATATTGTCATTACTGGTATGTCATTAATAATTGATAGAAAGGAAAGAGAAAATAAATTGTAACCATAAAATTGAAAGATAAACTATTAAAAGAATTATCTTAATATATATATATATATATATATATATATATATATATATATAATATATATAATATATAATCCAAAAGTCCAGAGAAGAAATCTTCCTTACGACATAGGAGTTTTTTAAACAACCTGTCGCAGTTTGAGAGCTCAATGTGTGCTCTTATTGTTAGAGTCACAGAGCAAATTTATAAGAAAAGAAATAACAAAAATCTCTATGTCTTTTGTTATTTCTTTACTTTATATATATATATATATATATATATATATATATATATATATATATATATATATATATATATATATATAACAACCCCTCCACACGAGCAGGATACGACACAAGGTCAATTTGAATTAAGAGTTTTTTTCCCCTATACTCGTTACCTTGTCATGGTTAAAGAGTCCAGTCTGCCCTGCTATTTACCCATTGCTGGAAGGAGAACTGGATAAATACCTTTCCCAAGGATATTAGCACCATGTGAAATGAAAACAGCTTCGTCCAGGAATTGAACTCGGTTCGCCGAGTCCATTTCCTACTACTTTAACCATCACACAACGGGTGCCATTATATAGGATACAGAGAACGTAAAGGTGGGGAAGAGCTAATAAGTTGAGTCAAAAACAAAAACAAGAAGTTGAATCCTATTTTAACAAAAATTAACAAACAAATATTAATGCAGTTGGAAAACACAACAATGTTATTTTAATCTCATGGAAAATGATGCTTTTAAAATGCAATCGTTATTTTTAAAACTTTGCCGCTGTCTTAACGTTAATACAAGAATATCATTTATTTAAATAGACATTTCCAAGTTAACATAATTTTTCAAAAATGTTTAAAGTGTGAGGGAAGGTAACGCTTTAAATGTTAAAAGCCTTCGGACGTAAATTTGTTTTTGCATAAGAGGCTCGACACAAAACATCCGTCAGAAGAATACGCACTGCACCACTGCAGAGGGGTATTGTTACAATCTTAAGCAAGAGCGCTCGTCCAATGAAATTGCATCCTTGGTAATCCTCTGATAATGAATCCTTTGGGTCTTCTGGTAAAGATTCCTGAGTATTGTAAGTCCCTCCTCAATGAGTGCTAGTAGTGTTGTATACCCTTCTCATTACTTACTTCTATTCTCCTATTCTTCTTCTGACATCTTAAGTTCTTCTAGGTCTCTTCTAACATCTCTTCTTCGTCTGGACTTCTCTTGGGGACTTCGTGTCTGGTCTTTCATTGTGGATTTCTCTTTATCAGAAGCCCTGTGTCATTTGTAGTTTTTAGATAATAACACAAGACTTCGATTTACTTTGATCATATTTTATTCTCGAAATCCCCCACCAGACTACCTGCGCAGATCGAGTCGGAGCGTGTTTCACACGACTCACCACCATCGTGGTTTCTCGCCGACTGGCTAACATCTATTTCTAATCTAAACAGGAAGAGGGTCTTCTCCGCCGATTCTCACGGTATCCACCGGAAGGCCGTGGGCGACAACTTATAACGGCCATTTTGATTTCTACACTATTGCACATAAATATTAGGTATCTAATAATTATGTAACAGTAGAACTATGGCCAGTATCAGTGTTTAAGTAGTGTATCAGCCACGCAGTATGGTTAGTGGTTGGCGGAGGAATAAACTACGTGACCACGGCTAGTCTATAAATCCAGGTGGGGATTTGTAGCACACCTTATATCACCAAAATATTCCAACTGGTGTAATGCCTTCAATGGGAACCACTGTTAGTCGTGGGTAGTGATCTGTAATGCTATTCAGTAGTAATGGATCTGGCAGACTAGCTTGCTAACCATTAGACCGCGATATAACGCCATTGTTAACATCGCAGGTATGAAGAAAGTCGAAATCGGTTTCTTAGTTCCCAACTAGAGTCTCTCGTAATTCACGTCGTTCAAACTAATGATACACACACCACACACACAAATACACACACAAACACAAACACAACCAGAGACAAACAAGGACTTACTTGCCTGAGGTACAAAGAGAACTTGCTTTGTAAAAACCAGACACCTTGGAGCCAATCGCTACAATGTGATATACCATTCTCTCATACATGCATTAGTACTATGCTTACCCATACTGATTATATCACACAAATTCATAGATAAAGTCTTTTCAATCAACACAAAGACTTTCCCATACACATCTACACATGCAAGGACTTTACTATTCATAATGACGTTTCCTATTCATCCATAAATGATTTTGTTTCTCCTTCTGATATGAATTACTGTTTTTGTATTTGCATGATTATTTCTTTTGTTCTCTTGTAGTAACACAACTATATTTGTAGGCGTGGTTTTCCACATCACGTGTTCGTTGGTCACGTTATAATTCAGTCTCTTCAGACTCTCTCTTTGGTCTCCGTTCTTCGACGAGATTTAACCTATCGGTTTTCATTCATCGCCCGTTGAGCGAAAAGGGCATATTTCTCAGTTCTGTTCGTAGAATGGAATAGTGATAATGAGTCTCTAGCTTCGGCATAGTATTTATTACAGAACGCCATTGGAAAACAGTAAGTATTTTCTAACCATTTTTGGTAACTTTTCATTATTCTTTGTCTGTACAATTATGTACAATTATCTGTTTGGGGACTTATGTATTATGTTATTTTGTTTTTACATGTTATGTATGTTTAACGTTCATATGTGCATTATTCATGAGAGTTAACCCTTTATCTTTCCTAACTGAATGTTCAGTGTTAGTGTATCTATGAATGCACTGAACTTAATGTCGATTATAAACTTATTTTTCGTCACTACCTCCCCGTGCCGGGAGTGGGTAATTTGGGCGCCTGCTGCCTTCCTTGGATGTGGTAGCCGTTTCGCATGCTCCCTCTCCGGAATCTAACCCCGATTCCCCGTTACCCGTAGTAACCACGGTAGGCACTTAACTGACCGTCGACAGTTGAGAGGGCGGACCCTCAAGAGAGCCGTCGCCAGGCATAAAGCCGGTCCGATCGACCAGTAGTTATCCAGAGTCACCAAAGCGGAGCGCGCCGCCCATAGTAACCCCGCCGATTTGAACGTAGAAGCGAACGCCCTCGAACGGGAGGACGGAAGAACGCGCATCGGTCTCAGTCTAACATGTCGCACCGCGACCCGTAATACTCTTTAATAATAAATAATTAAATAATAAATACTAATTAGAAAACTAATCGATCACCCATCAAATGGTGTTGTGCTGGACACTCGTTTTGATCCCATATTAGTTATCTCCCTTAACAGTTCCTAACTTTTTTAGGATGCAGCCCCTAAAATCATCACCGGCGAAGTATTACCGGTGCGGTGCCTTTAGTTCTCAGCCACTGCCAGAATGACACGC
>CM042157.1:22272642-22282642 GCA_023376005.1 Doryteuthis pealeii
TCGACGCGATCCGCCATTCTGCCTCTTTTTCGGTGGTTTTAAGTGCTTGTTTACAATTTTACTGTAACATTCGCGATTGCAAAAAAAATAACAAAAATCATGCATCATAAAGATCATTTATTGATAAATTTCATTAAAATCCGATAATTTCCTGATTTTTGGTAAATTATTTTCTGTAGGGCGGGGGGCTAAAGTCATTTTGTCAAAAACGCATTTTAGGCTCATTTTGCCAGTAGCTACTTAATACTGTAAATCCATTTCTACCAGAGGTCTGTTAAGGACAGAACTTTTCCCTCCCTTTTTGTCATCTTGTTTAATTTTTTTGTATTTATGATCAATACATAACGTTAAGGTTACATCTATTGTCTTCAGTCTTTCCTTCTTTTTTTTTGTTTTTTTGTTATTTCATTTAATTGTTTTACATTCTTCAATGCGAAAGTAATACATTTATTTTTATGAATGAAATTACACTACTTTTTCGTGAATGTAATATAATTTTTCATGAATGAAATACTAATTCTCATGGATGTAATATACTAATATTGATGATTTTGGTTTTAATTCTGTTTATATGTTAGTGGAATAAATAAAAATAAAAAAACACTGAAAAAAGTGGTCAATTTAAAAATAAATCGGTGGTGATATGAGGCTGATTTTATATCTGGTATTTACATGTACCCCACTTGTACACGATACGGCACAAGGCCTTTTTATGTGGGCCCACCCACAAGCCGAGACTCATGGGTGGTAGGTAGAAAAATTGCGTCGATCCCTTCGGCATTCCCTCTCAAGGGGGCGCCTCAGGCGCTGGGCAATAAACCCAGCCCTGTCCCTTTAAGTCAAGGAGGTAGGTATTGCCTGGGGGACGGCCCCTTGGGATCGACACTAGTAATTTGGCCCGACCGATCCAGTGGCCGAAGCACACTGGACTCCCGCCTTGAAGAGCAGGTTGGTGATATCTGACTTTATATCTTGGAAAGTTCATTTTTTCGTATAAATTTATTGATTTTTAATTACTTTAAGAACGGTTAAAATCTTTTAAAGAAGATGAAAGACTTCTAATCAAGTTAAAGTACGAAGTTAAGCAAGGGTGTGACTGGCCATAGCGTATATGAGGGATAACTTAGGAACACCAGATACCGTAAGCAATTAGAGATCTATGTACCAGACTAAGCAAAACTTGTTACATTTCTAAGAATATATGGATGACTTCCGGTCAAGACTAGCTTAAACCAAGGGTCGTCGATAGATCACCGAATTTAACCTCAGCAAATGTCGGTACCGGAAGCCATCAGAAACCTGAGGCACCGGACACGCTTAGATAATTCTAAGAAGAATATATGATGAAATTCCGGCCTTAAATCAACGGTTCCTATTTGATAACTCAAGTGATGTTATATAATTGTTATGGAAGCTATTAGATAAACAGTGTACGATACAAGTTAGATAGAAAATATTGTTCTAGACCCAAAAAGAGAAAATCAAATAGTCTGTGATAACGTAGATCCGCAAAAGGGTTTGATTTTTTTAAATTTAAATTTATAGGATGTGACAAATGTTTCAGATTCTTTAAAATCTTTTTCTAGTTTGAAAAAGTTTGTTAAGAATCTGAAACATAATAAAATTTAGAAAAATTAAAAAACAAAATTTAAACCCTTTTGCGGACCTTCTTTATTATAAAATACAATCAGGAGGCTGTGAGTTCAATCTCCCCACTCGCCTCTGATCTCATTCTGCATGCCAAACACAGTCGTGCACGCTTCGAACCACTACGTTCGTGGTTTCTCTCGCCACAGTTATATAGACCATAATATTTTTTTGGTCAATTCTCATACCATCTTCCACTATTGGTTAACATGTATTATGACCAAGAATTAGACAATAAGCGCAAATTCCTGAACAATGAGGCTTTCTTCGAATATACAAAACAACTTGGTGATTATTATAACGATATGAGAGGCGTCAAAACTTCAAAAGTAGAGGGAACGTTGTTCAAATGTAACTTAACATGATGATTGAGCCTTTAGCAATGTTGACAAGACAAAGAGGCTGAATCCACATAAAACCAACACGCATTTTTAACCGATAGACAGAATCGGACAACCAGCGAAAACGTACAGACTAGACCGGGTCATTGCTTAGATAATTCATCAACCTCTCTTTACCCCAAGTTTCTGTTAACTCGGAGCTGTTGCCGTCAATAAAAATATATTTACTATAATTTTCCGTCCGAGATATTTCCCTCACAAGGTGTGTTTTCAGGACAATTTCGGCCATTTCATCTGATGCTGTGTTCAAACGTGAGGCCAAATATCCAGACTGCATCTGCTATATTGGTTACAGTAAGGTTGAGGATACAAGTTATTCTGAGACTAACATAAGTAGTAGCCGCCTTTTTAACTCAAGAGACTGTTTGACCGAAAACAAAGGGGTAACCAGAGGAACTCTTGCTGTAAATGTGGGTTAACGGTCACACGAGAATTAGAAAATTTAAAAGGGGCCAGCAGTCAGGGTGCAACAGAGGTGTATTTGCCTCATACCCCATTTGTATGGGCTGGGCACAAGGCCTCGTTTTAACGTGGGCCCACCCACAAGCCGAAGCTCATGGGTGGGAACGAACAAAAATTGCGTCGATCCCTTCGGCATTCCCCCTCAAGGTGGCGACTCAGGTGCTGGGCAATAAACCCAGCCCTGTCCCTTTAAATCAAGGGGGCAGGTGTTGCCTAGGGGGATACCCCCCTGGGATCGACGCTATCATTTAAAGAAAACTCAACAAGTCCAGCGACCGAAGCTGGCTGGACCCCTGCTATTAACCGGAAAGCATAGTTTTTTTTTATCTTAGATTTCGTGGGTATCGAAACCCTCATCCGCCATTAGAAATGGACTACGCTGGATCTATAGACTAAAAAAAGTACTTGACGTCTTTCTAATTTGAGACCTGCCCAGAGATTGATTGAAATACTCTAATGAAGTGAGTGTTAAACTGCGATGACCATGCTTATTACTAAAATGGGTGAACATTTAGAGATAGAAGGTAAATAAGTAATATATGTACGTTGAGTGCTAATCAGAGTAAAACTTAATTGTAAGAAGAATATAATAGTTTTTAAACCTGTCATTCCATGATTATTTTCTCTCGTCACCGTCTGGTACACTTACCTGAAAAAATAGAGAAAAAAGTCACCGATTAGAAAAAAAGTCACAGAACAGAAAATGAAAATACGAATTAGAAAAATTATATAGATTTTTAAAAAATACGAACTAGAAAAATTATATAGATTTAAAAAAAAACGCATTAGAAAAAGTCACAGATTAGAAAAAAGACACGAATTAGAAAAATGATATAGATTTTTTAAAAAAAGAAGAAAAATGATATAGATTTTTCAAAAAAAGACACAGATTAGAAAAAAGTCACAGATTAGAAAAAAGTCACAGATAAGAAAAAAGGCACGAATTAGAAAAATGATAAAGATTTTTAAAAAGACAAAGATAAGAAAAAGTCACATATTAGAAAAAATCACAGATTAGAAAAAAGTCACGAATTAGAAAAATGACATATATTAAAAATAAAGAAAAATTATATAGATTTAAAAAAAGACACAGATTAGAAAAAAGGCACTGTTTAGAGAACTACACATATAGTAAATATATTTTTTACTGTTAGCAACTGCTCCGAGTTTTTTTTTATAGAAAAAAGACACAGATCAAAACAAAGAAACAGATTCGAGAAAAGACACAAATGTATTTATGTATAGATTTTTGCACTTCTTTTAGGGAATATAAAATCCTGGATGGTCTTATGTTTGTGAAAAGTTACTTGCTTGGCAGTATTTTGTTCGCACTAGGTCAAAGTCTACACACTCTAGCAGTATATGTTTCACTATAAATCTCTCTTGGCATATAGTGCATATTGGGGGTTCTGTGCCCTCTAGTAAATGATAATGGGCGATGTAGATGAGAGTTCAAAATCTTTAGCAACCAGCAACACTACCCCCACCCACCCTTGTGCAGGCCAGACATATACGAACGCGCTTAGTTCGGGTAGGGAATCTTCAAGTCCACACTAATAACAAATTTAGCCCGGTCCGGCAAAATATTTCTGTTATTACTGCACACGGTTTGAGGATGCCAGGGATTCTTAAGAATAAGAATCTTTTGATTGAAATAAATTTATAACTGTTAACATGTCCGAAATTTAAGTCATTTCTTTATCAATCACAAACACATACACACACACACACACTCTCTCTCTCTCTCTCTCTCTCTCTCTCTCTCTCTCTCTCTCTCTCTCTCTCTCTCTCTCACACACACACAAGGCAAACTACTAAATTCAGCAGAACAATTTAAGTACCTATGCAGTAATATCTCATCAACAGAAAGTGATGTTAATGCACGCACAGGAAAGGCATGGACCGCTATAAATATATTATTAGTTATATGGAAATCCCAACTCACAGACAAGTTAAAGAAACATTTCTTCGTTGTCGTATCAGTGCTGCTGTACGGCAGCACCACCTGGACCCTAACGAAGCACCTAGAGAATGAACTAGATAGAATGCCGCGTGCAGTCTTAAACAAATCGTGGAAACAACACCCCACGAGGAAAAAACTGTACGGCCACCTGTCCCATATCACTCAAACCATCCGAGTAAGAAAAACAAAACAAGCAGGACACTGCTGGAGAAGCAAGGACGAACTCATAAGAGACGTCCTCCTGTGGGCCGACCAGCAAAGACGTACATTGACCAGCTCTGTGCGGATACTGGATGCTGCGTAGAGGACCTCTCAAGAACAATGAGTGATAGGGACGGATGGAGAGAGATTGAATTGGATATCCGTGCGGATAGCGTGACATGATGATGATGATGATGACTTTATGAAGAAATGACATATCCTATTCAAGAAATTATATTCATAAATAGACAATAACATTAAGATGTTATCTATTAATAATGGAGATTGCTTTCCAGTTTTTGTCTGTTACAAAAATTACGTCACTGCTTACGTCACATTACCCAAAATCGTCATAACATAGAATAGATAGTCAAAATTTGAACATGCAGCATTAGATAGTTCTCATTGTTTTTTTAAAACAAGTTTTAATAAATTCATGACTAGTATTATATATCTATATATAGTTTGTTTTATTTTAATACATATTTAAAGTTTACATTTCAAATTGTTTTGTTTTTTAATCCTTTAATGGATTTGATGATTTTACTTACTTAGGGTACAAACTCGCTGACATTGAATTTTTTTACTCCCACCCCTCTGGAAATATGTTTCAAAAATGTATTTTTACATCGCCGGGAGGGTGTTTTTTTAATTTTGTACTAGTATACTAAATTGAGGCTAATCTCTCTTAGTTTAAAATTGAATGTTCATTCTATTTTGTTTATTCATTTTTGTTATGTGTTCTCATTTTGAATATGACTGCAGCCAATGAAATAAATGTTTAAGTGTCCAATCAACTAATCCGCTTTGCATGTTCTAAACAAATAGTTTTTTTCTCCCTCCAGGCTATTTAAATCAGATGAGACGCGTCTTTCTTTTTCTCGTACGTACAATGCTAAACACTTTGGTTTTGACTGGTCTCTAATGCTCATGACAGAAAATCGATACAGTAAAATTATAAATATGAACATACTTTTAAAAGCTTTATTGAAATTATTGCCAAATAAAAACACAACGTTTCGGCCGTTTTATCCTCCGATCTTTTTTTTTTTTTCAAGAGTAACTTGTCTGTTCAAATATGCTAATGATTCAAACTTTGACCCTTTCTTTGGCTAGACGGGCGGACGGAGAGGCCCCCTCCGATCCATCGGCTGGTCATGTCAAGCCCTAACACCTATATGATTTTCCCAACCCTATTGCCCTTATGGCAAGCCCCGATCCCTTTTTTATCATATGGGTGCTAGAAGGCGGTGACTGGGGGTCTACACGTCCTGGGAATGACGTTAAACTCTATCTGATGGTTAGGTTCCAGTTTTGGAGGTTTGGGGAATGTGGAACCCTATTGCTCTTATGGCAAACCTTTGGGGATTAATAAAAGTAAAAATAAATAAAATAAAATAAACAAATAAAAAGACACAAAAATAACAATCTCCCAGAGGGCTTAGGACAGGAAGAGCCCCCCCCCTCCCCCGGGCATGCGCAGGAAAAAAACCCAAGTTCTTGGCGTCGAAAAGGTCTCTAAAACGCTAGGACTTTGAGACTTTGGAGAGGTAACACCTATCGAATTGTTCGGGAAATATATCCCCTCAACGAAATAGTGTAAACCCGATAATAGTTTAAAAACACCAGTCCCGCTACAGCAGTCAGTGGCCGAGGGGATAAGATATCAGGCTGCCAAACGGTCAGTCTGAGTTTGAACCTAGCCAAGGATAGCTGTGTCTAGCCACACTGAAGAGGCGTGAAACGCCGAAACACGTGTCTGTGGATGACTTATTAATATATATATATATATATATATATATATATATATATATATATATGAATCTAATGAGTCAGACGAACCTACTATTAGTTTCGCATAAAGCTCGTCAAGGCTAAAATCTGACCCTATATATATATATATATATATATATATATATATATATATAAGTAAAGTCATCGGGGCGGCCTAAAGTCGGTATCAGCCAGTCAGTGAGGGAGTCTATCCCCTTTTCAATAGCGCTAGACCAAGGAGATTGTTTTGGCGTCTGAGGTGGAGCGCCACACCTACCATCAGCTCCTTACCTTACCGCACAGATCCCTGTGCTACTCATACGCTGAGTTGGCGAGGACCGGTATCGAACTAGGAACCTTGTGGTTTCTAGCTGAACGCTCTATCGACTGAGCTAACCCGATATATATGTAACAAGCCCTGCCCTCAGGATGCGTCACTAGGCCAACTTCTCAAGCGGATTTCAACATGTTTGAATTCAGAGTTATCTTTCTCCTATTATTATTATATAAGTTTTTACTCAAACTCGGTTATTTTTGATAAGATTTTGAATTGGTAAAACTGTGAACTTTCTCATAAATATGAACATCATTAAAAAAGTTTCGTTCAAGTTGTTGAAAGATATATAACATTTTCAAGAAGGCCTCGGGTATCCAAGTATCACACAGCAAGCCTTTTTGTAAGCCGCTCTCCGGCTATCAATTTAAAGATGTCTATAATTCAGCCACACATGGGATTTGAATCACCAATTTGGAACCCCTACCTCGATCAGAAAATTGATCTACTGGATACTGTTCAGAGACGTGCAATCAAGCTGTTACATAATCTATGCGGTTGCATAAGATTATTGTCGGTCCCCTGTAATTCTGAGGGGATGACCCTTTTCATACCATGGCCGGGTCCATCAATGGAAAATTACAGAAGCCCGCCAAAATACGTGAAGTCACGTGGGACCTGTTCGGTCCCCAGTGTTAAGTATCTGGCCGGCATTCTTAGTTCCAGATGTAGTAAGTAAGTAAGCAAGCCAATAAGAATCCGGTGTTATAGTATTCTTTGTAAGTCCGACGTCCAAGATAATCCAAATAGCAATGATCCAAGTTTAAGAATCAGACCTCTATAAATACACCAACATCAGCAGCAGCACTGCCTGTGATTGGGCAATAGGAATCTTTCTCGGGTCACGTTGTAGTTGACGAGTCTATATTTAGGAGTGACCATTTGCCCCATGCCTTATATATCAAAAAACTGCAACACCCAGTTTTTCAGATAGACGTCAGGCAGAGAAGTCGACCATTTTAGGTCCTGCCTAAAACTGGAACTCACGCGCGCTATGTTAGTCAGATATTTAGTTACATGAAATGTATAGTTAAGGAAATAAAAGTTTGTATAAGTAATATGTTCTTGTGGTTGATGAATGTCTTTGTAACAAGACTAAGAAATGAATCCAGGACGACCAGCCAGCAGGAACATAGCAATAGAAAACCAGACGTTAGGAGATCCGAGACGCTAGACCAGACCGAGTCAAGATGTTAAAAGATAGAACCAAAGCCGGCCAGAAGAAAATACTACCAGAAGTAAGAAGTAAGAAAAGGGTATACAACAAAGCGAATACCCTCCATCAGACAACTACCATATTCGGAACGTCTTTCTGTACTCGGGATGCACTGAAACACCAACGTCTAGCAACTGACTTGGTAAACACACATAACATTATTAACCATTTGTGCAACAGCAGTATTGAGCACCTTTTATTTCCACGCGTGTGCATGCCTACAAAGTCAGAAAACAGCACAGTTCCAATGATTTTCGGAAATATATTTTTACGCTCAGTGTTACCGAAGCATGAAACAATATACCTGCATCAGTTTTTAACTGCCGAGACACTGCATCCTTCAAAACATTCATGCTTTCTGTAATTCGCCAACACTATAGTATATATCACTATAGCAGATATCCTCCTCCATACACACGCACGCATATATTCCATGACTATACACTGTTCATTTTCCTTCCATTTATATATATATATACCAGCTCCTCCGCACGAACAGGATACGACACAAGGTCAATTTCTTAAGCGGAGTTCAACAGGTTTGAATTCAGAGTTTTCCTTCTCCTAGACTGGTTACCTAGCCATGATTAAAGAACCCAGTCTGCCCTGCTATTTACCCTTAGCTGGAGGGAGAGTAGGATTCATACCTTTCCCAAGGGTATTAGCGCTAAGTGAAATGCAATTACCACGTCCAGGATTTGAACTCGGGGCGACGAGTCCATTTCCCATGACTTTAACCATTACACCACGCGCTTCCTACGTTATCTATATATCATTCAATGTACTATAAATGCACTTTCGATGGCTTGTTGTGTAAAAATACTTCCCTGGGTATTTTTATTATTAAAAGAAGTTAATTACTCATATCTATCGAATATATACCTGTTAAACATAAATGGTACTGTTGGAATATTTCGGCATATAAGGTGTGCTATAATTCCCCACCTAAATTCATAGACTGAGCGAGGTCACGTGGTTTATTCCTCCGGTCAGTCAACAGCAATAATGCGTGGCTGATTCACTACTTAAACACTGATACTTGCCATAGTGCATTTGCAATATCTGAGGAGGAACTTACAATACTAAGGAGAACCAAAGGTTATTTATCAGGGATTTCACTGGACAAGCGCTCTTGCTTAAAGCCTAAACGATGGCCATAAGATTGTATCAGGTACCCTATGATGTACTACCACTGCGAGTTAAGGTGGACCTGGGAATAATGGCAATGAAAGAGTACACAGCATTCCGCAGTCTCTAGAATTAGGGCAGCACCATAATTTTGGACTATTATCTTCATCTTCATTGTTATCTGTACAACGTTTCGCTTGAAGATTAGTATTATTAGTGTTATTCGGACTATTGTCCCCATCTTCATTGTTATTTGTACAACGTTTCGGCCGATGTACCCTCCAGCCTTCTTCAGGTATTTCTTGTCGGACTCGGGAACCTTCTCGGACTCGCGTGTTGAGAATTTTAGTATATAAGGTGTGTGCTAGATCCTCGCTCTTACTTATAGACTAGGCGAGATCATGTGATCTATTCCTTGGCCAATCACTAGCAGTACTCTGAGGCTGATACAATACTTAACCACCCTACTGGTCATAATTACTACAGCGTTCATTGACGACGGCCATAGGATTAAATCACTGAACATTTACCAATGCGCAGGATAGGACATACGCTTACCAAAGGATTTCATAACATAGGACTTTCTTTAAGCCCTTTTCAACTAGCCAAGGACGGCACTTAAAAACTTTACATCGGAAACCTTCTTGTCGTAATCGGGAACCTTCGTGTCGTAATCGGGGGCCATCACGGAACTTTGAACCCAACTGAAGAAGGCCGGAGGGTACATCGCCTGAAACGTCGTACATATAACAATGAAGATGATTTGGTTTGGTTTGGTTTGGTTTGTTTTACGGCATATCAACCTCAGTGGGTTATTTAATGCCGACAAAGTTGTGAAATAAATTCATTCTTAATGCATAATACAATTTTGTTCA
>CM042157.1:22285142-22286597 GCA_023376005.1 Doryteuthis pealeii
TGAAAATCTAAAAACTTACTTAAATTACTTTGGAAAATTTTTTCTTGTCAAATCGTGTTTAATTCTTTGAAGCTAAAACAGAAAAGAACACGCTCGGATGTATATATTTTTAATCTTTTAAAAACATTTTAAAGAATTTTTTTTTTTTTCATTTTCTTAAAAGATATATTGGATTTGAATAGAATTTATTTCAAAGGAAAAAAAAAAATAATTTGAATTTAGATCTTTTTAATTCTTTAATTTTCCTATTTTCTTTTAATATCCTTTTGAATTAAAAATGATTTATTTAAAAAGTAAACACACTCACACACACACACGCACACACAACATACACACACACACACAGAGGTAACCCCAGCCCCACACACACCACCTAGACAGGACAGACTCACACACACACCACACAAGACAGACAGACAGAACCACACCAACACACCACAGATGTACCCCACCCCACACTCCCATCCCACAGACAGACAAACAGACAGACAGAGGCACACCTCCCCCCCCACACCCAAACAGAAGACAGACGACACACACACACCACACACACCACACAGAGTGCACCCCACCCACCCCCACAAACCCACAACCCCCCCACACAGACCAGAGAGAGAAGAGAGAGAGAGAGAAAGAGAAGAGTTGAGAGAAGAGAGAGAGAGAGAGAGACAACACACACACACAGACAGATACCCACAAACACACACACGAATTCAAGATTCATTTATCAAGAAGAATTAATGATATTATCATATTGTTGAACTTTTGAAGATCCAGCTTGATAATTTGTATTTCTGATTTTCGGACCGTTTTACTCATCTATTGTTTATACACCACGTTCGGCGATTGCATCTGGCCTTTCTCAGCTGATTTCTTGTTAAACTCGAAACGTCTTGTCTATTGGCCCCCACCTTCAAGTGCATTCATCAGGAGGTTGCGAGTTTCATCCTTAAATACAGGCAAGAAATAAACTAGAAGACCTTAACTAACCTCTAGCTGATCATGGTTAACGGAATTAAATCTTTTACTCCAATGGATTAAATAATGTTTGTTTTTAGTTCCGGTGAAGATTACCGAGATTCAATATTAAGACCAGAGGTTTGACAGGAGTTCCTAATTCGACAAGGAACAACTGAAGAAGACTGAGTACCCACGGTCGAAATGATTGTTCATATAATAAAGATGGACAACAGTTCGAAATCAAATATACAAGTGTGACTTTACATTTATTTTTCTAAAAAGTCTTTGATTTAATATAGATTTGGATTGGACAAAAAGAATTTATCAAGAAACACATAACATTTTATTTATCATAATGAATAAGAATAGTCTTATTATAGCAAAGCCTTTGTCGTTCCACAATGTTTCTGCTAGGCAACCATAGATTAGTTTAGACGACATAGTTCCGATGTTTTAAGTATTTGCCCAGATTAGTAATTGTGTCATCTCTTTCTG
>CM042157.1:22286697-22289197 GCA_023376005.1 Doryteuthis pealeii
TAATATATATTGAAGGAGGGAGATAGAGAGAGATGTCGAAGAAGAGAGACAGAAGAATTCAGAAATTTAAGGAATTAATATGAACAGTCTAAAAGTAAAAAAAAAAAACGAAAAAAACAGAGATGAATATATAGGTATATATATTGAGAGAGAGGAAGAGAGAGAGAGAGAGAGAGAGGAGAGAGAGAGAGAGAGAGAGAGAGAGAGAGAGAGATGAGATGAGATTTAAATAGATAGATATGAACAGTCTAAAGCTAGAAAAAACGAAAACACTGAGATCAATATATTGATATATATATATATATTGATATATATATATATATGAGAGAGAGAGAGAGACAGAGAGAGAGAGAGAGAGAGAGAGAGAGAGAGAGACAGAGAGAGAGAGAGAATCAGATTTAGATAGATAGATATGAACAGTCTTAAGCTAAAAAAATACGAAATCACAGAGATGAATATATATATATATATATATATATATTATATAATTGAAGAGAGAGAGAGAGAGAGAGAGAGAGAGAGAGAGAGAGAGAGAGAGAGAGAGATCAGATTTAATTAGATAGATATGAACAGTCTAAAGCTAAAAAACGAAAAACACTGAGATGAATATATTGATATATATATATTGAGAGGAGAGAGAGAGAGAGAGAGAGAGAGAGAGAGAGAGAGAAGAGAGAGGAGAGAGAGAGAGGAGAGGGAGAGAGAGAGGAAGAGGAGAGAGGAGGGAGATCAGATTTAAATAGATAGATATGAACAGTCGAGATGTATAATGTACATGTGTAGACAGAGGAAAACAGGCACACGCATAAAGCTAGAAACAAACGAAAACTCAGAGATGAATATATTGATATATATATATATATTGAGAGAGAGAGAGAGAGAGAGAGAGAGAGAGAGAGAGAGAGAGAGAGAGAGAGAGAGAGAGAGAGAGAGAGATCAGATTAATTAGATAGATATAAACAGTCTAAAGCTAAAAAAAACGAAAACACAGAGATGAATATATAGATATTATATATTGAAGAGAGAGAGAGAGAGAGAGAGAGAGAGAGAGAGAGAGGAGAGAGAGAGAGAGAGAGAGCAAATTTAAATAGATAGATATGAACAGTCTGAGATGTATAATGTACATGTGTAGACAGAGGAAAACAGGCACACGCATAAAGCTAGAAACAAACGAAAACTCAGAGATGAATATATTGATATATATATATATATTGAGAGAGAGAGAGAGAGAGAGAGAGAGAGAGAGAGAGAGAGAGAGAGAGAGAGAGAGAGAGAGATCAGATTTAAATAGATAGATATGAACAGTCTGAGATGTATAATGTGCATATGCAAACACAGGTACTGATAAGAACACAGCACACACATAAAGCTATGTGGGTATATGTGTGAGCGTGTGAGCGTGTGTATATGTGCATGTGTGTGTGCATGCATGTATATGTGCGCTCTTGCGTGTGTATGTGTGCATGTGTGTGCGTGGGAAAACGAAGAAGATTCTGGTAGATTAATGTAATTCCCATAAAGAACATGACGATAATTTCTCTAAATTCCATCTAATCAAATTCTGATTAATTTAGATAGATAGATAGATAGATAGATAGATAGATATAAAAATGTGTGTATATATATATATTATATATATATATATATTATATATATATATATATATACATCTATCTATCCATCTATATTATACACACCACACACACACACACACCACACAACATAATATATATATATATAATATATATATATATAATATATATATATATATATGTGTGGAGAAAAAGTAGACCCCATTCCAGAGAGAAAAAGAATCCACTAACCACCCCCAACTACACCTCCCCCTACTGACGACCTTCCGTTTTCAGCATTTTGAGAATTTCCATCATTGGAGTAAGAACTATATTCAAGTCCTGAAGATGGTCTAATAAGAGACCGAAACGTTGCACCGTCGACAATAAACATCAAGTTTCCACAACATCCCGTGTTTATCTACTTTTCTCCACATACTGTCGGATTAACCTCCTCACATTTCTACCATATATATATATATATATATTTTCTATAATTATCGAATTTCTACCATATATATATATATATATATATATATATATATTTTCTATAATTATCGAATTTTATGCGATACATGCATTTATAATTGCCTTCAAGCAAAAATATAAATATATATATATATATATATATATATATATATATAATATAACTGTTCATCTCTCTCCCTCTCTCTCTACAGACACAGACAAACACACACACACACACACCACACACACAACACATATATATATATATATATATATATATATATATGAGTGTGTGCGGGCGCGCGCGTGTGTATGTGTAGAGAGAGAGAGAGAGAGGGGGGGATAAATAGGTAGTTGTTGCACATACTTAGACACAAGCAAAGTCAAACACGCAGGTGCAAACACTAAGATACGTGTGTATATATATGTAGATGTTTATATGTGTATATGTCTACGTATAT
>CM042157.1:22296697-22299197 GCA_023376005.1 Doryteuthis pealeii
AAAATTGATTTTAAACGCTATCTGAATGTGGATGTAAAGGAAAAGAAGTGAACTATGATGTTCATTTACCTGTGATTTATTGCTTTCCTTATATTTCAAGATGAAATATCCCTTCATCAGAAGACTTCTAAAAGGTTGGAGTCCTATAAGTAGGTGCTTATGATTCGTTGCCTTAATGCATTCTGTAGGTTTGTCTTGTGTACATGAGTGGTGTAGTAGCAGTTACGTGTGTTTGTGTGTTTGTATAAATATATATGCATATTTATGTATATACATTAATGTTGCAGTTTGCTATATTGATAAATAAAGTGTGCTTAAAAGTACTCATACATATTGTACATGTAGAGTTCAGAGTACTTGATTACTGTCAGCTTCTCGCCTATATAATCATTGAACTAAATCGCATAGGTAAAGAACTGAGAGTCACAAGTGCCGTTCAGATATATAATTACAGATATATAGCTAGATAATCTAGTATATATATATATATATATATATATATATATATATATATATATATATATATATATATATATATATCAACGGCACTTGTGACTCTCAGTTCCTTGCCTATGCGATTATATATATATATGGAGGCGCGTGGGCTAGTGGTTAGAGTCGTGGAAAATGGACTCGTTGATTCGAGTTCAATTCCTAGACGAAGCTGTTGGCATTTCATATAGCGCTAATACACTTTGGAAAGGTATGAATCCATATATTTTCCCTCCAGCTATGGGTTAAAGAGTAGAGCAGACTGGGCTCTTCAGCCTTCGGTAGGTAACCAGCCTAGGAGAGGGATAACTCTGAATTCGAATTCCTGAGGTCGGTCGTTGATTGGGTTTGTGGCAACCCTTGATGCACCAATTCTTTCCTATCGACTGTGCCAAAAAGTGAGGATGGTCCAATACAAGCCTTCACCACCATAAACAAATCACTGTGTGTGTTCATGTGTGTGTGAACCTCATGCGTCGAAAATCGACGAGAGAGTCCATAATATATATATATATATATATTATATATATATATATATATATATTCTACGCATTCTACACATTCGCTGAGCCAGAGAGTATGGGACAATGCCAGCCTTACTAAGAGAACCAAACTGCGCGTCTACAGAGCATATGTTCTCAGTAGCGAAGCCTGGATCACATACTCACACCAGGTGAAGCAGCTGGACAATTACCACCTCAGACGCTACGCCGCATTCTACGCATTCGCTGGCAGGACAAAGTGCCCAACACAGATGTGCAGGAATGAGCAAACATAAACAGCATGCCCGCCATCATCTGCGAGAGACGCATGCGTTGGCTTGGTCACGTCAGGAGGATGGACAAAGGCCGCACCCCTAAAGACCTACTGTATGACTAGTTAGTAGAGGGCACCCGACCGGTAGCGAGACGACACCTGCGCTTTAAAGATGTCTGCAAGAGGGACATGAAGACATACCACATTAACACCAACACATGGGAGGCTTGTGCAGAAGACCGTACGACCTGGCGCCTCCTCGTCAAACAAGGAGCGAAAAGGAGTGAAAAAGAGAGGAAAGAAGCCGCCGCAGAAAAGAGAGTCATAAGGAAGGAGAGCCAACAGCAACTCCAGCAAGCATCATCATTTGTTTGCAATCACTGCACCAGAGATTGCCATTCAAAAATTGGTCTGTTCAGTAACTCGTGCAGTTGCAAAAAAAGTGGACACTACGCCATCGTCTTTAGTAGACAGAAGGATTCCAACCAAAACGGTAATTTCTTAACCATCAATGAGACACACTAAATTTAGTACTGACTAGATATATCACTAGTAGTTGAATTATTAAAGTCAGGTAGTCTACTGTTGGTTTGAATAACAGCAGCTAAGTACAACTGAAGCAGTGTCCAAGATAATCGATATATATAGAAATCAAGAATGATCCATTCATGAATTTGGGTGATTTGGGTGATTTCATTCCTTGAGTTCTGATTGGCTGCTTGATTTGAATGATATTGTGTTCTATAAATACCCTATCATTCTGCAGTAGACTTTGCAACTATTCGGGTTTGTATTGGGTTACAATCGTTTGTTGCCATGTCTTCCCAATTCGACGGTAATTGGAACTTTGATTATTCTCTATTATCTAAATAATGACTTTGGCTTGGGGGGACTTCATTGAACAAATTCCGATTCTCTGTTTTTTTATTTGATATCTTTTTTGAAAAGGTTTTTGAATTTGTCGACAAAAAAATGCCGAACTTCTTTCCGACTAAATAGAATTGAATCATTTATTGCATGACCTTTCTCCAAAGAGAAATCGGAAGCTTAATTAGGGATAATTGCATTTAATGTTTGAAAATATAGACAAAGCCTTACCTTTCGTTTTTTTATTATCAAAACTCTTATCTGAAAATACTCTCGAACCGATCGATATTCAGCCCAAATCGACCTACTTCCCTTGTCACCTGGTTAGAGGTTAAATAAGATGTTTGTGTCTAATAAAAGGGAATTTGGCGTCAGTGTTGAGATT
>CM042157.1:22301697-22304197 GCA_023376005.1 Doryteuthis pealeii
TATATATATCAACCCTGACACAATGAAAATAATGTAATTGTTTACTCTTTTGAGTCATAAAATATAATCCATGGAAATATATTTTTAGCTATTTTAAATGATGTTTTCTCCATTTTCAGCGATATGAATTTGCAACTTAATTCGTGTACTTTCTATGACTTTACACAACATTTGGGAGTCTGTCCTTTCATCTCTTCACACATTTTATTCTGTAGCTACTTCAAACGTTCACACTCTTTTAAATAGCCCCACAAAACGTGGTTAGACAAAGCAGGCCATCAGAATTCTGAATTGTCTTGAAATTATTCTGTCACAAGGAATATACTTTTATTGAAATTATAAACGTCTCAGGCGAATAGTAAAACTTTTCTATGTTAATTTGTCATTTTTGTATTGCAATCTGTCATTTTCAATTTATTTAGTTTACTGAAAGAGAATATAAAGATAAATTTAAAATCATGAAAATTATGGATTTTAGAAGTTTTCAGTATTTTGTGGGCAACCGTATATGTACAGAGACGCTGATAGGGAACGCGTTCTTCGTCCCTGGCGCATTAAAATCGAAAAGGGCTCAGTAAATACATTTCAGTAGTTTCAATATATATATATATATATATATATATATATATATATATATATATATATATATATATATATATATATAAGGACAATATGCATCTAAATACGTCCCTGTGGATTGTCAGCGTTGAAGACATGGAGTGACGTCATCGTCGTTTGCAACGGACTTTTAAAAGGAAACGGATTGTGTGTGTGTGCGAAACTTAGGGGAAATAGGATGTGTTGATTGAAACGTTAACATCAAGAATGACAAGGGGATATATTATATATATATATATATATATATATATATATATATATATATATATATATATATATATAAAGCTTAAAGAATAAAGATAAAGATTTATTATTATAAATTATATTATTTATAATTGTCCTTATTATTTGCTCTACTTAGGTATTGAGCACTTTTTACTTATTAGCTTTAGTTTCCTGGTGGTTTTGTCTGAATATATATATCTTATATATATATATATACATATAGATTGTTTTTTCTTTTAGCCAAATATTGTACCAATAGATTATTTTTGGTTGGTACGATTATCTTGGTCTTTTTGTTTATTTCAAATTTTTTTCCTCCCCGGGTGATGTTTGGTAGTATATTTTTACAATCAAACTATTTGCTGGGTTTTTTCTTACCGCGAGGATTTACCAACAAGTTTGGTACATTATAATATATATATATATATATATATATATATAATAATAAAATTCGAAGGCAATACAATGCGTATAAAAAATAAAGACAAAAAGATGTTTTATATGTCTTATCGATTTCGAAGCTAGAGCTTCATTATCAGAGTTTATTTTCAGAAATGACGTGCTTATGTTTTTTTTTATTTGTGTGGTTATAATTTCTCTTCTTATTTCCTTTTCCTCTCCTTTTTTTCCTCTCTTTCTTCTTCTCCTCCTTTATGAATGAAATGGGCGAATAACTGTAATTTCTTATTTCTCTCTTTTTTTTTCTTTTTTAAAAGTTTGTTGAGAACAAGGCTGACATCCGGTAAAATGTTGCCAATATGTTGCGACCGTGTAGGCATGTCAAAATTTAAAAACAAAGATGAACAAATAAATAAAAACCGTTAATAGAAAAATTTACATACTTAGCTTTTGTTTCGCTTTCACCTTTCTTTTCTTATTCTTTCTCCCTCTCTTTCTTTTTTTTTGTTGGTGTTATTTCTCTTCTTTTTCTTTTTTTCTTTTTTATCCCCTTTGTTCTCTAATTTAAATTATTTTTTATAGTAAATAAGTAAATAAAAGATTATCTTAAATTATGTATTAGTATTGATAGAAAAAATAAATAATTCTTTTTATTCTTTTTTTAAGAAAATATATTTTATGAGTACTTTTTTCTCTTTTTCTTTTAAACTTAAATAGATTAAATATTATATTAATTATATATTAAAATATCATATAATAATTACATATTAGGATTGATGCAAAATTCAAAACAATAAAACAAACCATTCTCCTTTTAAATTTCAAATAGATTAAATATTATAAATCAAATATTTGAATTACAAAAGGCATAGTGTTTTGCTTCAATTATATATTTTATTTAACTATTTTTTTCATTCTTTTGCTGTTATTATTTATTCTTATTTTTTTTTCCTTAAATATTTATTAATAGTTCTAGACTGACCGTAATCCTAAGAGGGTATTATGGTTTAAAGAAATGGTATCATGGTTTAAAGAAATAATGTCATGTAAAGGAGTTAATAAGTATGTCAATATTGTTAAATTAATCGTAATTAATTTTTTTTATATTTTTATCATCTTTTTCTTATTCTTAATCATTCCATCACTATATATATATATATTTAATATCAATTAAAAAATTTTTTTTTTTAAATTGTCCTTTCATATTGTGAGTGCATGAAATGTTGAGAATCAATGGTATGTCTTAATAGATATCTAT
>CM042157.1:22314197-22354197 GCA_023376005.1 Doryteuthis pealeii
GAAATTTCTTGAACAAAATTATATTAAATTGGCACTATCAGAAAATCATATCAAATTAGCACTTTAATTCTGCACGAAATTGGCCATTTTCACCCACTCTCAGAGGAGTTACCAGGCTTCAAATTTCACCTAAATCTCCGAATTGAGCACTTTTTTCTCCATCAGTAAATTCTACGCATCGGAATCCATGTGAAAAAAAAACAGGTTAAACTGTAAATTGTAACTGTGTAGGCATTCATCATGGGTCGGTTGAGCCGGCTCCATCCAACGAATTCATCTGTGGGTGGGGAATTCATGAAAGGAGTAACAAGGGATTAGGAAATTTTTCATAGACGCAGTGACAGGTACGCCAAAAGCCGTCGGTTCCTTACGATAATAGAGATGCCCTTTGGATTTTCATTAGAGCCCCTTTAGTCGGGTTTTGCCGTTGCATACCAGACTATAAATCGACGTATCTTTTGAGTCATAAAATATAATCCATGGGAATATATCTTAGCTATTTTGTGAAAAAAGATATCTTGCACCTTAATTCGAGTACTGTCTATGACTTTACAAAACATTTCGGGAGCCTGTCCTTTCATCTCTTCACACATATCCTACGTATTATATTGCATAGAATATATATATATATATATATATATATATATATATATATATATATATATTTTGACATACAACAACAACACTATCCCGCCGTCTCACATACCATCTCTCCGACACAAGCTCCATAAAACAACACTTTATTAAAAAACACCAGAAAAATCCACCTACCCCGAAATTAGAAAAATCTTAAACGAAAATACTAAAATTATCTACAAAAATAACAACAAGAAACGCCTACAGATCCTAGAAGCCATATGCATTAAAAATAAAAAAAAACCTAACATTAATAAAATAGCCTTTAAAGTCGGAGACAACGTATTAAATATTTTCAATAACTAACACTCACCTAACCCCCCTCTTAAAAATAATAGACTCTCTGAATTTGATAAAAGCATAGATAACAAAACTAAAAATTAACTAAAAACCAAATTACATAACCCCATGAAGACGACTGGAGAAACAGTCGAAAGCGCTCGGGAAATAAGTATGAAAAATATCACGAATCAACTCGATCCAGATTCAAAAAGGATAGCCAGAAGACTGTAAAAAATATCCATACAAAAAATGAAAAAAGAATACTCCGTGGTATTCAATAACACATGTCTTAAGAATATATATATATATATATATATATATATATATATATATATATATATATATGTTTATGAATTTAACAATTTTAGAAAAAACAAATGAATTCATCCTGTCGGATTCACTTCCATTTACTTCATATATGTTTATATATCGGCAGGACTATTTCTCTTAAACATCTTTCGTCATAAACTTCATTTTAAGAGTTTTTCCCTTGTCTTACGTCCGGTTTATTACAGATATTTATGATCTAATTTTTGCAAAGAATATATCACGAGACAAAACATTATATAAAAATTATGAATATTAAAAATTCGGACAGAAAATAAATAACTAGAAAGTTACAGACTTTTAATAGAAAAAATATCATCTTGATTATAGCCTTCCAAATGACCAGTACTTGCCGAGAGTGGTCTGCGGGAAAATTTAAAACAATTTTTGTATTAAATGGAAAACGAACTTTCGAAATTCTATTAGACAACCAGAAGAAATCAATAAAAAAAAAACCTGTTAAAAATAACTTGTCTGTGGTTTATAAAGTAATATTCTTAAGATAGACACCAGGAATGTATATATATATATATATATATATATATATATATTGTAAACAAGGTTTGTTTAGAATGGCTTTTTGCCGATAATTTTTGGGAGAATAAGTGTTTAATTGGAGTCGTACCTAATTTTGAAAATTAATTAATTAATAATGAATTAGGTTTGATTTTTCAAAATTGAGATTGATTTTTCTCGATTTGTTTAGCCATACATTTAATAGGTATTCCCGCCTAATTCATTATTAATTAATTAATTTTCAAAATTAGGTACGACTCCAATTAAACACTTATTCCCATATATATATATATATATATATATATATATATATATATATATATATATAATATTTGGGAGAATATGTGCTTAATTGGAGTCGTACCTAATTTTGAAAATTAATTAATTAATAATGAATTAATTAGGCGGGAATTAATTTTCAAAAGTAGGTACGACTCCAATTTAGCACATATTCTTCCAAAAATTGTCGGCAAAAAAGCCATATCCAAATACATTGTGTTTACATACTTATCATATATATATATATATATATATATATATATATATATTATATATATATATGGAGAAAAGTAGACAAACACGGGATGTTATGGAAATAGGATGTTTATTGTCACCGATGCAACGTTTCGGTCATTTAGACTTTCTTCAGGACACAAATATAGTTCTTGCTTCAATGAAGGGCATTTTCAAAATGATGAAAACAGTAGGTTGTCAGTATGGGAAGGGGTGGTTGGAGGTGGGTAGTGGATTTTCTTCTCTCTAGATGGGGAGTGTTTATATGGTGGTGCAGGTGTGGGTCAAGAATGTTTGATGATGGCGGTGGGTCAAGATGAATGAGTATGTGTATGTGTGTATGTCTGTTTTAATTGTTTTTTATATATATGTGTGTGTTTGGAAACTAAATTTGTCATTAATTTTATATGTGTGAAGCAAGAACTATATTTGTGTCCTGAAGAAGGTCTAAATGACCGAAACGTTGCATCGTCGACAATAAACGTCCAGTTTCCATAATATCCCGTGTTTGTCTACTTTTCTCCACATATTGTCGGATTAACCTACTCATATTTCTCCCATATATATATATATATATATATATATATATATTATATATATATATATATATATGAAGTAGTCAAACTGTGTTTGAAAATGGCGAAGGCCGGCAATTTGTGGGAGATTATGTACAAATCGAGAAAAAGTCATCTCTGTATGTACATTTCAGCGCATTAGGCCTCATCAGCAGAGCTATAGACAACGCAGTGCTTTGTGCGTGATTCGAACCCTACCTGTCAGGCTGACAGGCGGACATTCTAACCACTACACTAGCTGGCTTCCCCAGAATTTCTAGTTCATTTTAAATTTGTTTACGCTTTACATTTAAACCGATATGCACGCCTAATTCGTTTAGTTATAATTAATTATTTAACAAAATTAGGTATGACTTTAATTAAGCACATAATCTCCTTATATATATATATATATATATATATATATAAGGTTAGTCAAAAATGATCAAGATTATTTGTAATTTTTGAAACACCTTGTATTCTGAAAAAAAATAACGTTCCATTTATTCTTCATTTCTATCTTGGTTGATAAAGCTTTAATCCCGATACTTTTATGGCACATTCACAAACGCAAAACGCTTAGAAGGAAGTGAAACACGATACCATCCCCAAATAACTTTTTAAAGGAAGTGAAACATGATTACCATCCAGGAGGGCGCAGAAAAATGTATGAATGTAAGCTGAATTTGATTATTTACCAGTTTGAATAAAGTGATCTGAGGAAACTCGGTGGGTCTCAGATACCCACGAGTGGAAATGGACCATAATCGCTATACTCTCGGTATTTAAGGTTTTTTTTCTTTACATCGACATATTTCCTTTCATACTGTCGTGCAAAAAGTTACCCAAAAAATGTAGTATATATCAGTTTAAAAACAAACGAGAAATTTGGAAAAAACAGCTAGTGTAATGGTTAGAATCCCCGCTGTCAGCCTGGCAGTTAGGGTTCGAATCACGCACAGAGCAGTCTCCTGTCTATAACTCTGTTTATGAGGCATAATGTGCCGAAATGTACATACAGAGATTGACTTTTCTTCATTTGCTTATGCCTTTACATTTGAACATATATGCTCGGCTAATTAATTAATTATCAACTAATTAATTTTCAATTAGGTATGACTTCAATTAAGCACTTATTCTCTCAATATATATATATATATATATATATATATATATATATATATATATATATTGGGAGAATAAGTACTTGTCGACTCGAGTTCAAATCCCAGTCAAGGCTGTTTGCATTTAACATAGCGCTAATACCCTTGGGAAAGGTAAGAATCCATATATTCTCCCTCCAGCTATGGGTAAAATAGTAGGGCAGACTGGGCTTTTTAACCTAGGGTAGGTAACCAGTCTAGGAGAGGGAAAACTCTGAATTCAAAATTCCTGAGGTCCGTCGTTGATTGGGTTTGTGGCATTCGTGCACAAATTATTTCCTATCGACTCTGCCAAAAACAAATCACTGGGTGGGTTGTTCATTGTATGAACCCTCATGCGTCGAAAATGTGACCTATTAGTTTTTCAATAATTGTAATTTACAAAGCTCAATGTGTCCTCCATTTGTAGAGTCACAGAGCAAAAATATATTAGAATGACATAACAAATCTTCTTCCTTATTTCTTTTAATAAATAAATGAATAAATATATATATACATATATATATATATATATATATATATATATATATATATATATATATATATACATATATATATATATATACATATATATATATACATATATACATATATATATACATATATACATATATATATACATATATATATATATATACATATATATAATATATATACATATACATATATACATATATACTTATATATATACATATATATACATATATACATATATATATACATATATACATATATATACATATATATATATACATACATATATACATATATATATACATATATACATACATATATATATACATATATATATACATATATACATATATATATATATATATATATATGCAACGCTGGAAGGAAAAACATGGAAAGGAGTCATATATAAATACCAAGAAGAAGAACGAGAAGCTGAATAAACAACAACACCAAAGACTTTACTAGAAAAGATACAACCATTTTTCCTAATTTTTCTTACTTTCCTTTATTCATTCCTCCTCTTTCTGTTTCAATCTTGTTCTTCATCTGATACCATTACTGAACTCTAGATTCAATTTATTGCGGTCAAATCCGGTCCGTTTTACTGGTAACAACTTACTGAAATAATGTCATTTCTCTTCGTTTTGTATAGAGATAACATTGATATTATCTTTCATGAATTATTATTCCGAGTCAAATCTTTTATCAATAGGTTAGCATGAATATTGTTTTATAATGGCAAATATTACCGTTAAATTCAAATAAAAATTCCCTCCCTATCAGCCATTGTCTATTGTGTTAAGGTAATCGATATTAAATCTTGGAAACTGTGATTTAAGCGAATTGTTCCCTGCATAAGATGCAATGTTGCCAAATATGAATTATTGGGCAATTTGAACGAATAGATTAGGGAATTGGGTTAAGACAGTTCTAAGTGACAGTTATCTCTAGGCTGCAGGTTCAAGCCTGGTCAAGGGCGATAGTAACATAGAATAATAATTAACCCAGATTAACACCTGTTCCCCAGCTATGGTTAACGGAATGAGAACAGGATACCCCCGTGGATTGAATAAATGGTTGGGTTCAAAGTTCCTTGATGGCTCCCGATTACGACAAGATTATTACAAGAAAGTTCCCGAGTCCGTCAAGAAATACCTGAAGAAGGCCAGAAGGCATAGCGGCCGAAACGTCGGACAGATAACAATAAAGATGATGACTATAATCCCTGTTAGGAACACCTATCAAAATAGACTTAAAACAAATATAGAGTTACTTCCTTTTGCTTTGTCAAAGCGTTTGTTTACATTTGAAACGCCGAGCGTTCAGACCGATCCTGGTTGAGTTCGCTTGAAAGTGGAAGTATTTTCTACTCTGTGTTTTAATAAATACTTTGTTAATTTCATAACAAACCTGGTCTCGCATTATCATTCCTATCCCCCATAGAATTTATCTGCATGTTAAAAAACATAACAATCTGATATAATGGAATGACCCATCTTCCCCGCACCTCAACAGTGACGAAGGTTCTAAAAAAAAAACTTTGACACTACGCCATCGTCTCTCGTAGACGGAAGGCTACCAACAACAAAAAATACTGGAAAGGGTTTTATGTTTTCTCTATGATATAATAGAATGACCCATCTCCCCCGTACCTTAACAGTGGCGATGGTTGTAGCCACTATTTAAGAACACACAGATTACTCTGTGCAGAACTCACTCGAAGTACTTAGAGGACGGACTCTCCTCCTAATACTCACGTGACCTTACTATATAACACAATCCGAATAATTCAAATAATACCAATTAGTGAATTTGTTATAAAATTTAACCAATGTTTGTTTTAGAGAATTAAAAATGTTCTCCCCTTTCCTATTGTTCTTTTTACTCATCCTTTTCCCCCTGATTTGTGCGTTTTCTCCTTCTTTTCTATTTCTCTTCCTCCTCATCTTCTTTTTTCCCCCCATCTTCTATTCTACTTTTCTTCTACTGTTTCCACTTGTCTGTTCTTTTTATTTCTTTTCTTTTTCCTCTTTTTCTAATATCCATTTCCCCCTTTTTTTGTTCACATTTACTCAATTATATATTTAAAGATAATCTCTATTTTCTCTTTCAATTTTATGGTTACAATTTATTTTCTCTTTCTTTCTATTAACTTTAATATATATATATATTAATATATATATAATATATATATATATATATATATTGTCATTACTGGTATGCCATTAATAATTGATAGAAAGGAAAGAAAATAAATTGTAACCATAAAATTGAAAGATAAACTATTAAAAGAATTATCTTAATATATATATTGATAGAAAGGAAAGAGAAAATAAATTGTAACCATAAAATTGAAAGATAAACTATTAAAAGAATTATCTTAATATATATATATATATATATATATATATATATATATATATATATGAAGAAAATAACAGATTAAGGAAAATCCGATGACATATGAAGACATATATTCGAAATGTGAATAACGAACACAAACAATCAGTTCAATATCACTTCATCTCTGTTAATTTGAGAAACTTCCTCGGAGTGATTTTATTGTTCTATATATATATATAATATATATATATATATATATATATATATATATATATATATCCAAAAGTCCAGAGAAGAAATCTTCCTTACGACATAGGAGTTTTTTTAAACAACCTGTCGCAGTTTGAGAGCTCAATGTGTGCTCTTATTGTTAGAGTCACAGAGCAAATTTATAAGAAAAGAAATAACAAAAATCTCTATGTCTTTTGTTATTTCTTACTTATATATATATATATATATATATATATATATATATATATATATATATATATATTATAACAACCCCTCCACACGAGCAGGATACGACACAAGGTCAATTTGAATTAAGAGTTTTTTTTCCCCTATACTCGTTACCTTGTCATGGTTAAAGAGTCCAGTCTGCCCTGCTATTTACCCATTGCTGGAAGGAGAACTGGATAAATACGTTTCCCAAGGATATTAGCACCATGTGAAATGAAAACAGCTTCGTCCAGGAATTGAACTCGGTTCGCCGAGTCCATTTCCTACTACTTTAACCATCACACAACGGGTGCCATTATATAGGATACAGAGAACGTAATGGTGGGGAAGAGCTAATAAGTTGAGTCAAAAACAAAAACAAGAAGTAGAATCCTATTTTAACAAAAATTAACAAACAAATATTAATGCAGTTGGAAAACACAACAATGTTATTTTAATCTCATGGAAAATGATGCTTTTAAAATGCAATCGTTATTTTTAAAACTTTGCCGCTGTCTTAACGTTAATACAAGAATATCATTTATTTAAATAGACATTTCCAAGTTAACATAATTTTTCAAAAATGTTTAAAGTGTGAGGGAAGGTAACGCTATAAATGTTAAAAGCCTTCGGACGTAAATTCGTTTTTGCGCAAGAGGCTCGACACAAAACATCCGTCAAAAGAATATGCACTGCACCACTGCAGAGGGGTATTGTTACAATCTTAAGCAAGAGCGCTCGTCCAGTGAAACTGCATCCTTGCTAATCCTCTGATAATGAATCCTTTGGGTCTTCTGGTAAAGATTCCTGAGTATTGTAAGTCCCTCCTCAATGAGTGCTAGTAGTGTTGTATACCCTTCTCATTACTTACTTCTATTCTCCTATTCTTCTTCTGACATCTTAAGTTCTTCTAGGTCTCTTCTAACATCTCTTCTTCGTCTGGACTTCTCTTGGGGACTTCGTGTCTGGTCTTTCATTGGAGATTTCTCTTTATCAGAAACCCTGTGTCATTTGTAGTTTTTAGATAATAACACAAGACTTCGATTTACTTTGATCATATTTTATTCTCGAAATCCCCCACCAGACTACCTGCGCAGATCGAGTCGGAGCGTGTTTCACACGACTCACCACCATCGTGGTTTCTCGCCGACTGCCTAACATCTATTTCTAATCTAAACAGGAAGAGGGTCTTCTCCACCGATTCTCACGGTATCCACCGGAAGGCCGTGGGCGACAACTTATAACGGCCATTTTGATTTCTACACTATTGCACATAAATATTAGGTATCTAATAATTATGTAACAGTAGAACTATGGCCAGTATCAGTGTTTAAGTAGTGTATCAGCCACGCAGTATGGCTAGTGATTGGCGGAGGAATAAACTACGTGACCACGGCTAGTCTATAAATCCAGGTGGGGATTTGTAGCACACCTTATATCACCAAAATATTCCAACTGGTGTAATGCCTTCAATGGGAACCACTGTTAGTCGTGGGTAGTGATCTGTAATGCTATTCAGTAGTAATGGATCTGGCAGACTAGCTTGCTAACCATTAGACCGCGATATAACGCCATTGTTAATATCGCAGGTATGAAGAAAGTCGAAATCGGTTTCTTAGTTCCCAACTAGAGTCTCTCGTAATTCACGTCGTTCAAACTAATGATACACACGCCACACACACAAATACACACACAAACACAAACGCAACCAGAGACAAACAAGGACTTACTTGCCTGAGGTACAAAGAGAACTTGCTTTGTAAAAACCAGACACCTTGGAGCCAATCGCTACAATGTGATATACCATTCTCTCATACATGCATTAGTACTATGCTTACCCATACTGATTATATCACACAAATTCATAGATAAAGTCTTTGCAATCAACACAAAGACTTTCCCATACACATCTACACATGCAAGGACTTTACTATTCATAATGACGTTTCCTATTCATCCATAAATGATTTTGTTTCTCCTTCTGATATGAATTACTGTTTTTGTATTTGCATGATTATTTCTTTTGTTCTCTTGTAGTAACACAACTATATCTGTAGGCGTGGTTTTCCACATCACGTGTTCGTTGGTCACGTTATAATTCAGTCTCTTCAAACTCACTCTTTGGTCTCCATTCTTCGACGAGATTTAACCTATCTGTTTTCATTCATCGCTTGTTGAGCGAAAAGGGCATATTTTTCAGTTCTGTTCGTAGAATAGAATAGTGACAATTAGTCTCTAACTTCAGCATAGCATTTATTACAGAACGCCATTGGAAAACAGTAAGTATTTTCTAACCATTTTTGGTAACTTTTCATTATTCTTTGTCTGTACAATTATGTACAATTATCTGTTTGGGGACTTATGTATTATGTCATTTTGTTTTTACATGTTATGTATGTTTAACATTCATATGTTCATTATTCATGAGAGTTAATCATTTGTCTTTCCAAACTGAATGTTCAGCGTTAGAGTATCTATGAATGCACCGTCGGTTATAAACTTATTTATCGTCACTACCTCCCCGTGCCGGGAGTGGGTAATTTGTGCGCCTGCTGCCTTCCTTGGATGTGGTAGCCGTTTCGCATGCTCCCTCTCCGGAATCGAACCCCGATTCCCCATTACCCGTAGTAACCACGGTAGGCACTTAACTGACCGTCGACAGTTGATAGGGCGGACCCTCGAGAGAGCCGTCGCCAGGCATATAGCCGGTTCGATCGACCAGTGAGTTATCCAGAGTCACCAAAGCGGAGCGCGCCGCCCATAGTAACCTCGCCGAGTCGAACGGCCTCGAACGGGAGGACCGAAGAACGTGCATCGGTCTCAGTCTAACATGTCGCGCCGCGACCCGTAATACTCTTTAATAATAAATAATTAAATAATAAATACTAATTAGAAAACTAATCGATCACACATCAAATGGTGTTGTGCTGGACACTCGTTTTGATCCCATATTATTTATCTCCCTTAACAGTTCCTAACTTTTTTAGGATGCAGCCCCTAAAATCATCACCGGCGAAGTACTACCGGTGCGGTGCCTTTAGTTCTCAGCCACTGCCAGAATGACACGCGTTTCTCATCTTTCCTAGTTAACCTTATTGTTACATAATCCATAAGTAGCTTATGAATTATGTACATAACTGTAGTAAGATATTTTGAATAAGATTGGTTAGATTTAAAAATCGAACGTGGGGAAATTTTCATAACCGTTAGGGTTATGGTTGGTATGAGGATGACACAGTTTTCATCCCTCCGGAAGGCCCCAGTAGACGCGTGAGAATTAGTTTTCAGATGCAACTTGATTTTCGAGAAGCACGACGTTATTATCGGCTCTGAAAAGTTGCCTCTCCACCGCAGCGGAATCATGGGCTGTGTTGTTGAAATAAAGCTTTAGAAGAAAACAACAAGTCTTGTTTGTTAAGTTAATTGGATTTCTGTGCGAGTGGACTTGAATTTGCTCGCTCTGAGGGTCGGGCTCCCCTCTGCAGCAATTATGGGCTGGTTTGTTGAAATAAAGCTTTAGAAGAAAACAACATGTCTTGTTTGTGAAGTTATTAAAAACAAGCAATGACCAGTCCAACAAGAAATAAGAAACATCCAACAAGAAGTAAAAGCAACCCAAATGATTAGCCCGAGAAATAAGACCGGAGAACATACCCCACCTCAGGCAATATGTTTCAAAAATCTATTTTTACATCGCCGGGGGGGCCTTTTTATTTTGTACTAGTAAAATCAATGCGAACAACGTCCGCAATTCAGTATTGTCATTTGAGAGAAATTTGTACAGATATAAATTTTTCAAGCTCTGTAAGGAGAGGCTCCTTTGTACACAAAAATGAAAATGTATTTATTTTTTGATTTCATTTGATTTGATTTTTTGTTAAGAAACTTGCATTAGTTTGCTACAAGCTGATTCGCATTTTTCTTAAGGCAAATAAATATGTTTCATAATAGAAGCATTAAAATATAAACTTCTTTTTTGTTGTTGTTCTCTTCTGATTTTATATGATCGGACATGAAAATCACCTCATTAAATCCAAATATCTCAATTTTTGCCCAACTCAAATTATTGTTTGAATAAGCTCAAAAAAAAAAAAAAAAAAAAAAAAAGATAAAAGATAAAAAAATGCTTAACATCTGAGAACGGCCGTTCCGAGGAATTATTGCTATTTCAAAAGCCTGAATGTTTCTACCCAAGACTCTAACAGATTTTTATCATGCCAAATGGGAGTTTTTTATTTATTTGAAATGTGAATAGCTGATGGATTTTATGAAGAAAATGGTCAGATAAAAAAATATTATGTATTGGATAAATCCAAATAAAAATGTTGATTTCGTTGTAGAAACATGTTACATAGAAGAAGAAAAAATCCCGAAAAAAATGTTTAATAACCTGTTTACTGTAAAAATCTATTAAAAATATCAGGTTACTTTATTAAGTATTAAGACTCAATATCTATGCATGGATAAGTTTAGCTTAGTCGTTAGAGCATACACCTAAGGACCGCCAGGTTCCTGGTTCGATATTGGCTCTCGTCTAAGCGCATCAGTAGCACAGTTTGCATCTATACATTAGACGCAAAAACAATCTACATGGTATATTGCTTGTGAAAAAGGGGTTGACTCCTTCACTGATTGATAATGACAATAGGCCACTTTATTTATTAAGTATTACGAGTCAATATCTATCTATTTATCTATTTATGAGAGGCGTTGTGTAATGGTTATCGTCGTAGGAAATAAACTTAGAAAAGTCTGTTTCCAATTCAGATAGCCCTAATATGTTTCTGCAAGAATGATCTCAGGTGATTTTGCATTACCCCTTCTAACTGGGAAAATTTGGCACAGGACTGCCCTCGGTGGCGGTAGACTATCCGTAGCGAACAGTTCATGTCTGAAGCCACCCTGGCACAACACCATAAAGCCAAGAGGTCCAAAAGAAAGTGACGGTAACAAAGAACCGGCACATCAACATCTTCAGGGACAGCCTTCACAGGTGATATCTGTGGTTGAGAAAGTTTATCGAAGATTGGATTCGCAGTCACCGGAGGCACTGTAACTTCAGGAGCACAAGAACTGTATTAGTCTTCCGAGACTGCAATGCCAATGATGACGATGATGATGATGAGCCCTAATAACCTTGGTAAAGTTAGATATTTACTAAACCATTTGCCATGGGGGGCACGTGTCACAAAATTGCAAAATATGGGCATCCAGCGAGCATCAAAATCGCTATTCAGTTGTAATGAATCTGAATGACGCGTTTGTTATTATACTACGATGTGATGCATACTCTTGGGAAATGTAGAAATCCGCCTATTCTGCCAATAGCTATGTGTAAATAGTACGTTGAACTAGGCTCTTTGACTTTGAATTTCAATTAAAACTTGTTAATCTCCGCTTAAGTAATTGGCCATGTGCCTACATACTGCTGTGGAGGATTTTGCATATATATATATATAAGTTAAAAGAAAGGAAATGAATCCGACAGTATGAGTATGAAAAGTTGGAATGAAGACATCACACATTGCTGTTAAAGAGAATATAATATTATAAATTGTTTTCTCTATAACAGCATTGTGTGATGTTTTCATTCCACCTTTTCATACTCATATATATATACATACATATATATATATATATATATATATATATATATATATATATATATATATATGCAAATCCCCCACAGCAGTATGTAGGCACATGGCCAATTATATATATATATATATATATATATATATATATTATATATATATAGAGAGAGAGAGAGAGAGAGAGAGAGAGATGTGAGGTATCCAAAACTTGGTAGTAAGGGATGATTATATATATATATATATATATATATATATATATATATTCATCCAGAGACACGTGTTTCGACTTATCATGTCTCTTCAATGTGGTTTAGACATTTGGGGAGCTACCTACCGTCGGGATAGAACTCCGACCGATTCAGCATCAGTCGGCCAGCTTAACCGCTTGGCTATCGTCAACCACAGAATGCGATGGGGATTTTACTACACATATCTGTATATATATATATATATATATCTGTATTATATATCTGTATATATAATGGCCGCCATAGAGTGTTCCATCCCTTTTATAGGAGAGCATTATATATATATATATATATATATATATATATATATATATATATTATATTTCTGGCCAATGCGATTTTCAAACCAAGGGAATTATGAGTATTCGAATATTTCTTCAATCCTGTTGTGTGAGGCATCGGAAAAGTGGCTACGTTTTATGGGAGGGTTAGTTTAGTTTTTGTGTCATAAAGGGAAGGCTGGTTTACTTGTATGTTAAAGGGCACTCTTTACTTTTGAATATAGCAAACTATGTTTTTAATAATGATATATGTATATATATTTGTGTGTGTGTGTGTGTGTGTGTGTGTGTGTGTGTGTGCGTGTGCGTGCGGGTGTGTGTACATATATTTAAAGATCTTTTTGGGGTTCTAGAATTTTATGAAAACAATGCAAGGACCGAATATTTCATTTTTCACAGTGAAACTAATTTCGCTATGAAGAATTAAACATTGGTTTTACATTGCTATCGTATGCATATATATATATATATATATATATATATATATATATATATATATATGTGTGTGTGTGTGTGTGTGTGTGTGTGTGTGTGTATGTGTGTGTGTATGTATTTATGTATATTTATATTATTTATTTTATATTATTTATATATATGTATATATTTATTTATATATAAGTATATATATATATGTACATGTATATGTACATATATATATATATATATATATATATATATATATATATATATATGCGTGTGTGTGTGTGTGTGTGTGTGTGTGTATGTGTGTGTGTGCGAAGGCATTTATGATTGCATCTTACTGTATTTACTTTATCTAACCTGACTTTGAACAAAATGTATATGAAAAATTCTTAAAGGCTTATTAGATTTTGCCAGGATTCGCAAGATGAAATCAAATTTTCATACGTTATTCATCACCTTGTAGCTTAATGCATATTCGAAGTTCCACGTCCCAGTAGCGGCTCCATCGCAGTTAAAACCTCCGGCACCATCTTGGTAAATATATTCTTTTAGTAAATATGTAGTCTCCTGGATTTATTGGATTTAGGAATAAAGAAGAAAAATAACGTGCAACACACACAGACACACACACACACACACACATATATATATATAATATATATATATAATCTGTATGTATGTGTGTGTGTACTAAAACACTATCCAGATAATGCGTATGGATACAAATGTGAAATATATATATATATATATATATAATATATATATATATATATATGAGGTGGGGTGGAGGTGGGTGTGTCTGTAACGAATATAAAGGAAAGGTAAATAACAAACACAAACAATCCATTCAATTAATATTTCGTCCCTGTTAGTTTAGAAACATCTCTTCCTTTATATTCGTTATATTTTCTTAAAATTTTCTTTATCTATTATTTTCTTCATGTATATATATATATATATATATATATATATATGTGTGTGTGTGTGTGTGTGTGTGTGTGTGTGTGTGTGTGTGTGTGTGTGTGTGTGTATAGTTTAGAAAAACAACAAAATTAAGTCAAAGATTGACTTACATATAGCCGACGCTAAAGCGTTTCGGTTTTAATGAAAACCATCAACAGTGCTATATATAAAATTAATCATGTAAAAGTAAGCCAAAAGGTTTGTGAGCCTCAATTTGCGATGTTAAATAGTTCAACTCCGCAATCGAAGATGTAAAAATGGAATGTCACGCAGTGTGAACGTTTCCATTTTGTAAGTCAATTTTTGACTTAATTTTCTTGTTTTTTCTAAACTATATATTTTCTTTCCACTGTCGGATTTTTTATCCATTTTTCTTCTCATATATATATATATATATATATATATATATATATATATATATATATATGTGTGTGTGTGTGTGTGTTTGTGTGTGTGTGTGTGTGTGTGTAGAAAGTTTGTACAAAAAAACAAGATGTTAATAGTTTTTGCTGACAGAATCTGTTTTGACCATATAAAGCGGTCTTTAAAAAAAATATAATAATAAGTCCAACAGTACAATTGATGAAGATGGAAAGTTTCAGGAATGTGTAATGTTGACAAATTCGTAGTGTCGGGATCCTTATTATATTCGAAATTTTAGCCTCCGGTGATATATTTTAAACAATTCCAATTTTGTTTTCAGAAAAAACAAAAAACAAACAAAAAAAAAACAATTGGAATTTTAAAAACTTGCTTTTATAGCTGGAACATATTCTTGAACATTTTGATATGTGTATAAAAAAAGTGTTTTTACTTCAAACTCTTTTGAGCTTTTGAGCTTTTTTAAAGATAAAAATGCTTTTAATTTTTAAAAATCAAATTTATTTTATTTTTAACATAGAATACGCATTTTTAAATTTTTTTGAAAGTTCCGGCCCTGATCGAGAGCGTTTTGTGCCTCGTAATTAACAATCTATTTATTTCGTCTTTCCTATATACATAGTTGTTTTGATAAAGACCGCTTTATATGGTCGAAACAGATATATATATATATTATATGTATATATATATATATATATATATATATATATATATGTGTGTGTGTGTGTGTGTGTGTGTGCTCCGACAAATTTGGTATGAGCTCTCTAATTGGTAATTTAAATTAACGCTCACTACTAGCATATAAGCAATGATCGTTTCCCCGGAAATGTTATCTCTTAGTGACTGTAAAATACATAAACAAACCTATGTATTTAATAGTTTAAAAACACCAGTCTCGCTACAGCTCTCAGAGAAACGAAATCATACCAAAAAATATTTAGGAGATGCCAAAAATGTATTGGCCCATTTGTTCAAAATGCCATCATAAATTATATGCCCTTTTATTAGAGAAACGAAATTATACCAAGAATTATAAACGTAAACCTGCTCACTACCATCCCAAAAATAAACACTCAACACGATTCGCAACGAAGCTAACCGTTAACTACATAAGTATATAAATATAGACGTACAACGTACAACAGACATACATTCATTGACTCCTCTCTTTTGGTTCCTTCCCCCCCCCATGTGTCTGACCTCAGCATGACCCCCAATGCTTACGTGTCTTTTAGCACATACCAACCGGCAACCCCATTAAGCCCTTTCCCACCTGTCTGGGGAATTTGGCAATTCTATACGAAAACACCAAGGCGACAGCACGCATTTCTACACTGCTCTTTGATACTCTTAAACAAGGGACTGGCAAAAAAATATCAGCTTCTACGAGTTTTAAAAGAGAATTAAAAATAATTAAATCTATTATTTAAGGTCAAACTTTGTCTAAATCGATAAGTAGTAACATAATGACCATTATTTAAAAAAGACAAATATCATTATATATGCAGTTTATTTTTAACACTTTTAAAGGGATTTGTTTTGGTCAATTTCGACGCGATCCGCCATTCTGTCACTTTTTCGATGGTTTTAAGTGCTTGTTTACAATTTTACTGTAACATTCGCGATTGCAAAAAAAATTACCAAAACTCATGCATTATAAAGATCATTCATTGATAAATAAACACTGCAAATGTCATTAAAATCCGATAATTCCCTGATTTTTGGTAAATTATTTTCTGTAGGGGGGGGGGCTAAAGTCATTTTGTAAAAAACGCATTTTAGGCTCATTTTGCCAGTAGCTACTTAATACTGTCAATCCATTTCTACCTGAGGTCTGTTAAGGGCAGAACTTTTCCCTCCCTTTTTGTCATCTTGTTTAATTTTTTGTATTTATGATCAATACATAACGTTTACGTTACATCTATTGTCTTCAGTCTTTCCTTCTTTTTTTTTTGTTATTTCATTTAATTGTTTTACATTCTTCAATGCGAAAGTAATACATTTATTTTAATGAATGTAATTACACTTCTTTTTCGTGAATGTAATATAATTTTTCATGAATGAAATACTAATTCTTATGGATGTAATATACTAATATTGATGAATTTGGTTTTAATTCTGTCTATATGTTAGTGGAATAAATTAAATAAAAAAACACTGAAAAAAGTGGTCAATTTAAAAATAAATCGGTGGTGATATGAGGCTGACTTTATATCTGGTATTTACATGTACCCCACTTGTACACGATACGGCACAAGGCCTTTTTACGTGGGCCCACCCACAAGCCGAGACTCATGGGTGGTAGGTAGAAAATTGCGTCGATCCCTTCGGCATTCCCTCTCAAGGGGGCGCCTCAGGCGCTGGGCAATAAACCCAGCCCTGTCCCTTTAAGTCAAGGAGGTAGGTATTGCCTGGGGGACGGCCCCTTGGGATCGACACTAGTAATTTGGCCCGACCGATCCAGTGGCCGAAGCACACTGGACTCCCGCCTTGAAGAGCAGGTTGGTGATATCTGACTTTATATCTTGGAAAGTTCATTTTTCGTATAAATTTATTGATTTTAATTACTTTAAGAACGGTTAAAATCTTTTAAAGAAGATGAAAGACTTCTAATCAAGTTAAAGTACGAAGTTAAGCAAGGGTGTGACTGCCATAGCGTATATGAGGGATAACTTAGGAACACCAGATACCGTAAGCAATTAGAGATCTATGTACCAGACTAAGCAAAACTTGTTACATTTCTAAGAATATATGAATGACTTCCGGTAGCTTAAACCCAGGGTCGTCGATAGATCACCGAATTTAACCTTAGCAAATGTCGGTACCGGAAGCCATCAGAAACCTGAGGCACCGGACACGCTTAGATAATTCTAAGAAGAATATATGATGAAATTCCGGCCTTAAATCAACGGTTCCTATTTGATAACTCAAGTGATGTTATATAATTGTTATGAAAGCTATTAGATAAACAGTGTACGATACAAGTTAGATAGAAAATATTGTTCTAGACCCAAAAAGAGAAAATCAAATAGTCTGTGATAACGTAGATCCGCAAAAGGGTTTGATTTTTTTAAATTTAAATTTATAGGATGTGACACATGTTTCAGATTCTTTAAAATCTTTTTCTAGTTTGAAAAAGTTTGTTAAGAATCTGAAACATAATAAAATTTAGAAAAATTAAAAAACAAAATTTAAACCCTTTTGCGGACCTTCTTTATTATAAAATACAATCAGGAGGCTGTGAGTTCAATCTCCCCACTCGCCTCTGATCTCATTCTGCATGCCAAACACAGTCGTGCACGCTTCGAACCACTACGTTCGTGGTTTCTCTCGCCACAGTTATATATACCATAATATTTTTTTGGTCAATTCTCATACCATCTTCCACTATTGGTTAACATGTATTATGACCAAGAATTAGACAATAAGCGCAAATTCCTGAACAATGAGGCTTTCTTCGAATATACAAAACAACTCGGTGATTATTATAACGATATGAGAGGCGTCAAAACTTCAAAAGTAGAGGGAACGTTGTTCAAATGTAACTTAACATGATGATTGAGCCTTTAGCAATGTTGACAAGACAAAGAGGCTGAATCCACATAAAACCAACACGCATTTTTAACCGATAGACAGAATTGGACAACCAGCGAAAGCGTACAGACTAGCCCGGGTCATTGCTTAGACAATTCATCACCCTCTCTTTACCCAAAGTTTCTGTTAACTCGGAGCTGTTGCCGTCAATAAAAAATATATTTACTATAATTTTCCGTCCGAGATATTTCCCTCACAAGGTGTGTTTTCAAGACGATTTCGGCCATTTCATCTGATGCTGTGTTCAACCATAAGGCATAATCTCCAAACTGCATCTGCTATATTGGTTACAGTAAGGTTGAGGATACAAGTTATTCTGAGACTAACATAAGTAGTAGCCGCCTTTTTAACTCAAGAGACTCTTTGACCGAAAACAAAGGGTTAACCAGAGGAACTCTCGCTGTAAATGAGGGAAACGGTTACACGAGAATTAGAAAATTTAAAAAGGGCCAGCAGTCAGGATGCAACAGAGGTGTATTTGCCTCATACCCCACTTGTATGGGCTGGCACAGGGCCTCGTTTTAACGTGGGCCCACCCACAAGGCGAAGCTCATGGTTTGGAAGGAACAAAAATTGCGTCGATCCCTTCGGCATTTCCCCTCAAGGGGGCGCCTCAGGCGCTGGGCAATAAACCCAGCCCTGCCCCTTTAAAGCAAGGGGCAAGTGTTGCCTGGGGGGGATACCCCCCTGGGATCGACGCTATTATTTAAAAAAAAAACTCTCAACAAGTCCAGCGGCCGAAGTGTGCGGTGTTAACCGGAAAGCTGATTTTTTTTAAATCTTACATTTCAGGGGTAGCGAAACCCTCATCGGCCATTAGGAATGGACTACGCTGGATCTATAGACTAAAAAAAGTACTTGACGTCTTTTTAATTTGAGACCTGCCCGGTGAGTGATTGAAACACTCTAATAAAGTGAGTGTTAAACTGCGATGACCATGCTTATTACTAAAATGGGTGAACATTTAGAAATAGAAGGTAAATAAGTAATATGTACGTTGAGTGTTAATCAGAGTAAATCTTAATTGTAAGAAGAATATAATAGTTTTTAAACCTGTCATTCCATGATTATTTTCTCTCGTCACCGTCTGGTACACTTACCTGAAAAAAATAGAGAAAAAGTCACCGATTAGAAAAAAAGTCACAGATCAGAAAATGAAAATACGAATTAGAAAAATTATATAGATTTTTAAAATACGAATTAGAAAATTATATAGATTTAAAAAAAACGCATTAGAAAAAGTCACAGATTAGAAAAAGACACGAATTAGAAAAATGATATAGATTTAAAAAAAAAAAAAAAATGATATAGATTTTTAAAAAAAAGACACAGATTAGAAAAAAGTCACAGATTAGAAAAAGGCACGAATTAGAAAAATGATAAAGATTTTAAAAAGACAAAGATAAGAAAAGTCACATATTAGAAAAAATCACAGATAAGAAAAAAGTCACGAATTAGAAAAATGATATATATTAAAAATAAAGAAAAATTATATAGATTTAAAAAAAGGCACACATTAGAAAAAAGGCGCTGTTTAGAGAACTACACATATAGTAAATATATTTTTTACTGTTAGCAACTGCTCTGAGTTTTTTTTATAGAAAAAAGACACATATCAAAACAAAGAAACAGATTCGAGAAAAGACACAAATGTATTTATGTATAGATTTTTGCACTTCTTTTAGGGAATATAAAATCCTGGATGGTCTTATGTTTGTGAAAAGTTACTTGCTTGGCAGTATTTTGTTCGCACTAGGTCAAAGTCTACACACTCTAGCAGTATATGTTTCACTATAAATCTCTCTTGGCATATACTGCATATTGGGGGTTCTGTGCCCTCTAGTAAATGATAATGGGCGATGTAGATGAGAGTTCAAAATCTGTAGCCACCAGCAACACTACCCCCACCCACCCTTGTACAGGCCAGACAGAACGCGCTTAGTTCGGGTAGGGAATCTTCAAGTCCACACTAATAACAAATTTAGCCCGGTCCGGCAAAATATTTCTGTTATTACTGCACACGGTTTGGGGATGCCAGGGATTCTTAAGAATAAGAATGTTTGGATTGAAATAAATTTATAACTGTTAATATGTCCGATATTTAAGTATTTTCTTTATCAATCACAAACACATACATACATACATACACACACACACCCACACACACACACTCTCTCTCTCTCTCTCTCTCTCTCTCTCTCTCTCTCTCTCATACACACACACACACATACACAAGGCCAACTCCTAAATTCGACAGAACAATTTAAGTACCTAGGCAGTAATATCTCATCAACAGAAAGCGATGTTAATGCTCGCATAGGAAAGGCATGGACCGCTATAAATAAATTACTAGTTATATGGAAATCCAAACACCGACAAGTTAAAGTGACAATTTTTCAATGTTGTCGTATCAGTGCTGCTGTACGGCTGCACCACCTGGACCGTATCGAAGCACCTACATAATAAACTAGATGGGAGCTGCACAAGAATGCTGCGTGCAGTCTTAAACAAATCGTGGAAACAACACCCCACGAGAAAGAAGCTGTATGGTCACCTGCTCCATATGATCCAAACCATCCGAGTAAGACGGACAAGACACGCAGGACACTGTTTGAGAAGCAAGGACAAACTCATAAGCGACATCCTCCTGTGGAAGCCAGCACATGGACACGCCAGTGTGGGCCGACCAGCAAAGACGTACATTGACCAGCTCTGTGCGGATACAGGATGCTGCGTAGAGGACCTCTCAAGAACAATGAGTGATAGGGACGGGTGGAGAGAGATTGTCATGGATATCCGTGCTGATAGCGCGACATGATGATGATGATGATGATGATGATTATGATGACTTTATGAAGAAATGACATATCCTATTCAAGAAATTATATTCATAAATAGACAATAACATTAAGATGTTATCTATTAATAATGGAGATTGGTTTCCGGTTTTTGTCTGTAACAAAAATTACGTCACTGCTTACGTCCCGTTACACCAAATCGTCATAACATAGAATAAATACACTCAAAATTTGAACATGCAACATTAGACAGTCCTCATTGTTTTTTAAAACAAGTTTTAATAAATACATGACTGGTATTATATATCTATAATATATATATATATAGTTTGTTTTATTTTAATACATATTTAAAGTTTACATTTCAAATTGTTTTATTTTTTAATCCTTTAATGGATTTGATGATTTTACTTACTTAGGGTACAAACTCGCTGACATTGAATTTTTTTACTCCCATCCCTCTGGAAATATGTTTCAAAAATGTACTTTTACATCGCCGGGAGGGTGTTTTTTTAATTTTGTACTAGTATACTAAATTGAGGCTAATCTCTCTTAGTTTAAAATTGAATGTTCATTCTATTTTGTTTGTTCATTTTTGTTATGTGTTTTCATTGAATATGACTGCAGCCAATGAAATAAATGTTTAAGTGTCCAATCAACTAATCCGCTTTGCATGTTCTAAACAAATAGTTTTTTTTCTCCCTCCAGGCTATTTAAATCAGATGAGACGCGTCTTTCTTTGTTTCGTACGTCCAATGCTAAACACTTTGGTTTTGACTGGTCTCTAATGCTCATGACAGAAAATCGATACAGTAAAATTATAAATATGAACATACTTTTAAAAGCTTTATTGAAATTATTGCCAAATAAAAACACAACGTTTCGGCCGTTGTATCCTCCGATCTTTTTTTTTTCAAGAGTAACTTGTCTGTTCAAATATACTAATGATTCAAACTTTGACCCTTTCTTTGGCTAGACGGGCGGACGGAGAGGCCCCCTCCGATCCATCGGTTGGTAATGTCAAGCCCTTGCACCTATATGATTTTCCCAACCCTATTGCCCTTATGGCAAGCCCGATCCCTTTTTTATCATATGGGTGCTAGAAGGCGGTGACTGGGGGTCTAGATGTCCTGGGAATGACGTTAAACTCTATCTGATGGTTAGGTTCCAGTTTTGGAGGTTTGGGGAATGTGGAACCCTATTGCTCTTATGGCAAGCCTTTGGGGATTAAGAAAAGTAAAAATAAATAAAACAAAATAAAATAAAATTGATAAATAAAAAGACACAAAAATAACAATCTCCCAGAGGGCTTAGGACAGGAAGAGCCACCCGGGCATGCGCAGGAAAAAACCCAAGTTCTTGGCGTCGAAAAGGTCTCTAAGATGCTAGGACTTTGAGACTTTGGAGAGGTAACACCTATCGAATTGTTCGGGAAATATAACCCCTCAACGAAATAGTGTAAACCCGATAATAGTTTTAAAACACCATTCCCGCTACAGCTGTCAGTGGCCGAGGGGATAAGATATCAGGCTGCCAAACGGTCAGTCTGAGTTCGACCCTAGCCAAGGATAGCTGTGTCTAGCCATATTGAAGAGGCGTTAAACTCCGAAACCCGCGTCTATGGATGACGTATTAATATATATATATATATATATATATATATATATATATATATAATGAGTCAGACGAACCTACTATTAGTTTCGCATAAAGCTCTTCAGGGCTAAAATCTGACCATATATATATATATATATATATAAGTAAGTAAAGTCATCGGGGCGGCCTAAAGTCGGTATCAGCCAGTCATTGAGGGAGTCTATCCCCTTTTCAATAGCGCTAGACCAAGGAGATTGTTTTGGCGTCTGAGGTGGAGCGCCACACCTACCATCAGCTCCTTACCTTACCGCACAGATCCCTGTGCTATTCATAGGTTGAGTTGGCGAGGAGCGGTATCGAACTAGGAACCTTGTGGTTTCTAGCTGAACGCTCTATCGACTGAGCTAACCTGATATATATGTAACAAGCCCTGCCCTCAGGATGCGGCACTAGGCCAACTTCTTAAGCTGATTTCAACATGTTTGAATTCAGAGTTATCCATTTCGTATTATGATTATATAAGTGTTTACTCTAACATGGTTATTTTTTATAAGATTTTGAATTGGCAAAACTGTGAACTTTCTCATAAATATGAACATCATTTAAAAAGTTTCGTTCAAGTTGTTGAAAGATATATAACATTTTCAAGAAGGCCTCGGGTATCCTAGTATCACACAGCAAGCCTTTTTGTAAGCTGCTCTCCGGCTATCAATTTAAAAATGTCTATAATTCAGCCACACATGGGATTTGAATCACCAATTTGGAACCCCTACCTCGGTCAGAAAATTGATCTACTGGATACTGTTCAGAGACGTGCAATCAAGCTGTTACATAATCTATGCGGTTGCATAAGATTATTGTCGGTCCCCTGTAATTCTGAGGGGATGACCCTTTTCACACCATGGCCGGGTCCTTCAAGGGAAAATTACAGAAGCCCGCCAAAATACGTGAAGTCACGTGGGACCTGTTCGGTCCCCAGTGTTAAGTATCTGGTCGGCATCCTTAGTTCCAGATGTAGTAAAGAAGTAAGCAAGCAAGCCAATAAGAATCCGGTGTTATAGTATTCTTTGTAAGGGTATTTGCCTGCTCATCCCACTTATGAGGGCTGGACACAAGGTCTCGTTTTTACGTGGGCACATAAAAATTGCATCGATCTGGGATCGATGCTATTAATTGTACTTTACCGGTCCAGAGGCCGAAGCACACTGGACCCCCAGCCGAGGCCGGGTATAGAAGGTAAGTGTCAAAGCACAGAATCTGGAACAGATACTACACTTTGATCCTCCCTCTAAAAGTAAGTGTCAAAGCATAGAATCTGGAACAGACACTACACCTTGATCCTCCCTTCTATGCAAGAAAATATTCTTTGTAAGTCCGACGTCCAAGATGGTCCGAATAGCAATGAGCCAAGGTTAAGAATCAGACCTCTATAAATACATCAACATCAGCAGCAGCACTGCCAGTGATTGGGCAATAGGAATCTTTCTCGGGTCACGTGATAGTCAACGAGTCTATATTTAGGTGTGACCATTTGCCCCATGCCTTATATATAAAAAAACTGCAACACCCAGTTTTTCAGTTAGACGTCAGGCAGAGAAGTCGGCCATTTTAGGTCCTGCCTAAAACTGGAACTCACGCGCGCTATGTTAGTCAGATATTTAGTTACGTGAAATGTATAGTTAAGGAAATAAAACTTTGTATAAGTAATATGTTCTTGTGGTTGATGAATGTCTTGGTAACAAGACTAAGAAATGAATCCAGGACGACCAGCCAGCAGGAACATAGCAATAGAAAGTCCAGACGTTAGGAGATCCGAGACGCTAGACCAGACCAAGTCAAGATGTTAGAAGATAGAACCAAAGCCGGTCAGAAGAAAATACGACCAGAAGTAAGAAGTAAGAAAGGGTATACAACAAAGCGAATACCCTCCATCAGACATCTACCATATTCGGAACGTCTTTCTGCACTCGGGATGCACTGAAACACCAACGTCTAGCAACTGACTTGGTAAACACAAATAAAATTATGAACCATTTTCGCAACTGCAGTATTGAGCACCTTTTATTTCCACACGTGTGCATGCCTACAAAGTCAGAAAACAGCACAGTTCCCATGATTTTCGGAAATATATTTTTACGCTCAGTGTTACCGAAGCATGGAACAATGTGCCTGCATCAGTTTTTAACTGCCGAGACACTGCATCCTGCAACACCTACATGCTTTCTGTAATTCGCCAATACTATAGTCCGCCCTGTCGGCTGGTGCATTAGAATGCACCGACTGCACCTCTGCAGAGGGGTAAGACTCCCCCAATGAGGCCACCTGTTGGCCGTGGGTGGTGACCCGTGATGCTTAAGGATAGAGCCCAGGTGAGTGAGCAATTCATGACATGCAATACTCCATTTTGGCCCTATCTTGGGCTAGACGGGCGGTTGGAGAGGCCCCCTCCGATCAATCGGCTGGTCACGTCAAGCCCTAGCACCAATATGATTTTCCCAACCCTATTGCCTTTATGGCAAGCCCCAACCCCTTTTTATCATATGGATGCTAGAAGGCGGTGACTGAGGGTCTACATGTCCTGGGAATGACGTTAAACCCTATCTGATGGTGAGGTTCCAGTTTTGGAGGTTTGGGGAATGTGGAGCACCCCTTCATCACCATTGCTCCCTGGTCCACTCTGACCCGGAGTGGTAGTACCTGTTAGGGACCCATCTATGGGTTAAATAGAAAAATGTATTTATAAAAAAATTATATTATCCATTAAGAATTGATTTATTTCAAAACTTTGTTGGCATTAAATGACCCACTGAGGTTGATATGCCGTAAAACAAAACAAACCAAACCAAACCAAACACTATAGAATATATCACTATAGCAGATATCATCCTCCATACACACGCACGCATATATTCCATGACTATACACTGTTCCTTTTCCTTCCATTTATATATCATTCTATGTACTATAAATGCACTTTGGATGGCTTGTTGTGTAAAAATAATTCTCTGGGTATTTTTATTATTAAAAGAAGTTAATTACTCATATCTATCGAATATATACCTGTTAAACATAGATGGCACTGTTGGAATATTTTGGCATATAAGGTGTGCTATAATTCCCCACCTAAATTCATAGACTGAGCGAGATCACGTGGTTTATTCCTCCGGCCAATCAACAGCAATAATGCGTGGCTGATTCACTACTTAAACACTGATACTTGCCATAGTGCATTTGCAATATCTGAGGAGGAACTTACAATACTAAGGAGAATCAAAGGATTATTTATCAGGTATTTCCACTGGACAAGCGCTCTTGCTTAAAGCCTAAACGATGGCCCATAAGATTGTATCAGGTACCCTATGATGTACTACCACTGCGAGTTAAGGTGGACCTGGGAATAATGGCAATGAAAGAGTACACAGCATTCCGCAGGTCTCTAGAATTAGGGCAGCACCATAATTTTGGACTATTATCTTCATCTTCATTGTTATCTGTACAACGTTTCGCTTGAAGATTAGTATTATTAGTGTTATTCGGACTATTGTCCCCATCTTCATTGTTATTTGTACAACGTTTCGGCCGATGTACCCTCCGGCCTTCTTCAGGTATTTATTGTCGGACGCGGGAACCTTCTCGGACTCGGGTGTTGAGAATTTTAGTATATAAGGTGTGTGCTAGATCCTCGCTCTTACTTATAGACTAGGCGAGATCATGTGATCTATTCCTTGGCCAATCACTAGCAGTACTCTGAGGCTGATACAATACTTAACCACCCTACTGGTCATAATTACTACAGCGTTCATTGACGACGGCCATAGGATTAAATCACTGAACATTTACCAATGCGCACGATAGGACTTATACGCTTACCAAAGGATTTCATAACATAGGACTTTCTTTAAGCCCTTTTCAACTAGCCAAGGACGGCACTTAAAAACTTTACATCGGGAACCTTCTTGTCGTAATCGGGGGCCATCACGGAACTTTGAACCCAACTGAAGAAGGCCGGAGGGTACATCGCCTGAAACGTTGTACAGATAACAATGAAGATGATTTGGTTTGGTTTGGTTTATTTTGTTTTACGGCATATCAACCTCGGTGGGTCACTTAATGCCGACAAAGTTGTGAAATAAATTCATTCTTAATGCATAATACAATTTTGTTCATTAACTCATCTTTTTCTATTCAACCCATAGATGGAACCCTAACAGGTACTACCACTCCGGGTCACAGTGGACCAGGGATCAATGGTGATGAAGGGGTGTTCCACATTCCCCAAACCTCCAAAACTGGAACCTCACCATCAGATAGAGTTTAACATCATTCCCAGGACATGTAGACCCTTAGTTACAGCCTTCTAGCATTCATATGATAAAAAGGGATCGGGGCTTGACAAAAGGGCAATAGGGTTGGGAAAATCATATAGGTGCTAGGGCTTGACGTGACCAGCCGATTGATCGGAGGGGGCCTCTCCGACCGCCCGTCTAGCCTAAGATAGGGCTAAAGTGGAGTATTGCAAGTCATGAACTGCTCGTCCACCTGGGTTCTATCTTTAAGCATCACGGGTCGCCACCCACGGCCAACAGGTGGCCCTATTGGGGGAGTCTTACCTCTCTGCAGAGGTGCAGTCGGTGCATTCTAACGCCGCAGCCGGCAATGAAGATGAGGACAACAGCCCGAATTACACAGATAATACCAATCATCAGGCCTCATCTCAAACATTCAGAGAATATTCATAATTTTGGTATCTAATTTTAATTTCATATAAATACGTATCGCGATGTGATATATTTACCATTATTTGTCGACCGAATTTTGTTGAAGTATATATCCAAAATAGAAATGTAAAAAAAGGAAATAAAAACCGAAAAACAAAGGCGATGACGCCAATGTGCATCTTGAGAGATGTTGTGTTTTACCACTAATAAACATAGACATTCAGTCACGTTTTTAATCCGAGGTAATATAATTTGCTGCAGTAATGTGGCCATCCTCATCGATATATTGTGTTTGTTTGTTTTTAGAGGCGTTTTGTTAAATATGTAGAAAAGCACAACATGACCCTATAAATAGCAAGGAAAATAGAGTTTCAAAATAAACAATATTCTATGTATTCACTAAGACAAATAAATTTCTGCTCTAAATTATTTGTATGAATTAATTTGAATAAAATTATTGAAAAACAAAACATGATTTATTTTGTTATAAAACAATTTTACTCGTATATATATATATATATATATATATAAAACTCGAAAAGATCAAAAATAAATTGTTAAACAGGAGATGTGTCTTTTGTTTAATTCTACATGTATATATATATATATATATATATATATATATATATATATATATATATATATATATATATGTGTGTGTGTGTGTGTGTGTGTGTGTGTGTGTAAACAAATATGGCTATTTTCAGCCGACAATATTTAAATATATATGTATATGTAAACAAATTTATATATATATATATATGTAAAAAAATATGGCTATTTTCAGCCGATAATATTTGGGAGAATATTCTCCCATATATATATATATATATATATATATATATATATATATATATATATATATATATATGAAGAGAAAGGGAAGTGAATCCGACGGTATGTAGTATAGTTTGGTTTGGTTTGTTTTGTTTTACGGCATATCAACCTCAGTGGGTCATTTAATGCCGATAAAGTTTTGAAATAAATCAATTCTTAATGGATAATACAATTTTTATATTTAACCCATAGATGGGACCCTAACAGGTACTACCACTCCGGGTCACAGTGGACCAGGGAGCAATGGTGATGAAGGGGTGCTCCTCATTCCCCAAACCTCCAAAACTGGAACCTCACGAGTCATTCCCAGGACATGTAGACCCGCAGCCACTGCCTTCTAGCACCCATATGATAAAAAGGGGTTGGGGCTTGCCATAAGGGCAATAGGGTTGGGAAAATCATATAGGTGCTAGGGCTTGACGTGACCAGCCAATTGATAGGAGGGGGCCTATCCGACCGCCCGTCTAGTCCAAGATAGGGCCAAAGTGGAGTATTGCATGTCATGAACTGCTCATCCACCTGGGCTCTATCCTTAAGCATCACGGGTCGCCACCTACGACCAACAGATGGCCCCATTGGGGGAGTCTTACCCCTCTGCAGAGGTGCAGTCGGTGCATTATAACACCCCACCGACAGGGCGTATGTAGTACAGTGAGAAATTTGATAAAAAAATACAGGTTTAAATAAAATGAGTGGTAAGTTTATTATCCGACGCTGCAGTGTTTCATTCTATTGAGTAGATCTTCTTCAGGGCTTTTGTTGATATAAGGATATATTATAAAAAAAAGAAAAAAAAGAAAGGTTTCACAGAATAATGAGGAGACTGTGACAGTCCTTGTTAATCAATCTGTTCAAAGATGTTTTGAAAGGGAGTTAATGTTCTTATAATTAATATTATATATTATATATATATATATATATATATATATATATATATACATTCAATGTATTCACTAACACAAATAAATGTCTGGTCTAAATTATTTGTATGACTTAATTTGAATAAAAATTGAATACTAATACATACGTATATATTTTTCATACAAACGTACACGTATATATATATATATATATATATATGTATATGTGTGTGTGTGTGTGTGTGTGTGTGGTACGTGTGTGTGCTACGTGTTTTTTGTGTTTGTGCGTGTGTGTGCGTGCGTGCGTGCGTGCGTGTTTGTGTAAAATGTAAACTTATCTATGAAATTCTAAAAGAAAAATTCTTGAGAAAAGATACATTTTGATATTTTGGAAGAAAATATGATTTAATCTTTTTTCGTTTTTTTCTTAAGATGAAATTTTAGTCACTGAAAATCTAAAACTTACTTAAATTACTTTGGAGAAATTTTTTCTTTGTCAAATCGTGTTTAATTCTTTGAAGCTAAAAACAGAAAAGAACACGATCGGGATGTATATATTTTAATCTTTTTAAAATATTTTAAAGAATTTTTTTTTCTTTTCATTTTCTTAAAAGAATATATTGGATTTGAATAGAAATTTATTTCAAAGGAAAAAAAAAATTAATTTGAATTTAGATCTTTTTAATTTCTTTAATTTTCCTATTTTCTTTTAATATCCTTTTGAATTAAAAATGATTTATTTAAAAAGTAAACACAGTCACACACACACACACACACACACACACACACACACACACACACACACACATACACACACACACACAGAGGCACCCCAGCCCCCCAACACCACCCCAGACAGACAGACATACACACACACACAGAGGTACCCCACACCCCCACACCCACACACAAACAGACAGACAGACAGACAGACACACAAATGCACCACCCCACACTCCCCACACTCCCCACACCCCACAGACAGACAGACAGACAGACAGACAGACACACACACACACACACACACACACAGAGGCACACAATCCCACCCCACACCCACACAGACAGCAGACAGACACACACAGAGGCTTGATAATTTGTATTATTCAGATTTCTCGGACCGTTGTTCTCATCTTTATTGTTATACACCACGTTTCGGCCGATGTGCACTCTGGCCTTCTTCAGATGTTTCTTGTTAAACTCGAGAACGTTCATGTCTAACTTGGACCCCCACCATTCTAAGTGACATTCATCAGGGGGTTGCAGTTTCAATCCTAACTACAGGCAAGAAATAACATAGAATACTTAATATAGCTTAACACGTGTAGCTGATCATTAAATTAAATTAAAACCTTTTACCCCAATGGATTAAATAATGAGTTTTGTTTGAAGTTCCGTGAAGATTACCGAATTCATTATTAAAGACCCAGAGTTTGACAATAAGGTTTCCTAGTTCGACAAGGAACAACTGAAGAAGACCTGAGTACCCACCGGTCGAAATGTTGTGTATATAAAAATAAAAATGAGGACAACAGTTCGAAAAATCTAAATAATACATGTGTGACTTTACATTTATTTTTCTAAAAGGTCTTTGATTTTAATATAGATTTGGATTGGAAAAATAATTTATCTAAGAAACAAACATAAAACAAATTTTATTTATCATGATGAATAATGAATAGTCTTATATAGCAAAGCCTGTCTGTCGTTCCACAATGTTTCTTGCTTGGCAACCATAGATTTAGTTTAGACGACATAGTTCAGTCATGTTTTAAGTATTTTCCCAGATTAGCTAAATTGTGTCACTAAGCCAGACAGTAAGAAATGAAAGTAAGAAAATTGAGTTAATCAAATCTAAGTTAGGCAAACGTCACAGCTATGAAAATCGGCATTAAAAAGTCTGCTTGTCTACATTGGTAAGCGCAAAAAACAAACACAAAACAATTGCTCACATGGCCTCTTAGATATAGGCATGTGTTAATATATATATATATATATATATATATATATATATATATATATATATATATATATACTAAAGTGTGGGATTGTCACTGTTTCAGCTTTTACTGGAACGGTGTGTCAAACGCAGTATTATTGGGAGAGTGCTCAATATAGAATAGAGCTGTTATATAATATAATAAAACAATTATATAAAGGTTTTACATATCTATTTATTTGGTGACAAAGGAACAGTTACAACCATTTTGGTTTCATGCGTCAACAATCATCAGGTGAACTTGTTTCAAATGCAAGGAAAATCGAAAAATTGCAAAAAATTACAAAAAATTCAATAGACATAGGATGTGTATGATTGGATGAAATGTTATGCGTATGTATGTGGTGATGTTTTGAATGTATACGAGTGTTTATGGACAGTGTAAAGGTTATGTATACAGGATAACTGTTCTCACACACATTACATTGTTCTATAGATGTGTAATGATTGATCAATGCGGACGTGTGAGCGTTTGTATTCACATGCATATGTGTGCGTGGGTGTGTGTATTTTTTGGTATGAGCGGATGTCAGCATTGGTGACGCATGAAATCAAAATGGTTGTGACTGTTCCTTTGTCACCAAATAAATAGATATGTAAACCTTTATATATATATATATATATATATATATATATAGTCACTGGTATCAAGTATTTCCATGATAGGATTCAACCAAAATTCAACCAAGATTTTGCGTATAAATTTAAGAAATAGATACTGAAAAGAATTTTAAAAGAAAATCGTTGAGATTTACTGTCAACGATTTTCTTTTAAAATTATTTCAAAATCATCTTGAAATAAAAGTTAAGTTCGAAGTTCCCCGAAGGCTTTCAATTATGACAAGACGCTTCCCGAGTTCGAAGAGAAAGTTCCAAGTTCGTGGAGAGGGGTCCCGAGTTCGAGAAGGTTTCCGAGTCCGACAGGAAATGCCTGAAGAAGGCCGGAGGGCACACCGGCCCAAACGTTGAGCAGATAACAAATAAGATGAGGACAATAGTCCAAATAATTAAAAAAAAAAAAAACAAGAAAAAATAATTCACTCTGTAATCTGTCGGTGGCATATATTTAAAGACTTCTTTTAATTGGTTGGTTGGTTGGTTGGTGAGATTTTACGGCATGTCAACCCCTTGTTGGGTTATTTTATGCTGAAGACCTATTTTTTTTATTCATTCTTGTTGGGTATTCATTTGGTTTAAACTAAATTTTAGAATTAAAATTTTTCTAAAATCTATTTTACCAATAGTTGGACCCGAACAGGTACTACCACTCCGGGACACACACACACACATACACATTATAATATATATATATATATATATATATATATATATATATATATATATATATATATATATATTTGGAATATAAATAAGTATTTTTGGAATATAAATAAGTTTCAAAACGAACGAAGAATGTGGAATTGGCTAGCTAGTGTAACGGTTAGAGACTACGCCTGTCAGCTTGACAGTCGAGGCTTCAAGTCACACACGGAGCAGTCTCCCATGTCTATAACCTTGCTGATGAGACCTAATAGGTCGAAATGTACATTCAGGGATTGACATTTTCTCGATTCGTTTAGCCTTACATTTGAACATATATGCCCGCCTAAAATTCTTTAATTATCAACTAATTAATTTTCAAAATTAGGTACGACTTCAATTAAGCACATATCCTCCAAAAATTGTCGGCTTAAAGCCATATAAAAATAAACACATTTGTTTGTTTACTTAACCTCATATATATATATATATATATATATATATATATATATATATATATATATATATATACTAGCAAATATATGCACCCTCCGGGTGAGGTATTTAAGTTTTAATGTAATGAAATATCGTATTAAATTAGAAAGTCTAATAAGAAGGCAGATAAAAAGATATGTAACAGAGTGGGGTATAATAGAAAAATAGAAATGAAACTTACTCTTCCGTCACTCCCGTCTTTCATTGCTGAATTTTACTTATTTAACTATTTAGTTAAATTAGGAAATAAAGAATAAAATGACAGTTATTTTTCTTGTTAATGGATTTCATTTAAGATTCATTGGAGAGATTTTTGCTTATATTCATTAAAATAAAACCAAACAATTAGAAATCAATAATACTAAGCACATATTTAATAAAATCACATTTTTAATATCAATATGCAAATTAGCCTTCCCATTCACACTGTAAACCGCTATTTTTTGTATATATAAATACAATTGCATGGTATTTGAATGTAGATATGGACAACACTAATAAAAAGGTGAAGCAATTTTATTAATAATTGAGGTTTAAATATAAATAAAATCATGGAGAATATGATGTAAATAACAAAGGGAATTGTGACTTGAGTAGTAATATAGTTTCGGTTACAGACAGAAAAACACACAATCTCCATTATAATAAGATAAGATATATATTCTGGTACAAGGAATGGTGCAATACCCGGATTTTAGCATTGGGGAGATAGAAAAAGCGAACCAACAAACAAAACTTTAGAATGGATTTCCATTATTTTCCGCATCCGAGACGGTGCTACGAATTCGACTATAGTCGCACACAGTACGGAAAAGGTTAATCGTTCAACCAAGGATGAGATTGGAATACTGAAAAAGAGTAAACGATTCGTAATCCTCAATTTATGGAATAGTCGGGGGGGGGGGTATCCGGTTATCCGATTTGTACGTAGGAAATTGGAAGGATTTTGGATCAGGAAGTGATTGGAATTGTTAAGGATACTTTTTCTTTTACACAAATGGAACCCCCACCTAAAAAAAAAAAAATGATAAGAGGATTTACGTTGAGAAAAGAATGAAAAATGGGAAGTATATTGGCAGCAGACTTAGTATGTTTGTAAAACGAATTATTTTTCTTTGGACGATTCTGTTGGTTTTGGCTAAAACGATGCCGGGTTTAGGCAAAATCGACAGTAAGCAGGATACGGGTGACAGGATTTTAGATATTGATTTTAAAGGAATGCAAATATTTCCTATCCACTAGATAGGTGCTACGCGATCTTTCTGAGAAAAGCTGGTGCACCTGCGCTCGAGCGTGCATGTGTGTCTCTGTGTGTGTGTGTGTGTGTGTGTGTGTGTGTGTGTGTGTGTGAATATGCGTGTGTATGTACGCGCGCGCAATAAAATAGTCATGTGCGTGTTTATAAGTTTTATATCTCGAAAATATAATCTCTTTATCCATCTCTGTCTCTGTCTCTGTCTCAATATCTATTTGTCTGTCTGATTGTCTGTCTCTGCCCCCCTCTCTCTCTCTCTCTCTCTCTCTCACTCCCCTCTCTCTCTCTCTCATATATATATATATATATATATATATATATATATATATGAGATAAATATATAATGGTTTTACATATCTATTTATTAGGAGACAAAGGAACATTCACAACCATATTGGTTTCATGCTATGCATTCATCAGGTGAAGATGTTTCAAATGGTTTATATATATATATATATATATATATATATATATGGTGAGTCTAATTTTCAATGTATATCTTATATTTGAGGAACACAGGAACAAAACTCATATTCTCATGTTCCTCATATCTCTACCACATTCTGTCGGATTTACTCCAATCCTCCTTCTTCATATTATATTTGTATATATTTGTTACAAACACACACACACACACACACACACAAACACACACACACACACACACACACACACATATATATATATATATATATATATATATATATATATATATATATATATATATGGATCTAGTGGGAAGCATGGATGAAGTGTGAAGTAAATGAGAAAGAGGTAGATTTTATATGCTAAGTTCCATTTTATTTCATCCAATATTAAGAGAGAATGATCCTTCTTTTTCAATGATATTTTAAACGTTTTACAAGGATTTGTAATAAGGTTTTTTTACAAGGAGTTTTTAGACTTATATATATATATATATATATATATATATATATATATATGAAATAAATATTTAGAAAAAACAAACACATGATGTTAAATTCGCTGACAGAATTCTGTTTCGACCCTTTATTGAAGTGGTCTTCCTCAAGAGCGAGTTGTGTATGATAGAGAGAACGGTGAAAGTGGACCGTTATGAGACGAAAGTGGTGCAGATGAAACGTTCAATATTATAGCCGGATTTTTTTTAAGTTTAAAAGTTTTTTTTTTAAATTTAGAAAATGCTTATTCTGTTTAGAAAATAAAATAAAATAAATTTTATTTTATTTTATTAAATCAGAAGCATTATAGTCCACAAAAAACTCAAAAGAGTTTGATGTAAATGTGTATAAAAATGTAAAAGAAAGTATCAAAAAGTTAAAAAATCCCAGCACTGTAGACCACGATGTTCACCGGATAAGATGTAGAAATCTTCTGCACCACTTTCGTCTTATAACGGTCCACTTTCGCCGTTCTCTCTATCATACACAACTCGCCCTTGATGAAGACCACTTCAATAAAGGGTCGAAACAAAATTCTGTCAGCGAATTTAATATCGTGTGTTTGTTTTTTCTAAATACTTATTTCACACTGTCGGATTCATTTCCATTCATTTTTCATATATATATATGTATTAATATATGCATAAAGGCAATTCTGATATTCAAGCCCTAATAATCCCAGAATAATCTAGTTACAACAATGTTTTTGCTCTGTCTGAAGATGCTGTGGCTTCCAATTGAAATGAATTATTATATAAAGAAATTAGCTTTTTTCCTTGATTTATTCACTATATATATATATATATATATATATATATATATATATATATATATATATATATATATATATATAGTTCTATCACTGATATTGAGCACTCTACTGATAATACCACAAAAACATCATTCACAATTAACCCACCAAGTGAGCTAGTGAAAAAGATATACATACCAAATAAGACGAAGAGATGAGGTCAATTTTTAACGAAATATTTTCAGGTTAGATTAAGAATTTTCCATCTCCTAAACCGGTTGCCATACCCGCGTTAAAGAACTCTACTATATATTCACACATTTCCGAAGCACTGTGTGAAATGCAAAGAGCCTCGCCCAGAATTTGAACTCGGGTCATCGCATAAATTTTTTAAACGTTACAGTACGAGCGTCTCCTTAATTGGTTTATAGATCATTAAAATAAAGAGTTACGGAAAAGACCCCATTAAACATATGTGACAGCCATTGAACGGCAAGCAATTGGCAACTCATCAGAATTTACAACCCTTATTTTATTCAAATGTAACCATAAAAAATGACTATAAAATCTTCTCCTTACTTTTATGATGTTCAATTTTCGTGTTCATTTACCAAGCGTTTTGGGGGAATTGCTCAGGTCGTAAACACTTTGATGCTTGCTGACAAAACTGTACGTTATCCCAGAAACATACGTTAAATATATATATATATATATTACAAATTACAAACAAACACACACACCTGATATATCAAATGAACATCTGATGAACTTTATCAAGACAACCCAAATAAAAAAGTAATAAAAAGTTATAAAATTCAGCTAATGATTTTATTAGCAAACCACCCAAAAAACAAAAACACCTGTTTAAAAGACTAATGTTAAAAATGAAATTACTTTCCACTCCGACAAAAACAGGAAGAGGAAGTGAAATACTCATGTGTATGTATATATATATATATACACATACATGTAAAAATTCATTTTCATATTATCAATAAAAGCCTGAAGAAGATACCAGAAGAACTGAAACACGTGTTGCATATGTAAAACAAAAAGATTTAAACATTTTTTTCTGAGAACAAAATACATTTTGCGGACCTTCTTTTTTTTATAAAATATATATATTGATATAGATTTAACAATACATTTGCAAGACCTTTAAGAGCAGTGAGAAAGATTAAGTTCAGGACCGGCCTTCACGTGTGACATCTGTGGTTGAAACTGTTTCCGCTTGATAAAACTATTTTATCATAAGTGATTCGTTCGAGGTTCCAGGTACAGCGACTTTCTTCTAAGACTAATATTTGTTGCTAATCGGTGTATATATATCATCATTATCATCATCATGTCGCGCAGTTTGCACGGATATCCATAACTATCTCTCGCCAACCTTCCCTATCATTCATCGACTCTGGTAGCTCCTCAGCATCCTACATAGTTGGTCAATGTAGGTCCTGGCTGGTCGGCCCACATTAGCATGCCCATGTGTTGGCTTCCACAGTAGTACGTCGCTTACGAGCTCGTCCTTGCTTCTCCAGCAGTACCCCGCATGCCTAGCCCGTCTTACTCGTATGGTTTGTGAGATGGGGGGCAGGTGGCCATACAGTTGCTTTTTTGTGGGGTGCTGCTTCCACGACTTATTCAGGACCGCTCGCAGCATTCTGGTGCAGCTCCCATCCAGCTTATTTTCAAGGCGCTTTGTTAGGGTCCAGGTGGTACAGCCATATAGCAGTACCGACACAACCACAGCCTGGAAGAAACGTCTCTTTAGCTTGTCGGGGAGATCGGATTTCCATATGACTGATAATTTGTTGGTGGCCAACCATGCCTTTCCTATTCGAGTAAAAAAGGTATATATATATATATATATTGTAATGTCTGTCCGAAGAGAATGGACTCTTGAGGATTTTAAAAATTTGTTAAAAAATTTTTTTTAAGCATTATGAGTTTCTGTCCGAAATAAATTTATTACGGAATGACGGTTTGTTGAGTGTTTTTCTTCGTTTGAAAGTTAAATATTCATCTGTATTTAATCTAATTTATTGATTATTATACATTGAGCTCTCTTTGGGATTTATAAATATCCTTGTATAAATATATGTTTGCACCTACAAAAGCATGCAGTATGGTTATACAGTGAGATTTTAAAGATCACAAATGAAATCATCCCTTACTCCCAGTTTTGGATAACTTACACACACACATACACACACACACACACACACATATATATATATATATATATATATATATATTATGTGTTCAAAGTTAGTTACTGTGTCTAGCCACACTGATGAGACGTGAAACGTCGAAACACAGTTCCGTGGATGGATTATTATATGCTCCCGTAATCCGGTATAAACTTTCACCGCCAGCATAACGCAATGATCATCTGTTTACAGATATGATCTCTCTGGTGATCTTAAAGTATATACACAGATGTATGTATTTAAAACAGTTAAAACATCGCTCCTTAAATGGCAGCTGGCAAAGCCAAGAGGTTAACGGATCGGACAGGCGTAAAGTCAGTCGGGGTTTGCTTCAGGTCGGAGTTAGTGTTGTGTCTAGCCACACTGAGGAGACGTGAAACGTCGAAACAGTGTCTGAGGATGACTTATATATATATATATATATATATATATATATATATATATATATACCCCCTGCCCCGTACGAGCAGGATGCGGCACAATGGCAATTTCTTAAGCGGATTTTAACAGGTTTGAATTGAGAGTTTTCCTTCTCCTAGACTGGTTGCGTAACCAAGGTTAAAGAGCCCAGTCTGTCCTACTATTTACCCATAGCTAGAGGGAAAATTTGATTCATGCTTTTCCCAAGGGTATTAGCACAATGTGAAATGCAAACAGCTTCGTCTAGGATTTGAACTCGGGGCGACGAGTCTATTGCCTACGACTGTAACCATTACACCACGCATCTTCAGTATTTGCATATATGGCTGAATGAGAGGCCTCTGAATTTCTAAGGAGGGGTGGGGCTATCATTATTAGACAGTGATTTATTCGAAAAGGTGTTCTTGTGTTAGGTGTTAGGTGTTAAAGTAACAACGGGATGTCCCTTAGAATATTCGCCGCAAAGTGTTGACGGGTTTATAATCAATGATTAAACGATGCTGCTTACTGGGGATCGTAAGTCAAACCCCTTGAATTATGCAAAGGAATCTATTTGGTCTAATACACTTGGTCGAGCAGAAATGCCATCAAAGAAACAAATGAAGCAAACAATGGAATAAAAGATCGATTTAACAATCCGGTAGCGTCGATAGTGGCACGAGCCCTTTCCACTTAATTTGAAGGAAACGCTCCGGGATGAAAATTCAGGAACACTACCGAATATGTGCAAAAATATGTTTGTTTGTGTTTTTGTTGAATAGGGTTAAACAAACCCTAGATGAAGAGGAATATTGCTCCTCGAAATATTGGTAAATAAATGGAACTCAGAATATAATATTCAACTCAGTTCTTCATGTATTTCTCTCCTTGCTTTCATGCTTATAAAACAACCAAAAATATTTTCTCATAAATATATAACATATATATAACACTTAGACACAAACACACACACATTATATATATATATATATATATATATATATATATATATATATATATTGCTTGAAGGCAATTACAATGCATGTATCCCATAAAATTCGATACTTATAGAAACTAATCTTGACAAGTGAATCTCGGCAAAGGATCGTTCGGTGTGTAGAACATCGTACAGACTGTTTCGACGTTATTAAGTCTCACCAGCGATG
>CM042157.1:22359197-22389197 GCA_023376005.1 Doryteuthis pealeii
AGATTTTTATAAAAACTAAAAATACAAATCGTCCTTTATTTTATTTTTTCCCTGAAGAAAAGAGCCGAAACATATATATAAAGAAATTTTGTGTTAATTTCTTAATAATAACATTGAAATTAATCATCTTAAAAAGGGCATATCATCAAGAAAGAAAAATGGCAAAAATAAGCCATTTTGACAAATAAAGAATTTTATTAATAAAATTCGCCCGTTATAAAGACTGTAAAACAAATAACATTTTTTAAAAAATTTCCGCCTCGTAATACAGCAAAAATCAGGTTAGTTTAATTAATTTTTTTTTTTTTTGTTGAAATTTAATTAATAGGAGAGCGGTAAAGCACGTGGAATGGAAATATTTTCCAATACAACGATGTGTTAATTCACGCGTGTCGCTAATGTAAAATAATAATAAAAGATATTTTAAAAAAACATAATCCATTTTGCCGACCTTCTTTTTTGTAAAATATTTAATTCTCTCCCGTTGGACCCATAACAACTATATATATATATATATATATATATATATATATATATATATATATATATATATATATGAGACGAAAGTGGTGCAGATGAACGTTCAATATTATAGCCGGAATTTTTTAAATTTAATTTTTTTTTTTTTTTTAATAGAAATGCGTATTCTGTTTGAAAATAAATAAAATAAATTTTATTTATTTTATTAAATCAGAAGCATTATAGTCCACAAAGAAAACTTTTTATACACATTTACATCAAACCTTTTGAGTTTTCTTTGTGGACTATAATGCTTCTGATTTAATAAATAAAATTTATTTTATTTTATTTTCAAAAACAGAATACGCATTTTCTAAATTAAAAAAAAAAAAAATTAAATTTAAAAAATTCCGGCCATATATACATATATATATAAAGTGGTCAAACGATGTGTTTGAAATGGCGAAGGCCGACAATTTTTAGGGAGATTATGTGCTTAATTAAAGTCATGTTAATCAATTAATTATAATTATGAATTAGGCGTGAATATCGTTTTAAATGTAAAGCGTAAACAAATCGAGAAAAAGTCGATCTCTGTATGTACATTTCAGCCATTAGGACTCATCAGCAGAGATATAGACAGGGCAGTTCGAACCCTCTGACAGCGGACATTCTAACACTACTAGATGGCTTCCCCAGAATATCTCGTTTATTTTAAAGTGATATGTATATCGCACTTTTTGGGTGACTTATGGCACGACAGTATGAAGTGGTCAATGAGTGTTTGAAATGGCGAATTAGTGTGTGTGTGTGTGTGTTTGTGTGTGTGTGTGTGTGTAATCTTTTAAGCGTAAATTAGTAAATTTAGTTGCTAGTTTTTCACTTCAGTTCTAAGTAATTTTTCATTTGACTGAATCTCAGATCTACAGAACTCATCTAGATATGGGATATTTGAAAATAATACACCTGTAATAATACATCTGATCATGTTTAACGTTTGGCTAATTGAACAAGTCTTCTATCATTTCTTTTGTCTCTGCATTGTTTTCATATACGTAATTTACTGACAGTTATTCTTTATCTTTCAGGTAAGTTGTGAAATGTCATTATTTTTTTGTTTAATGAACATTAGGTGAGTTGGATTAATGTCTTTCATTAATGTCTTTTAAAAAGCAAAAAACTTCTATAAAGAAACACATTTTAACATACACAATTTGTTTGAACCGAAATTATGTCACTTTTTCGTCACAGTAAGTTCAGGAATTAAGTAACTTTAAATGAGTATTTAATTTATAGCCAATGAAAACAAACGGATCAATTAATATTAAGTAAAGATTAGAAATTAGATTCTTAATAAATCCTTTAGATTATTGTGGAATCTGTGACGTAATTTCGGCTTCAGACAGAAAATTCAGATGTGCTTAGGAAGTAGTACGCAAAAACAAGTTTTATAAATACATGTCCGGTATTATTGATGAGTATGTGGTTTGGAGATGCCAATATTTCCAGCAATCGAGGGATTTGAGAGTCATGCTCTAGATGTTTTATTATTGTTTTTTTTTGTTGTTGTTATTTTTGCTTTCCTATTTTTCATTCCTCGTTGATGAAACTAGCTGACAAATTATCATTATTATTTAAATACCTGCATATTTTTTCCATTTAAAATCAAGAAATAAAACTGAGAAAGATTTTAAAAAGATCTGAAGGAGAAAAAAATATATTGAAAAAGAAAGATATATGAAAACCAATGATGAGGAGATCAAGAAAAAATTAAGAAAAAAAAAATGAAGATAGAAGTAGTTGATTAGTTTGATTTATGGTATGGTAAACCATGTTGGGTTATTTTATGCTGAAGATGTTCTGTTTTATTCATTTTTGTTGTGTTTCAATTTTTTTAAAACATTTTTTAAACTCATTTCTTATCTATTTAACCCATAGATGGGTCTTTAACAGGTACTATCAGATGGACCAGGGAGTAATGGTGATAAAGTGGTACTCCACATTCCCCAGAGCTCCAGAATTAAACCTCGCTACTAGATCATTTTAACATCATATCTAGGACATTAAGACCCCAGTCACCATTATTATCCACTTATAATCAACAAAACATAAATCTATGAGTATCACTCTTTCGGAATCTTTGCAATCGAAGGTATGGGATCTTAATGTACAGTAATAATAGTTAAGTACTTATCCATTGTTATTTATTTGGCTGTTATATAAATTGTTGTCCTTTGAACTACAAATAACAATAAGCTCAAAATAGACTATACCTATTACGAGCATATAAACTGTGACTTGCCCATAAAAGTTAACCCGCCATTATGCCATAAAAAAACGCTCACTTCCATGAAGGAGAGTCAATTTGGACCTTAAGATGTAAAGATGGGCATCTCCTTTGCCAACCAGAAGATATATTTTAGTATTTTATTCTTTAGAAGCTGAATGGAACGGGCCACAATCTCCCAGATCACGTGAACTAAAGTAGATAAATGTCACAAATATATTGGAGCGTCGAAAATGACTTTTTTTTTGGTTGGACTGGAAAACATAAAAATATAACTCGATTTTTTTTAGTGTTAGGACATTTCGGTTTATTTATTATTCTGTCCGATCAGTTTGGTTTGGTTCCTTTGTTTAATGGCATATCAACCTTCGTCGGTTATTAAATGCCAAATCCATACCTTGAGAAGAACAACAGTGGTACTATTTAAGGCATAAGAAGATTGGGGGTTCTTACTTCTTCCAAGGGTAGTAGTCTGAAAGGGAATGTAGCAGTGCGACTTATTACGATGTCATTGTTCACTACGCCATGGTGATTCTTCCGTGTGTAGAATACTGATAATTGTTATTCTGTGTTACTTTCACCCTTAGCCAGGATTGAACCTGCAGTCTGGAAATGACTGTTACAGATTGTTAACTATTGGACAGTAGAACAGTCAAACACCTCCTCAGCTTAATGGACTCTTCCTGGCAGCAGTGGCAGGAATTATTTAAGCTGTTATAGTGGGTTCATTAGAGAACTAGTAACTTCATTTTAGGCTTGGCCAGTCAAACCAATTGTTGACTGTCTAACTGACTGACTTCAATACCGTGGTGTAATGATAGGAGACTAACATGACGACGTGAATTCAAATTCGGGACGAGTTTGTGTGCATTTCACCTAGTGCGAATACTCTTGAGAAAAGTATGTGTTGCAGCATGGTTGGCGATTTCGGCGAGGATCGAACTCGCAGCCTTCTGCGAGTAAAGCAGAATTGCAGCACAGTTTTTTTGTGGTCTGGATCATTTGCATGCGATGTTTGTATACTGAGTCATTTGCATGCGATGTTTGTATACTGAGTCATTTGCATGCGATGTTTGTATACTGAGTCATTTGCCTGCGATGTTTGTATACTGGGTCATTTGCATGCAATGAGCTATATTAGTACATCTATCACATGAAAGAAGACCGTTTCTTTCAATAGCAATATTACACCTTCAAATGAGAGCATATATCCCTGCCCCGTAAAATTATGTTGGGTTCACTTCTTCCCTACAGATTTCACTTCCTCGACACTGGAATGATTTTTACCTCTCAACCCTCTTTCATAGGACCGAAGAGATAATAGTCAGAAGGCGCTAAATCAGGTGAGTATGGAGGATGCGTTAAAGTTGTCCATCCGAATGAGGCGATTTTCTCCCCTGTCCTGATTCTTGTGTGTGATCGAGCAATGTCATGCAGAAGGACATTGTCGATTGGCAAGTTGGGTGTTACTTGTCGGATTTTGCTTCGTTGGGATTTCAGTGTAGGCTTTACCTTTATAAAAAAATACTTCACATGAAATCTATTAATAATGGAGATTCGCTTCCGGTTTTTGTCTGTAACAAAAATTACGTCACTGCTTACGTCACATTACCCAAAATCGTCATAACAGAATAAATACACTCAAAATTTGAAGATGCAACATTAGACAGTCTCATTGTTTTTTAAAACAAGTTTTAATAAATACATGATTGGTATTATATATCTATATATAGTTTGTTTAATTTTAATACATATTTAAAGTTTACATTTCAAATTGTTTTATTCTTTAATCCTTTAATGAATTTGATGATTTTACTTACTTAGGGTACAAACTCGCTGACATTGAATTTTTAACTCACCCTCAGGCAATATATTTCAAAAATCTATTTTTACATCGCCCGGAGGGCGTTTTTTTTATTTTGTACTAGTAAAGACAATGGCAATTACTTTTTGACTCACCCTCGTAGTTTTAGACTTTCAAACGATAGCCGGTGATTATGCCATAAACAAGTGTTCTCTTTGATAAATGGGTTTTAGTAGTCAGGGAAATTCCCGTTAATTTAAATATCAGACGGACTTGTTATCGATAAAAATCTCGAACGGCATGATGTGTAAGTAGATTAGAAACCATTCACTCTTTGAGAAAAGAAAAAATATAATGCTTGATTATATATTCTATTTTTGTTCAACTTTTTTTTTTCTTTTGTATCCGTCTCTCATGTCATAAACGAACGAAAACGAATGCTATAGTCACTGATTATGATCTGTTTCATCGAATGCAACGACGTGGAAATCCTTTACTAAATTCACCTATGGCACAAGTCCAGAAGTATGGGACACCCAGTGAGAAACGAACTCATTTACAACAGTCAACTAATCCAGCTTTCTAAACTTTATTCCACGCGAAACACTCTGTCGTTAAACGAATATTTATTAACTTATCTTAGATTAGTTGTGTCACATCGCTAGAAGTATGGGATACCCAGTGAGAAACAAACTCATTGACAACAGTCCCCCAAAAACATAATCCACACATTTTGTAATAAAACTGTTAATATTCCCATTAAATAAATAAATTAGGGTTAGGGTTTAGGGTTAGTTTAATGGGAAAATAAATAGATAATTTAGGTTCTGTTTTTTTCTGGGTCAGCCTGTACAAGCTGACCCAGAAAAAACACAACATAAGGAATATGAAATAATTTCACAGTTGCAACAAGTTGCTATTTCTTTTAATAATTTTCATCACCATCAAATTGCCACCATCATCACGGAAACTGGGAAAATACAATTGTTGAACAAATTGTAGAAAATATTTTTTTTTTTACTCAAACATATACATTTCAGACTCAACGACAGATTAATTGTAAAAGCGGCAGGAGGAACCAGTGATAAGAAGGGAGAAGGAAGAGGAGGGAGGAGGATTAGGGAGCGGAGGAGGAACTCTCAAAGTAGTTTTTTGACTATTGAGAAGAGAGACGCTTTGGTTTGATTTCTTTATATCTGCTTAAGATTTTTGACTTATTGGCATGCTGAGAATTTTTCCAGGGCACTGTTGCCCAGCAAAGGAGCCCTGACCCCCGTGGGAGTAATCCTGGTTCATAATCCCATCATTTGAGACCGGTTGCTATGCCAAGGTGAAAGTCCACCCTATTATTTTCTAATACCTGAAGGGAGAATAGAAGGATTCGTACCTTTCCCAAAGGTATAAAATGATTTTATCGGTGAGAAAATGTCAGTTACTAAGCGTTGTTAATTCTAAGTCTACACTATGCTGACTTAGATATATTTCAGGGACAGTAGAGAAGACTAAAGAGCGCTCTTCCAATATGTGATCTACAGAATCTTTTTTAAAAATCCAATATGTGATCTACCGAGTTTTTACATTCCAATATGTAATCTACCCATTAAACACCCATTATTTTCCCATTAAACTAACCCTAAACCATAACCCTAACCCTAACCGTAGCCCTAATCCTGTCTTCTTTTCCCTAGTAGATCACATGCCATGAATAGCAGACCAATGGTGGATCACAAACCTTCGGTAGATCACATATTGGAAGAGCACCAATAAGTTTATAGAAGGTACGAGAGGAATTTCACAAACAAACAAAAGGTTGAAAGAAAAAAAAGTTTCTCATGGTGAGACTTCCAGAGATATGTGATATATTCGTTGAGATGCGGAAAACACAGATTTCGGTAGATCACATATTGGAAGAGCACCGACTAATTAGTACCTGAAGAATATCTTTCAAATACTGAACAGAATCTTTTCCATGACTGAAATAAAAATAAAATCCTTCTGGGAACGCTGTCTTTGCAGTTGAGTTGACATTTTGACTATAATAAATCATTAACTGAGGTTAAGACTATAGATCTTATTTTGCTGAAATTATTTTTGGACTCGTCGCTTCCTTCTATATTTTTCCACATTACCCATTCGTACCTGTTAAAAGGGAGGATGCCCCAGTATGTCCAACATGCAAAGTACAACTTGCAACCAAGCATATCCTTCTAAATTGTAACAGACTTAAACATATCAGCGCTAATTACTATCAAGCAAGAAACCTGAGGGACATCTTTAAGAATACAAACCCTGAAAACATTTTAAATTTTATAAAAAAAAAACAACCTTTTCAACAAATATAACAGAACATAACTGAATATCTCCATAGAACCACTACTTTAACGACTAAAATCCAAAATAGCATATTTGGCATTAAATGACCCACAGAGGTTGATACGCCATTAAACAAAACTCAAATATATTTTTTCTGATCAATTTCTAATTTCTCTTCCATTTTTATTTTTTTACAGATCATGTCAGCAGAAACCGACGTAAATAAGTCGCTTTAGGCCAGCCGGTTTGTCTGGCTATTGTTAACATGATGATAATTCAGGCTAATACTTAAATAGACACATTGACTCAGTCTGAAACGTTTGAAAGCAACACGCTATACTTATAAAGTAATAATTCTTTTTTTTCAAAAAGTGATCATTAGGAAGATATTGTATTCAGAAATGAGTATCAAAGTCTTTGAGACATTTTTTTTTACATTCTCGAGATCAGATTGAGCATCTCAGGAAAGTGTTTTCAAGTTTTCTTTATCTTTGACACGTTTTTGTTACACGAGTATTAAAAGTGGCTTCAATCGACAGACATTTTAGATAAGAATGGAAACCTCTTCCGAACGTAGAGGGGACGAGGTGAACCGGTATAAGATAAACCAAAGATTAATAAATATATATATATATATATATATATATATATATATATATATATATATATATATATATATATAATATATATATTATATATATATATTATATACATATATATGCATATATATATATATATATGTAATATTAAAAAATACTTCAGCAAATCTTAGTTTTCTCCTTATAATTATTTCATTTTGTCGGGGATTTTATCTCAAATGTATAGGTGTGTGTTTGTGTGTGTGTGTGTGTGTGTGTGTGTCAGTGAGAGTATGTGTGTGTGAGAGATAGGGAGAACGTTTTCCATTATCCTCTTTATTTTTTGAATATGTCATATATATTATCTTTTATTACTTCTTAATGTGTAGTAATATATATATATATATATATATATATATATATCTTATTATAATGGAGATTGTGTGTTTTTCTGTTTGTAACCGAAACTATATTACTACTCAAGTCACAATTCCCTTAGTTATTGACATCACATTCTCAATGATTTTACTTTTATTTTAATCTCAATTATTAATAAAATTGTTCTACATTATTAATACTGTTAGCCATATCTACATACTAACAATATGCAATTATATTTATATATACAACAAAATAGCGGTTTACAGTGTGAACGCGAAGGCTAATTTGCATATTGAGATTAAAAAATCGAATTTAATAAATATGTGCTCAGTGTTACTGATTTCTAACTGTTTGGTTTTATTTTAATGAATATAAGCAAAAATCTCTTCAATGAATCTTAAATGAAATCCATTAACAAGAAAAAATAACTGTCATTCTATTCTTTACTTCCTATTTTAACTAAATACTTAAATTAGAAAAAATAACAATGAAAGACGAGAGTGATGGAAGAGTAAGTTTCAGTTGTTCTATTTTTCGATTATACCCCCCTCTGTTTCAAATCTTTTTATCTGCATTCTTATTTAGTATCATTAGTCTTTCTAATTTAATATAATATCTTATTACATTAAAACTTAAATGTATATATGTATACATATGAATGTATATGTATATATATATATGTATATATATATATATATATATATATATATATATATAAATGTATTTATGTATATATATGTATGTATATATATGTATATCTATGCATGTATATATATATATATATATATATATATGTAAAATCCAACCAACCAATACACGTGTATACGTAGATCTACAAGAACATGCACCGTATTTGACGGCATATAAGACGCACGGCCATATAAGACGCACCCACGTTTCAGCAAGTCAGATTCAGGGAAAAAAGGTTTTAGTGTATTTAAGCATATATTGTTGAGAACAATCTAGCTGTGTATTGCACACGCAGAAACATAGCTGTATAAAAGCAATTTGGCAGTACATGGTAGGTAAAAGTACTGAGAGTAAGCTTTGTTAGCGAGCATCATAGAGAAGATTAGCCTAGGCCTACGGGAGGTCTCAAACTTCACCTTCACTTTACGATTTATAAGACGCAGGGCAATTATTGGAGCCAAAATATTGGAAAAATGTGCGTCAAATATAGTATATGGTTTTCTTCTCACTTCGAACCTAAAGAGAAACGCATATCCGTCGCATCTCTGATAGTGGAGATAATGGAATGTTTATCACGTGACCGGAACTTTACCCTTTTTCCATCGACTGACCATCTGCAATCTGGGTTGAAAAAAAAACGATGGCACTGGCTTCCAAATTGCCAACAACTTTACTCTTTTAAACTCCTTAGCTGCATTAAGAAGTCTTAAGTGGCGAGAGCAAATCCATTTCAGGAAGAAGGCTGCCACAGTAATAATACCTTAAAAGATATTAGAAAAAGTCAGCTTATTCTTGGCAGATATTATTAAATCATCATGATCATCAGGTCGGGCTGACAACACGGATAACCAAGATACACTCTCGTCAACCGTCCCTATCGGCAATAGATTTAATACATACTAAGGGACAAGATAACATTTCCATAACGACCAGAAGAGAATAGATAGTTCACTAAAAGTCACTGAATTTGTTGCTGTACGAAAACAGGCATTATGGTGAATGTAAAGTCTTCGTAAATCTCCAAGGATACCTATGAATCTTTTTCTCAATCTTTTTATCATTATTTTACTTTCTTGTATCGATATTATACGGACGATTACCAAATGCTAAGCGTTCTATTAGACGTCCACTATTGCGCTATAAATACAAATTGAAGGATAATTTGAAACGCCTCAATATTAACCTGAATGCTTGGATAAATCTAGCATCAAATAGGAAAGAATGGCGTAAGACATGTTTTGCTAGATTAAAGAGCTTTGAAGAAAATAGACTGAAACACCGAGATCAGCTCCGCCTAACTTTAAAACAAAAAGGAAATTCCATCTGCCAGCGTGGCTTCATAGGTCGCAGCAAGGCTTGGCTGCTATTACACTCGAGGAAACACAAAATGTCTTCTTGATAGCATGCAAAACATGTGAGGAAACAAATCACTCACTGATAATCCTCGTCTATCGTTCACGATAGGAGAGTCCACCATATATATATATATATATATATATATATATATATATATATATATATATATATATATATATATATATAATGTGTGTGTGTGTGTGTGTGTGTGTGTGTGTGTTGTGTGTGTGTGTTATTATAAATATTTCACAGGCGCTGCCGCTGTCGATAACAACTGAGACAAAAAGCCGTTAAACAGGAATAACATTCATTTGATAAAGGGTATCTAACGAACCTGAAAATTTATGACAAAAAATAATAATAAAAAAATAAGTGAATCCAATACTCCATAATATCGAGTTCATTCACTTATATATTATTTAATGCTTCGTAATAACGCCCAACCTTAAAAAAAAACATTATATATATATATATATATATATATATATATATATATATATATATATATATATATATATAAGGGAGCAGTTGTATGGTCACTTGCCCCCTATCTCACAGACCATCCGAGTGAGACGGACTAGGCATGCGGGGCACTGCTGGAGAAGCAATGACGAACTCATAAGCGATGTTCTCCTGTGGAAGCCAACACATGGACATGCCAGTGTGGGCCGCCCAGCAAGGACCTACATTGACCAGCTATGTAAAGATGCTGGCTGCATAGAGGAAGAACTCCTGGTGCGATGAATGATAGGAAAGGTTGGCGAGAGATTGTCAAGGATATCCGTGCTGCCAGCGCGTCATGATGATGATGATATATATATATAATATATATATATATATATATATATATATTATATATATATATATATATATATATAGTATTCAAAGTGCTATATTTCATATACAGTTAACGGTGAAAATGTTCGTACATCCATGAATATTGAATATTTTGACTAATTTCTTAGTATATAATACACGTATGATGTCAGGCTTTATATATATATATATATATATATATATATATATATATATATATATATATATATATATATATTCAAAAGATTTATTTTATTTATTTCTTTTGTTCATTCTGAAGAAAATAAGGTTACTGATCTGATTACTAATATTCAGGATTTGCCTGTTCTATTAAATTGCCTTTGGCTTTAAGACCTCAAAAATATCAATATCATGATTGTGAAAGAGAAAGAAAAGCTCACGAAATATCACTTAAGACTGTGGATGAAAATAAATTACGGAACGGTGTACAGAGAATATAAATGACTTAAGAGAAGGCTCAAAGCAGAATAATTTTTTTTTTATAAAAGCTAAAAAAACATCACGTAGATAATTTTCAACGCTGATAAAATAACAAACCCATGAAGTGATGCGAATAAAATTCGCCACATTGAACGGTCTCTATTGTTTGACTCCCAACCGCATTTTTTCACAAAAGGAAATACAGACGAATGACTCTTGGCTAAAAAAAGATCGACAAATTTATCTAGTCATAAAGTAAACACCTCCTTTACTTGTCATCTCTGACCTGGAGGGAGGGGTTGGATAACGTTACAAAGTTACAAAGTTAAGTCCTTTGTAAGATAAGCGAGAGGATGTTTATATGCTACTTACGCTACTAAAGTTTCCAAAGATTAAACTCCTATGATGCATAACGTCTTGTCAAAAGATATATCAATTTAGATCAGGGGTTCTCAAACTTTTAAGTCCGTAAGTCAAGTCGTCGGGGTGGCCTAAATTGAGTATCAGCCAATCAGCGAGAGAGTCTAACCCCTTTTCAATAGCGTTAGACCAAGGAGATTGTTTTTTTTTGCGTCTGAGGTGGAGGCCACACCTACCATCAGATCATTACTTTACCGCACAGGTCCCTGTGCTACTCATACGCTGAGTTGGCGAGGGTCGGTAGAAACCTTGTGATTTCTAGCCAAACGTTCTACTGACTGAGCTAACTCAGGTTTAAGTTCGTAGATCCCTAAAAAAATTGATTTACCTATCATGGACCCCTCCTTATATACCCAGTCCACTTTGCAGTGGTTGTTGGTTTTTTTAAAAAAAAAATTTTTTTAAATTGCCATAAAATAAACAGTAAAGTAAGCACAACATTTACAAAGAGCTGCGAATATTTGATGCTAACTTAATGTACCGTTGTGGTATATTTTCACGGTACCAAAATGATATAAGTAACGTTGTCCTTTTTCCCGGTGTACTGAAACGATAACTGTAAGGTGGCGGCGGCGTATATATTATATAGCGGGTCTCGTCCACGTGCCTCCAATTTCACAGTGCTAAAATGGTGTTGATAGAAATTATAACACGAGAAATATGTCGTCATAACTGCTAGCCTTTATTATCGTGCTCGTATAGTGGTCTCGTACCAGAGAGGAGGAAAGGCAGAGAGAAAGAGAGAGAGAGAGAAACTGTTAAACTACTGTGACCCCATGCTAGGGTCCAGAGACCCGTCCGTTCCCCTAGGCGTCCGAAAGCAAAAAGAAGGCGATCCCTTTCTTCGTTGTTCTACGTCACCACGTGACTTCCGGTCAACACCCGACTTCCGGTTGCCACTCAATTCTCAGTTCGGGGTCACGCTACGGTCAAATCATCGTTCATCCTGTTTTGGCTCATCACTATTTTTTAAACCTTTATCATCTCTTATTTATTTATTTCTTCCTCCCCCTTCCATTAGTAGTCCTAGCTCACAAAAGTCAGGATAATATACCCATCTTGCAACATTAATAACTTACCAAGAAAGCACATTTCCTAATGTGACGGGTTGTAGCAAGATTGAATTTGGCAAGGACTACTAATGGAAGGGGGAGAAAGAAAGAAATAAGTGAGAGAGTAAAGGTTTTAAAAAGAGTAATGAACACAAAACAATTTGACCGGGGCGTGACCCCCAAATGGAGAATTGAGTTTCGGGTGTTGACCGGAACCGGAAGTCACGTGGAACGACGAAGAAAAATACCAGCTCTTTTTGCTTCCCGACGTCGTAGGGTACGGACCGGGCCTCTGGACCCTAGTATGGGGTCACAGTAATCTAGCAGTGTTCTCTCTCTCTCTCTTTCTCTCTGCCTTTCCTCCTCTCCGACACTACCCATGAGACGAGCCTAACCTGGAAATAAAAGCTAACCAGCTTGTGACGATATATTTCTCGCGTTGTACTTTTTTTATCGACAAGATGACTGCCACGTGCCGAACGCCTTTTTAGAGTCGTGAATTTGGAGGCACGTAGACAAGACCCGCCATACAATATATATCGCCACTTTCACGTTACGTATATACGTTTGGGTACCGTGAAAACACCACAACGTTACAGGGTGAAGCTGATGACGTTTGATAAGTTCATGAATATTGGGCTTAAAAATTTGAAAATATATCAACATGATCATGTTCTTCAGAATTCTTGTGGAATGAATTTCTTCTAATTACTAAGAAGGCTTAGTAGTTTCCATAGATCCCTTGTAGACCTCCGAATACTTACAAACCACCTGAGTTGTTGTATAGACTACAGGGGGTTTATGTAGACCGCTTTCAGAAACCCTGCTTTAGATAAACAGTTTCTGAAGCGTATGAAGAAGAAAATATGGTAACCGATAAAATTCACCCGTGGCAAATTCCCCCTGGTAAATTTCACTTAAGATAAATTCTAACACTGAAAATTCAGCTACATTCAAATTCAACAGAAAGAAAAAAAGAAATGATAAAAAACGATAATAGTTAATATAATAAAACTGTGGTAGTTTGCTAGTAACGGTAAAAGAGTCAGTCAAAGTTAAAATGACGCAAGTCACGTGGTCACAGACTCTGTCGAAAGCTAAGTGATCATTTTCCTTTTTTCTTATATGCCGGTGTATTTGTTTTGTCGTAAAATTACTGATATTTCATTATTTTGCACCTAATTCATTTCATTTTTACAGGGATACGTTAAAAAACAAACCACAAAGTCTATTTCACCCCCCTCGCTTTAATATATATATATATATATATATATATATATATATATATATATATACTGAAGAATAGAAGGAAAGTGGTCAAGAAATGAACAACTCAAAACAAGTCACCGCCCCTCACTTCAAACAAATATCCCCTACTCCTCCACACAACTGACCCAGCGACCTCATTCTACCCAGAATCCCCGTCCTCCTTATCTCACATCACTACACACTCACCCCTTTGATCTCCCCGGCGGCGCCGCCACTGCTACTCCCACCACCACCAAACCACCTGTACTTAAACGTATGCTTTGCTTTAATAAAGTTACTCTGACTGAAGAGGTCTGTGAATATGGACGAAACTGTTTCACCCTGTGACTTGTTTTGAGTTGTTCATTTCTTGACCACTTTGCTTCTATCTGTTGAATTATTTGGATATAAGGCATGGGGCAAATGGTCACTCCTAAATATAGACTCGTCAACTACAACGTGACCCGAGAAAGATTTATATTGTCCAATCACTGGCACTGCTGCTGCTGCTTCTGCTGTATTAATAGAGGCACCATTCTAAACTTATGTCATTGACACTTGGATTCTCTTGGACGTAGGACTTACAAAGAATACTCTAAAACCGGATTCTTATTGGCTTGCTTACTTACTTATTACATCTGGAACTAAGGATGCCGACCAGATACTTAACACTATCTACAGCATATCGTCGGATCCTAAACCCATCCACCCCACCTTCATATATATATATATATATATATATATATATATGGTAAGGACAAACTTTTAAGTCCGTCGACCCCTACAAAATTTTGATTGACCTATTATGGACCCCTCCTTCTATACCCAAGTCCACTTTGCAGTTGTTTTTTTGCAACTCATTAATAAATTCTGCACAAACTGTTATGTAAACTGTTAATTTTAAAATAACTATAAAATAAACAATAAAGTAAGCATAACATGTAAAAAAAGAGCTGTAAATATTTAATTGTAACTTAATAACTAACCAAGGAAGCACATTTTCTAATGTGATTGGTGAAGCTGATGATTTTTGATAAGTTCATGAATATTGGGCTGTTGTAAAGGGAAGTAACCGGATAATCCCTCACGTATGCAAATGAATACGTATAAAAGAACAACAGGAGATTAGCTCAATATGTGATGTGAGTTGATCTCCAACCACGAACGTTGTTTCGTATTCTCGGATGTAAATACACGTGCTACAACTACTACAGAAGATAAGTAATCTTTACCAATCCTTCCTTTACGCGCAGAGACTTTTTACCTTGCTGGCCGGGAGCCAATTTTTGTTATTTGTATTTATTGTAATAATAAACTATTATTACAACCACTCGCAATCTTCTCGTTAATGTATTTCTAATACATAATATGGGCAAATTCCCCGTGGTAAATTTCACTTAAGATAAATTCTAACGCTGAAAATTCAGCTACATTCAAATTCAATAGAAAAAAAAAAAAAGAAATGATAAAAAAACGATAATAGTTAATATAATAAAACTGTAGTAGTTTGCTAGTCACGGTACTTGATGAGGTAAATCAACCATTGTTGGGTTATTTTATTCATTCTTGATGGGTTTGAAGTTTGTTTTTTTTAAACTTTTTAAAACTCATTTTTTCTATTTAACCCAAGATGGACCCTTGATTTTAACAAGGTAGTAAATGGAAGTAAATAAACCAGAAAAACGGCTTTAGATAGGGATAAGTAAGTAAAGTCGTCGGGCTGGCCTAAAGTCGGTATCAGCTAATCAGCGAGAGTCTAATCAGCAAGAGTCTATCCCGTTTTCACTAGCGCTAGACGAAGGAGATTGTTTTTTGGTGGCTGAGCTGGAGCGCCACACTTACTATCAGCTCCTTACAACACAGTTATCTGGGTTACTCATACGCTGAGTTGGCGAGGGTCGGTATCGAACTAGGAACCTTGTGGTTTCTGGCTGAACGCTCTACCGACTGAGCTAACTCAGGGATAATTATCCTAAACTTCATTGAAAGCAACTCTACGTTCTGTATTTTTGATAATGATCCGTATGCAGTATGGAAACTACTGCTATTTATAATTTCCCCAGGAGACGATAAGAATTTTCAGAAACATACCAGCTATATTTCACGTATAGTTAATATTCTTATAGTGTAAGAAAGGAGAGAGAACATATATTGATACCAGACAAAGAAAAAACGGGAAAAAAGAAAGAAAGAACGAAAAAATAAAACAGAGAGAAAGACAGTACACGATAAAGTACAAACACAATTCAAAATGATGTATGTATTAAAGTTTGTTTCTTTATCATTGAAGCATTGTGTGTATATGTAATATAAAGATTTTGAAGGCAATTTACAATGCAATATGTGAATTACGGAATTAGCTGATTTAACATCACGGAAAAAATTTTCAAATATACGGCGTTCATCAACTTCTTAAACAATAGATGATTACAATATCGCCGTGGGATAAGTACTATAAAAAAATCACCTAGTACTTTCAATAACTCTGAAGATGGAATTTTACTTCCGAAAATATTTAGTTTGAAAAAAAAAAATTAAATAAATTCAACACATATTGCATTGTAAATTGCCTTCAAAATCTTTATATTATGTATGTATTTATTAATCCCTTCCACAAGCAGGGTGTGGTACAAGGACAAGCTTTAAGCGGTTTTTAATGGGTGTGAATTCAGAGTATTCCCTCGGTCAAGTTTTTAAGGGCCATTCCTTGGCCTTATAGCAGAAGCGCTTATCTGGTGGAATCCTTGATAAAGAGTCCGTCGACAATATGAATCCTTTGGTTACTAAACTGTCCTCAGTTACTGGTAATCATATAAGTCCTTGTGAGTATTGGTAAAGATCCCGGCAATCCTATGCGCGTCCGTCGTCAAAGAGGGCAGTTTTAATTATGACCAATGTGGGGGGGGGTAAGTATCTTATCAGGCCAGTAGTACAGCCAGTGATTGGTTACAAGAGTCAATCACGTGACCTTGACTAGTCTATAAATAGAGGTGGGTATTCGAGCACATCTTATATCAAAGTAAATCCCTCATCTTGACCGGATGTCATATTAAGGTTAAATACACAAGTCTGCCCTACTATTTTATGCATAACTGGAATAAGGATAGTTGAATGCATACCCTTCCCAAAGGTAGTAGCGCTATGTGAAAGAGAACCAGTTTCATCCTAGATTTGAAATCGAAATGCCATTGTCATTTACTACAATTATAAGCCTTACATGACACGCCTCTTGATAGAGAATATATGGGAGATACATCAGGGACAGTGTTGTTAATTTAAAAAAAATAGATTTGAATGTATATATTTGCCAACCCCTCCGCATGAGTATGCGACGATACAAGATCAATGTTTTAAAGGAGTTTAATATGTTTTAACCCTGAGTGTTCCTACTTCTAGACAGTTTTCCCAAGCTAGATCACATACACATGTCACGTGAGGAAACTGGGCAATTTCCACATCAGATGCCTACGCCGCATTCTACGCTTACTCTGGCAGGACAAAGTGCTCAACACAGACGTGCTGGAACGAGCAAACATAAACAGCATGCCCACCATCATCTGCTAGAGACGCCTACGTTGGTTTGGTCACATCAGGAGGATGGACAAAGGCCGCATCCCCAAAGACTTACTGTATGGTGAATTAGTACCTGACTGGTAGGGAGACCACGCCTCCGCTTTAAAGATGTGTGCAAGAGGGACATGAAGACATGCCACATTGATGCCAACACATGGGAGGCTTGTGCAAAATACCGTGCGACTTGGCGCCTCCTCCTCAAACAAGGAACGAGAAGGAAAAGAGAGGAAAGTAGCGGCCGCCGAAAAGAGAGCCAGAAGGAAGGAGAGGCAACAGCAACTCCAGCAAGCATCGCTGTTTGTTTGCAGTCACTGCACCAGAGATTGCCATTCAAAAATCGATCTGTTAAGCCACTCACGCAATAAAAAAATGGGCACTACTTTAATAGACGGAGTGATACCAACAATTCAGAGTGTTCTTTCTTCTAGACCGGTTTCCCAAGCAATATTAAAAGTCTAGTTTATCCTATGATTTTACCCATAACCAGACGGGGACTAATTGGAGGCATAACTTTCCCAAGGGCAGTAGCAGGATGTAAAATACAACCAGTCTCGTTCAGGATTAGAACTCGGAATGCCGTTTCTATTTCTGGCGACGATAATCATCACACGACGAGTGTCTCCACATTATGTATAAATATAAACACATTTTGATATACCAATATTTACGAAAAAGCATTTACCGATATAGATCGCCTTATTATTCAGTCTCCAATTTTTTTCCTGGCTTTCTCAAATTGCATTTCCACTTTTCTAATAATCTGTGTATTCTGTTGTAAAAAAACGATTACCGATCTAATTCACTGAGCAGTTATAGACATTTTCTGATATCTGGATTGTAATGGAACTACCGATCTTCAAGTAGAATTGTTCTGGAAAATATGCTACGTTTTGAAAGTATTACAATGCCAGCTTCAAGACTTTTCCGGTTTGTTGTGTAAGAATGGTTCAAAGTTATATATACTTTGAATACAAAACTCCGACGAAGGTTAACAGACAAAACATTTAATATAGTACAGCACATGGATATGACGAGATACAAAGTACATAGGTAAAACAAGTTACATGTAAAATGATAAACACACATTCATGAATGGTACAAGATATACAAAAAGTACAGGCATGAGACTAGGGATAGTCCATGCTGTGAAGAACTTACAGTAATGGAAGTGGGGCCAAAAGCCGTGTCTAGCCCATGTGTCTCGTGGTTACTGGAACAGAAAAAGAGGCCGAAAGGGTTTGAACCCGGCGCTTGAATACTATAGCCCCCTAGCGGGCACCAGCAAACTAAACCGGGCAGACAACTCTCCCAGGCAAATACGAAACTAACGCTACAGTTGTATTGTTCTCTACATAGCATTTTAAAGCGTGATAATCCTCATCGTGTCGTGTAATGGTTATAGTCTAAGAAAATAAGTAAGTAGTAAGTAAATTGTCAAAGTCGGTATCAGCCAGACAGCGAGGGAGCCTAACCCATTTTAACTCGCTGTAGACCAAGGAGACTATTTTAGTTTCTGAGGTGGTGCGCCACACCTACCATCAGCTCCTAACATTACCGCACAGATCCCTGTGCTACTCATATGCTGTTGGAAAGGGCCGGTATCGAACCATGAACCTTGTGATTCCTAGCCGAACACTCTACCGACTGAGCTACCTCGAAGAGGCTGTTTGTATTTGGGGTGGGGTGGTGTTAGCAGGGTTAAGGCTAGTAGGGCTTACAGGGTTAGAGTTAGGAGGGTTAGGTTCGCAGGATTACGGTTAGGGTTAGGGTTGGCAAAGTTAAGGTTAGGGTTAGGGTTAGCCGGGTTATGGTTAAGGGTGAGGTTAGGGTTGGGTTTAGGGTTAGGGTTAGGGTTAGCAGAGTTAGGGTTAGGGTTAGCAAAGTTAGGGTTAAAGTAAGCAGGGTTAGGGTTAGAGTTAGCAGAGTTAGGGTTAGGGTTAGAAAGGTTAGCTAGGGTTAGCAGGGTTAGGGTTAGGGATGAGGTTACGGTTGTGGTTATGGTTAGGGTTAGGGTTAGGGCCTTAATATCCTTGGTCATGTTGAATGCCCTCCATTTGTAAATCATTTATCTTGCAGTGGAAGGATAGAACTGCAATCTTTTTGATATGGTCATCTGGGGCGTTAGAATGTACCGACTGCACCTCTGCAGAGGGGTAAGACTCCCCCAATGGGGCCACCTTTTGGCCGTGAGTGGCGGCCCGTGTTGCGTAAGGATAGAGCCCAAGTGGATGAGCAGTTCATGACATGCAATACTCAACTTTGGCTCTATCTTGGTCTAGACGGAGAGGCCCCTTCCGATCAATCGGCTGATCGTCAACCCCTAGCACCTATATGATTTTCCCAACCCTATTGCCCTTATGGCAAGCCCCAACCCCTTTTTATCACATGGGTGCTAGAAGGCGGTGACTGAGGGTCTACATGTCCTGGGAATGACGTTAAACTCTATCTGATGGTGAGGTTCCAGTTTTGGAGGTTTGGGGAATGTAGAACACCTCTTCATCAGGATTGCTCCCTGGTCCACTCTGACCTGGAGTGGTAATACCTGTTAGGGTCCCATCTATGGGTCAAATAGAAAAACATGAGTTGATAAACAAAATTGTATTATCCATTAAGAATTGATTTATTTCAAAACTTTATCGGCATTAAATAACTCACTGAGGTTGATATGCCGTAAAAAATATATATAAAAAAATGGTCGTCTAGCTTTCTCCAGACTGGTGAAAAGTCAGTTCCTTCTTCCTTATGTTCTCAGATATATTCTTACCTCTAGACATTGTTGATCTGTTAAGCATTACAGGAGCTGCAGGACACTGCTGGAGAAGCAGGGATGAGCTCATAAGCGACGTTTTCCTGTGGAAGCCAACACATGGACATGCTAACGTAGGACGCCCGCTAAGGACCTACATTGACCAACTATGCGAAGACTCTGGATGCTGCACAGAGGACCTCCCAGGGGCCATGAGTAATAGGGAAGGTTGGCGAAAGATTGTCATGGATATCCGTGCTGCGCGCGCGACATAATGATAATGAGCTAGTTTTTCCGTCTATTTTAATCTTTTCAACCCAAATTACTTACAAAAAGATGTCACATTTGATTGGTCCGCTAAATTTGTAGAATTAAGCAGCCAAACATATTTCAGCTGAATGCCTTACGTACTTGACGTCATTAATACAGGAGGTCCACACACTTTTGTACATATCAGATTTTCTGTTTGCGTTAAATAAATCAGTTTTCAAAATAAATAATCGAAGTACATCCTATTTTTGTTTGTACTCATTATTTCGGAATGTCTATTTTAAAAATTGGTGTTTGGATGCACATTTAATTGGGTTCTTTTTTTTTTCTCAAGAGACAATGATATGTCTGGGCGTTCACACACTTTAAGTAGCTCTCTCTCTCTCTCTCTCTCTCTCTCTCTCTCTCTCTCTCTTCTCTCTCTCTCTCTCTCTCTCTCTCACACACACACACACACACACACACTCTCTCTCTCTTCTCTCTCACACACACACACTCTCCTCTTTCACACACACACACATCTCTCTCTCTCTCTCTGTGTAATTATATTATATATGTGTGTGTGTGTAATTATATGTGTATATATGTTGTGTGTGTGTGTGTGTAATTATATTGTATATATATGTGTGTGTGTGTAATTTATGTAATATATGTGTGTGTGTGTGTGTGTGTATGTGTGTGTGTGTTGTGTGTGGTGTGTTTGTGTGTGTTGTAGAGGAAAGTGTACATATAACAAAACCACACTATCCTCTATTCTCAACCACATTTTGTCGGATTTATTCAAAGCCTTCACTCCTCACACACACACACACACACACACACACACACACACATATATATATATATATATATATAAGAGAGAGAGATAGAGAGAGAGAGAGAGAGAGAGAGAGAGAGAGAGAGAGAGAGAGAGAGAAAGAGAAAAGAGAATGGGGTAGTGTGGAGAGATAGAACTATATATTTATATTGACAAGAATATATTATTAAATAAGCTTTGTTCAGTCTGAAAACCAAGCCTAAGGTTTGATTATATTTAAAATCTATATTTAAATAGAGTGACTGATGAACAGAGAGAGAGAGAGAGAGAGAGAGAGAGAGAGAGAGAGAGAGAGAGGAGAGAGAGAGAAGAGGGAAAATAAGTAGAGGGTAAAATAAAAAATACTTATATTGACAATGATATACTGTTCTATTTATAATCATTTGTATAATTGATATATTTTATTTTAAAAAACAGTTATGTAGACACACACACACACACACACACACACACACACACACATATATATATATATATTTGTGTGTGTGTGTGTGTGTGTTGGCATCCTTCTGTCTACTAAAGACGATGGCGTAATGTCCAATTTTTTTCTCTACAACTGCGCGAGTGGCTGAACATACCAATTTTTGAATGGCAATCTCTACATAGTTTCCACTACATATATATATATATAATATATATATATATATATACAGAGAGAGAGAGAGAGAGAGAGAGAGAGAGAGAGAGAGAGAGAGAGTAGAATAAAAGTAGTCGTAATACGTATTTGACGGCATATAGGACGCACTTTTTCCAAGATTTTGGTTCAAAAATTGCCCTGCGTCTTATACATCGTAGGTGAAGTTTGAGACCTCCCGTAGGCCTAGGCTAATCCTCTCTATGATGCTCACTAACCCAGCTTACGCTCAGTACTTTTACCTACCCTAAACTCCATGCATCCTTATTTTATTGATGGTATTGTTATAATCAAGGTTAACAGGAGAGTATGATGGCGAAGAAACAAACAAACACAGGTTTTGAATTTCAACAAATTGTATAACAAATTGTTATTATTATTATAATTAATTTAATTATTATTATTATTTCCTACTATTAAGATGTCTTGTGTATGCTTATTGCTTGCCTGTACTGCCAAATTGCTTTTATACAGCTATGTTTCTGCTTGTGTAATGCACGGCTAGACTGTTTTCAACAATATATACTTAAATACACAAAGACTTCTTTTTCCTGAATTTGTCCTGCTGAAATGGGGTGCGTCTTATATGCCATCAAATACGGTAATTAACTCATATCTGAATTTTGAGGTGATTCATACCTTTTCCAAGAGTATCTATCCGAAAGTGAACATAATAGCACGACTAAAGTTCGAACTGGTTTGCTACGATGTTGTAGTTCAGAACGTTAGCCACTACACTACTTTTAGATAGATAGATAGAAATACAGATGTGGCATATGTTTCTCTTCCTAAGATAACTTAATTTATAGTGCTTAAGTTAATTAATTTCTAGAGAGGACTCGTCACTGGAATGCGTCAGGCCTAGGCTAATCTTCTCTATAATACTCCCTAACCCAGCTACGCTCAATACTTTTACTTACCCTAAACTCCATGCATCCTTATTTTTATTGCTGGTATTGTTATGCTTCTGCTTGTGTAATGCACAGCTAGACTGTTTTCAACAATATATGCTTAAATACACGAAAAAACTTTGGGAGTGCGTCTTATATATATATATTTACCAACCCCTCCGCACGAGCAGGATGCGACACAAGGTCAATTTCTTAAGCGGAGTCCAACAGGTTTGAATTCAGAGTTTTCCTTCTCCTAGACCGGTTGCCTAACCAAGGTTAAAGAGGCCAGTCTGCCCTACTATTTACCCATAGCTGGAGGGAGAGTAGGATTCATACCTTTCCCAAGGGTATTAGCGCTAAGTGAAATGCAATTACCACGTCCTGGATTTGAACTCAGGGCGACGAGTCCATTTCCCATGACTTTAACCATTACACCACGCGCTTCCTTATATGCCCGTGCGTCTTATATGCCGTCAAATACGGTAATTAACTCGTATCTGAATTTTGAAGTGATTCATACCTTTTCCGAGGGTAACTATCCGAAGGTGAACATAATAGCACGGCTGAAGTTCGAACTGGTTTGCTACGATGTTGTAGTCCAGAACGTTAGCCACTACACTACATTTATATAGATAGGATAGATAGATAGATAGATAGATCAGACATATATTTTCTCTTCCTAAGATAACTTAATTCATAGTGCTTAAGTTAATTAAGGGATAAGACTCTAGAGAGGACTCGTCACTGGAATGCGTCACTTTTATCACAAACTTAGTCCGAAAATAGGATCTGATTCTTGAAATCAGAAATAATTGCCGACACCTGTACGATTTCAGGTTTCATCCGCCGAGCAAGTACGTTGTTTCTTTTCGTGTACCAAATATCAAAATGTGTAAGAATATACGGGGCTGCACGTGTTCTGTGTAATTAGAAGAAAAACAAACCCATGTGATTCTCAGCTGCAGAACGTAATGCGCCGCATTTCGTGACTAATTGGTGAATATTTTATTTTCTTCTGTCCTATCGTGATTTTGAAATGATTGCCATGTGTTAATCTCGGGTCCTCCGAGACTTTGCCATTGTTCTGAGATTTCAATCGGTATAGGTCGACAATCAATATTTCATCTAAATATCGCATTTCACGATCTGGACTCGTACACGATTTATATATATATATATATATATATATATATATATATAATATATATATATATATATATATATTGAAAAAAACAAAGGATGTTTACAAATGTATGGGCTAATCAGGAGAGAATGTGCAAACCGTTTCGGGGCCTTTCTTTCTACGGTTTATATAGCAACACCGGCCCTCCTCACTGATGATGTGAGGACCCAAGTAATATCTGCATCGACCGCATGTGGATCGGTCTTCAACAAAAATATGACGGGAAGAAATGACCGTTAGCAAAAACAGAACGCTGCTAGTCAAAAGTTGGAATTATTCAAAAGAGAAAATGTACTGTCTGTATTAGAAATAAAATGAATTTTATTTAAAAATAAAATGAATTTTATTTTTAATTTAAAAAAAATCAGAAGCATTATAGTAAATAAGACTCAAAAGAGCCTGATGTAGAATTATTTAAAAAAGTGTATAATTATATAAAAAGTGTATGATAAAATATAAAAATTGTTCATAATACAATCCAACTGTTAAATAAGTAGCCCATAAGTATAGGTAAATCCGTAGTGTTTATGGGTTATTTTCAGAGGAGTAAACATTCATGTGTAGTTTTTTCATTGACAGGTATGTGAAATAAAATTGGAACTTAATCCGACAGTGTAAATATGATATATTTCCTGATGAGCCCATACATTTGTAAACATCCTTTGTTTTTTCAATATATTATATTTACACTGTCGGATTAAGTTCCAATTTTATTTCACACACACACACACACACACACACACACACACACACATATATATATATATATATATATATATTATATATGTGTGTGTGTGTGTGTGTGTGTGTGTGTGTGTGAGAAAAGGAAGTGAATCCGACGTATGTAGTATATTAAGAAAAATTGAAATGCACAATGCTTTTTTTCGATACACACACTTACACACTCTAATACTCACACCACAAAAGAGAATATTTGACGTCATATTTCAAACCGTCCACTTTTTCCAACATTCTCTTTTTTCAGACTTCAAATTTTAAACAGACTGTAAACAAGGAATATTACTCGCTTTTTTTTTATCATGTGATAAATCTTTTTTATCACCTTCCATATACCAACAAATGCCCTGAAGATGATCTAATTAATAGATCGAAACACTGCACCGTCGACCAATAAACTTACCACTTAACTCATTTAAATCTGTTTTTTCAATTTTTCTTAATATACTACACACACACACACACACACACATATATATAATATATTATATATATATATATGTGTGTGTGTGTGTGTGTGTGTGTATATATATATATATATTTAAGTTGGAAAATGGAAATAAATACGACAATATGTTGAAAGTATAAATGAATAAAGGAAAGGAAATGTTGAATGGATAAAAATGGTTTAATGAAATGCCAACTCGTCTTTCGACCGAGGTTTTGTCCATGTTCACATTGTATTCTATTTATTACTATTTCAAATATAAAATGAAATAATACTCAATAAAGTTTGTTTGTTAAAAAGCTGCTATATTATAGCCATAAAATAATATAATAATAATAGAAAAATTACATTGTGTACATGAACAAACCCTCGGCCGAAACATGTGTGGGCATTTCATTAAAATTTTTATCCATTCAACATTTTCTTTATTCATTTATGCTTTCAGCACACACACACACACACACACACACACACACACACATATATATATATATATATATATATATATATTGTAGTAGTATCGCACTAGATAATAGAATTAGGTGACAACCGTTTAGCTTTCTCCAATTCTAGTGACAGCAATAATATGTCTATATTCTATATTCTATATTCTATATTCACCTGGGTGATTCCAGTACGATGGGACTGTAAATTATACCATATATATATATATATATATATATATATATATATAAGTGTTACATAATTATGGATCCCTAATATCTGTTTAAGGAAGTATAGAAATCCTTATGGCGAACCGTACAGCTGATGGCCTTGAGAGTGAGTGACAATGTTTGACCTCACTCTGACCTTGCCTTGCGGGAATAGACCGTAAGAATCGGAAGGCAATAGAAGGCCCTCTTCCGGTTTAAGGTGTAAGCAACTCAGTTAGTCAGTTAGAGAGTTAGAACTTAGAAGCGAAGCTAGCAAGATGTGAGCCTCACTGCGTGATTGTCTGGTCTGGGGTCTACGAATAAAGTAAAATCATCGTAAATCGAAGTCTTGTTGTTATTACTAAACACTAACAATAGCACAAGGCTTCTGATAACAAGAAATCCCTAGCAACAGAACCAGACCCGGAATCCTCAATAGAAGACCAGACGAGACCTTAGAAGATATACCAGATCCGGCCAGAAGAATAGACGACAGAGTAAGAAGACGTAAGAAAGTATATAACATATAGATATTTAGTGCGTCAAAGAAAAGGCACTACGTAATATAAGTATTGGACAGAAAAAACAACATATAGTGAAAAAAACTGAGTCCTATGTCAGATTGCCGTAAGTTTTAACATTTTGGATTTGAGGATAAGGGAGTTCATACCTTTCCCAATGGTGTTAGTCCGAAAGTGAACGGAATAGTGCGACTGTTGTTCGAACCTACTTACTACGATATATCAGTTCGGCACGTTAGCCACTACGCTACTTTAAACTGCATCTAATGGTAAAGTTCCAATGTTTGAGTACTTCTGCGTCGCCATTACTCCCAGGTCCACTCAGATCCGTAGTGGTAGTACCTGTTAGGGTCCTATCTATAGGTTACATAGAAAAATGAACTTGAATTTTAACAAAATGTGTTTAAAATCTAATACCTATCAAGAATGAATAAAACAAAAGGGCTTTGGCGTAAAATCCAATCAACCACCAATCACTACGCTACGAGGACTATCCGGCAAACACAGGGATGGAAACTCATTAGCAAATGACCAATCACCAATAAGGATATCAAATCAATATAAAGAAAATTCTATAAATCGTCATATTTTTTATTTGGTATTTCTAAGAATTTTTGCTTCAATTAAGGGAGACTTGACAAAAATAATGAAGAAAAATAATCACTTCATTGATGTTTCAGTAGAATTCGTTGCAATAATTAAAGATAATTAAGCTTTTCCCTGTTCTTTTTCGTTCATTATATATATATATATATATATATATATATATATATATATATATATATATATATATAATATATATACATATATATATATACATATGTATATATATGAATATATACATATATATATATATATATATATATATATATATATATATATATATATTATACATATATATAATATATACATATGTATATATATGTATTCATATATATGTATGTGAAAATAAAATGAAATTAATCCGACAGTATGAATAAGATATAATGAAAAAACAAACGATGTTTTACAACTGAAATAGGTCATCAGAAGAGAAAGTGTGGCAAACCGTTCGGGGCCAATTCTCTGACGGTTTTTAAAAAGCAACACTCGGCCATCCTCAACTAATATGAGGACCCTTATTGCATTATAATGTATCAACGCACGTGGGTCGTATCAACAAAAACAAGACGGGAAAAAGCCCGTTAGCAAAAACAGAACGCTGCTAGTTCAACGTTGGAATTAATAAAAAAAAAAAAAAAATAAATTTGCTGTCTGCATTAAAAATAATATGAATTTTATTTAAAATAAAATGAATTTTATTTAAAAATAAAATTGAAATCTCATTTCAATTTTGAAATAATCAGAAGCATTATAGTAAAGAAATAAGACTCAAAAAAGTCTGATGTAAAGTATAGAAAAAGTGTAAATTGTATATTAAAAGTGTATATGGAATATCAAATTATATGTAATACAATCCAACTGTAAAAATAAGTAGCCACATTTATTTGATTAATTCCAAGTTTTTTGACTAGCTCTGTTTATATATATATATATATATATATATATATATATATATATATATATATATTCATACATAAAAATACATATATATATATGAATATATACACACATACATCGAACACTCCACCTGAGCGGTCTCTACGCAAATTGCACATGACGAACATCATGGACACATTTCCTACATTTAAGCCGTACTATATATGTGACGCGTGTGGCAGGGCCTGTCAGTCAAAGGCTGGGTTTCTCAGTCACTTACGGCCGCACACAAGAGAAAACCGGGAAAGAGGTTCATATGTATGACAGTGAATAAAAACCAAAGCTGAACGCCTGTAATATTTTGTGGCTCAACTAGGGAATAACCTGTATTAAACAAAATATTCAACAGAATGTCTGTTAAATTAAGTTACAGTTTTAGCGAAAATATGTTGCAACTTGAGAAAAGAAAAAAAAAGACATAGTCGAAAAATACAGAAAAAAATAGATCCCCCAAGCCATATAACAGATCTAAGAAAGAGTGTTCAGTAATTGGTGAATCTTTGACTAAAATATTTCGTAAGAAAGAAAGTTAGGATTATTAAAGAGAGAAAGTGAATTTGGAAGAGGGAGAAGAGAGAGAGTGAGAGAGAGAGAGAGAGAGAGAGAGAGAGAAGAGAGAGAGGGGGGGAATGGAAAGCATTGAGAGAAGACGATTAGAAAGAAAGAAAAATAAAGAGAATAAAAGAGGGGGAATTATTTAGATAGAAAATAATATAAAGAGAAATAACGAAAGAAGAAAAAAGAAAGAAAGAAGAAAGAAAGAAGAAAGAAAGAGGATTATTGAGAGAGAAAGAGAGATGGGATAATAAGAGAGAAATAGAATTAAAAGAAGAAAGAAAGAAAAGAAAGGAGGAAGAAAGAGGGATTATTGAGAGAGAAAGATGGGATAATAATAAGAGAGAAATAGAATTAGAAAGAAAGAAAGAAAGAAAAGAAAAGAAAGAAAGAAAGAAAGAAAGAAAAGGATTATTGAGAGAGAAAGAGAGTGGGATAATAATAAGAGAGAAATAGAATTAGAAAAAGAAAGAAAAGAAAGAAAGAAGAAAGAAAGAAAAAGAAAGATTATTGAGAGAGAAGAGAGAATGGGATAATAATAAGAGAGAAATAGAATTAGAAGAAAGAAAAAAGAAGAAAGTGTAGGAATTATTAAGAGAGAAAGAATAATTAGAGAGAAGATAATTCGAAAGAAAGAAAGAGTAGGATAATATTAAGAAAATAAAAGAATTCGAAAGAAAGAACAAAAGAATAAAAGAAAGAGAGTGTGATGATATTAAAAGAGAAAGAGAATTGGGGGAAAAAAAGGAGAAAGAAAGAACAAAAGAAAGAGTAGGAAGTATTAAGAAAAGCGCAAACAAGAATGGAGAAAAGACAGTAAAACTAAAAACAAAAGATACTGAAAACTGTTCTACATCAATGAACATAAAAACAACAATGATATAAATAACAATTAAAAAAATTCACCGGTTTAAGCCCCACCCCATTCAACAGCACTGTAAAAAAAAAAACAAAGTAAAAAGAGAATTTATCAACTTAATTGACAAACACTTTCCCAAGAATAATGTATAAAATAAAACATTCAAGAGAAATTCTGTCAAATTAAATTACAATTGCACAGAAGTATGCAACAACTACTAAAATAACATAATCGAAACCAAAAGGGAAATGTAAACACAAACACCGCCCCTTATATTACTGTAGATGTAATAACGAGAATGCACTCAATGGTGACTGCTTGACAGACAATGACGCTTACTAATCGACCGTAAAACTGAAACTGAAATCAACATAACCTATATGGAAACATGGAGTTTACAATTACAATACTTCTATTTGTTGCATAATTAATGGATACCCTATCAATTATTAAAGCCAGGTCGCACAAAGCGCTATGGGTATTATGTAACCCCGTACTACCTGCTTCATGGATCATCGGCGGCTAAACTGGTACCCTCCACCAAGCTTGACTAGTGAGGAGGGTGGCTAGACACCCAGCAGGACAAAAAACAAAAACTTTGAAAGGGCGGAGGAAGCTTCTCGCTCAACGGCCATCTAGCACATTAATGTGAGAACTAGTCGCCATTTTTCGCGAACCCGTCCAAGTTTGGAGAGATAAAAATTGACATGACTCCGCCAATTTTTG
>CM042157.1:22394197-22407838 GCA_023376005.1 Doryteuthis pealeii
TGAGCTTATGTCATTGACACTTGGATTCTCTTGGACGACGGACTTACAAAGAATACTATAACACCGGATTCTTATTGGCTTGCTTACTTACTTATTACATCTGGAACTAAGGATGCCGACCAGATACTTAACATTTTACAATGGGAACCCAACCGGTTTACGGATCGTCTAGTGTTTGTTAAAATTCCAGTTGCAAATATAATAAGATAGAAGGCATATAATTTAGCATGAACTGGCAGGTATGTTATTTAAACAAAACCAGAAAATGTTGTTATGCACGTTCGTTTAGACGAGCCATGACAGCTCACTCGGGTTTTTCTGATTTACAGTAAGAAAGATGTAATAATGATAAAGGCAAAAACATTTTTTGTTACTTTGTTCTCAACAAAATTTCTCTGTAATAAACAGGGAAAAAAAACACAAAAAAAAACAAAAAAAAGCAAACAAAAAAAAAAAGCAAACAAAAGCAAAAACAAACCAACAGACCAACAAATAAACAAAAAAACAAAAAAAAAAAAAAAACACACACACACACACACACACACACACACACACACACACACACGGAACATTACGGGATATGTTATTTGTCAATTTTTTTTTTCCTTTTCACGAAAAAAGATTTTTTCTTTATTTTCTCAATTAACATAAATATTTACACCTGTTTGATGTCAATAAAATGTACTCAGTACGATTTACGAACCGACTGAGACATTAAAAATAACTGTTTATTTTCGCCAACCATTCATTTAATATAATTACTATAAAGTTCTACGAGTGTTAGGTCATCGAGGTATCATGCCAAGTAATCCTCCTTCATTACATCATTTCGAGCAATAGACATTATACGAAGGCGCCCCACACCTCTCCAATTAATACGCAACTGTTTTAATGCATTTCATGGTACCAGGAACAAGGAAAAATCCTTTATTTGACCTATTATTGAGCGTCTGAGATGAATTGACCTTTAGATGGTGCGCTGGAAGTACCTTGCTTATTAGCCATAAATTTGGAAAAGATAATTCGTGCTTTTCATATATGAAGAGAAACTAGCAGATATGTTATTTTTGACTTGAAAAGTATTATTTGAAATTATATATATATATATGTGTGTAGATAAGAGAGTTTTATAAATTGCTTGAAACATTGTGTATATATTGGTTTGGAGGTTGATTTTGAAGGCTATCACAATGCAGGTATAAAGAATAAGGTAACAATGGTGTTGTGTGTTAACCTGTATTTTATTCTTGAATTTTCGAGACAAAATCTCTTTTTCAGAAGATCACTGGAACTGAAGTCGTCTTGTTATGGCATTTAACTAGAAATGCCATAACAAGACGACTTCAGTTCCAGTGATCTTCTGAAAAAGAGATTTTGTCTCGAAAATTCAAGAATAAAATACAGGTTAACACACAACACCATTGTTACCTTATTCTTTACCCTGCATTGTGATAGCCTTCAAAATCAACCTCCAAACCAATATATGTGTGTGTTTATGCGCGTGCGTGTGTGTATGCAGTGATATATATTGAATTTTATTTGTTATTATGTGTGTGTGTGTGTGTGTGTGTGTGTGTGTGTGTATGTATGTGCGTGCGTGTGTCTTTGTGTGTGTGTGCGGAAAAATATAGAAAAACATGAAGTATTTCAAAGGATTAATATTCATTCTTGATAGTAATGTCAACACGATAACGTTTGGGTTTTTGCAACCTTCTTCAGGACACGTGGTAAATTCTTGTGTTGGAGATGTTAAGCGTCTTTCTATCCTGGCCTGAAACAATCAGCATGTCTAGCAGCACCGATGAGGACTGTATATGGATGACAATATATATATATATATATATATATATATATATATACTAGATGCTCACCGGAACGGCTTGAATACAGACACCGGCACTTTAAATGCATACTCATAATACAAAAACACCCCCATACCACCAACCCCTTGACTCCATCACACGACCACACACAGAGAACAAACTCATTAATCACCAACGGACCAACCAGTAACAAGCACCACCACACCATTCCAACGTACCGGACAAGCAGCCACAAGATCACTACTACGATTCCCGGTCAGGAAGAAGGGACGTGACTGTACCTGAAAATTCACCACTACGTCTAAATAAAAGAAACTAAAAAGAACTACAGAGTTTTCTGATATTTATTCCTTAACTAACATATAGCATAATATAGTACGTTAATGCTTCACACCTATGCCCAAACCTGGTATATGTATTTCCAACAATGGATACAGATACAAAAATACATCTCAAATATATATATATATATATATATATATATATATATATATATATATATATATAAAGAGAGAGAGAGAGAGCAAGAGAGAGAGAGAGAGTGTGTGTGTGTGTGTGTGTGTGTGTGAGAGAGAGAGAGAAGAGAGAGAGAGAGAGAGAGAGAGAGACGGAGGTATATAAAAACTATTTAAGTACGTCAATCTGTGTACATGCCTGGGGGGATGATATTAGCGAAACGAAATGATCAAAATCATTCCATTATCACTTTGTTTTAGCTCGAAGACATAATGCTGATCATAGATGACTTGAGCACATGATGGAAAATTGACGGTTGACTTTTTTTTCCGTTCAGACGAAAAACGATTAGAAACATCGACAACAAATGTACGTTATTTTTTTGTTTGTTTTTATGCATCTCAATAAACTACGCTTGTTATTGTAAAGCTGCTTTTGTATTCCTTTGTTTTCTTTTTCTTTTTTTCTTTATTATTATTATTATTATTATTATTATTATTATTATTATGTTATTGTTATTATTACAAGCTTAACAATGCGTAACTGAAATCGACAGACATGCATACACGAAAAGACCGGAAAACATCGGCCAAATTGATATTTGTACTTCAAGGTGATTTACCCTGTAATTTGAATATTTTGTTTCATTTTTTGTGCAATTTCATTTCTGGACTAAGTCACTAATTTAATTGGACTCGGATTTTTTTCTTTCTCTCTTTCTTTCATCTCCATTCTCTGTTATTGTAATTTTTGTTGATTTTCTTCTTGGCATTTATACGTTTATAAATTACAGTGAACCAAAGTTTGTTTGATATTTTTAAATTATAAAACACGAAGTCTTTTCCAGATACTCAAAAAGTGTCAATAGTCGTACGTGGGAGTACCCGTGGTGCAGTGGTTACTATACTGGTCTGTGACTTCAAAGTAAGTGTGTTCGAACTCCAGCCTCGCTGTTAATTTTTTCCGACATGTCAACCTGTTGTATTGTCCTCGGCCGGAAAACAAAGCTTCCGGCAAAAAGACAAAGAGAAATATAAAAAAATATATTAAAAAAAAGGGGGAAACGGAAGCGAGGCTTTCCGGTCAAAGAAGCAGGGAGAAGATAAAGGAATGTATAACAAATATCCGTTATCAGATCAAAAGATAAAGATGTGTAGGAGTATCTATCAATATAAAAGGCCTGAGGGTTCGAGCTGACAGTCAGTTAGACAGGAGACAGCGGACGGAGAACAAGTGAGCGACAGACGCTCACGGTCCATTGCAGCCAACGGATGTGGAACCCACCAGCCCCCTTTACCTCACCATCGCCAGCCATCTCAATAGTTGTAGTCATTGTCAACCCTCGGTCATTTCATTGTCAACGCTCGCCACCCACCACGTACAGCCGAGAAGAAGAAAAAAAAGTCAAAACTCCTACTATACGCATGTGTTGTAGATTTCATTAAACGACAACTACATACTTCGCTACGTAACCATATATATACCCGCAACGACTACTTATTTACACGATTTAGGGTAGCGAAGAAGGCCGCTACGTAACAAACCCTTTCTGAGTTATTTTATACCGAAGACGTTTTGTTTTATTCATTCTTGAGAGGTATCCAATTTCTTTTTTTAAATTCAATTGTATTTATACTCATTTTTTATCCATTTAACCCATATATGGCACCCTAACAGGTACTACCACTCCGAATTACCTGGGTGTAACAGCGATGAAGAGGTACTCCAAATCTCTCAGAGGTCAAGAACTGGAATTTCACCACGAGATGCAGTTTGACATTATACCCAGGACACACGCACTATCACGTTCATTTTCGGAATATATTACCACTCAAGTCACAATTCCCTTAGTTATTTACATCACATTCTCCATGATTCTATTTTTATTTAAGCCTCAATTATTAATAAAATTATTTTACGTCATTAATACTGTTGATACAACAAAATAGCGATTTACAGTGGGAACGAGAAGGCTAATTTGCATATTGATATTAAGAATTTGATTTTAATAAATATGTGCTTGGTATTATTGATTTCTAATTGGTTTTATATTAATGAATATGAGCAAAAATCTCTTCAATAAATCTTAAACGAAATCCAGTATGAACCCGTTATCCCCAAGCTGTGGGTTAAATAGTATCACCTACAGAGGATTTTACTGGGGGGGGGGATTTTACCCTTTTTCAGGGGTGTAGTTGCAGTTGGTGTAGTCTTCTGTCCCAGCTGACAGGGATATTATTGTAATGAAGTGTAGGATTTGAATTTAACATTTTCTGGAAAATACAGTATATATATATATATATATATATATATATATATATATATATATATATATATACCAACCCCTCCGTACGAACAGGATGCGTCAGTAGATCAATTTCTTAAGCGGAGTTCAACAAGTTTGAATTAAGAGTTTTCCTTCTTCTAGGCTGGTTACTAAGCCATGGTTAAAGAGCCTTGTGCTGCCCTACTATTTACTCCAAGCAGGAGGGAGGGTAGTTGGATGCATACCATCCCCATTGCTCACTGGAGCACTCTGACCCGGAGTGGTAGTACCTATTAGGGTTCCATCAATGGGTTGAATAGAAAAAGATGAGTTTATAATACAATTGTGTATCCATTAAGAATGAATTTATTTCAGAAACATTGTCGGCATTAAATGGCCCACTGAGATTGATGTGTCGTAAAACAAACCAAACCAAACCAAACCCAAGGGCATAAGTGCAAAGTGAAACGCAAATATATATATATATATATATATATATATATATATATATATATATAATCCAAAAGTCCAGAGAAGAAATCTTCCTTACGACACAAGAGTTTTATTTAAAAAAACAAGTCGCAGTTTGAGAGCAGTTTGAGATATATATATATATATATATATATATATATATATATATATATATATATATATATATATATATTAATAACATAGTTTGCAATATTTATAAGTAAAGAGTGCTCAAAATAATTGATAGTGTATCGAAGACATAAAGTCAACTGCACTTGTTAACCGACAGTTTCTCGCATATGCGATTTTTAAATTAAACCAGTAAATGCTCAATTGAAATCCAAACTACATTTTCAATATTCTATTGTATTTTTTGTCTTTAAGCATTTTTTACAAAGTTTCAAGTATTCCTATGAAACACCAATAATTTCTTCACTAATGATGCGCTTTCAAGTAACTCTTAATAATAATAATAATAATAATAATAATAATAATAATAATAATAATAATAATAACGCATAAAATTCTCTGGGTCTTTGAGATAAAAACGGATCACCTTATCCCAGCAAGAAGACCAGACCTAGTATTGATTAATAAAACAGAAAGAACTTGTCAACTGGTGGATTTTGCAGTTCTAGCAGATCACATGGTAAAACTGAAGGAAAACGAAAAGATGGACAAATACCTGGACTTTGCCAAAGAACTGAAAGAGCTATGGAATATGAAAGTCAAAGTTACACCAATTGTAGTTGGTGCACTTGGAACGGTCCCAAAAAGTTTGGGAAAAAGACTAGAAAATCTGGAAATCAGAGGACGAATTGAGACCATCCAGACTACTGCACTGTTGTAATCTATCAGAATACTCAGAAGAATCATAGAGACCTGAGGAGACTTATTGTCACTCAGTCTCCGGGGAAATATCAGCTAATGCTGGTGTGAAAAACTAATAAATTATAATAACAATCCTTGATAAACAATATGAAAATCAAATCACCCTGATCAGATAAAATTAAGAATTCTTCTTAGCTGCAGCCGTATCGGTACTACTGTATGGCTGCACCATTTGGACTCTAACAAATCGGCCAGAGAAAATGCTTGGTGGGAACTACAGAGGACAAATCGCCAGTTACATTCCCCACGACGATAACTATTACGTATAAGCGAGCCTTCCTTTAATAAATATTACGATTTAATAAAATCTAGAATGGTTTCCCGCGCAGGCAATGTATCTAAAATGAACTGTTAATTATATCCGCAATGGCGTTTGATTTGTATCACTTGAGGCGACTGAAATATTGTAGTCGTGAAGCACTCTATCAGGCTAAATGAAATGGGAAAACACTGAGAACGTCGTGTTGACAGCAATCTCCTGTGAGTAGAGAATCGGGCGCGAAGTGAATCAATTGAAACAATGCATTAAGTTGAAAAGTATCAGTTGTGACATCAGTGATGCATTGTGGCTTTGGCCATTTTGGTGACAGAATCCTTCGATGTCTGTGTCGGCATTTGTCATATATATGATGGTCATCTTGACAATCAATCAGCATTCTCTTGGCTTGTTTCTTGGGACAAGAATCGGATGAAGGAAAGGAGTGTATTTTTGTTGTTTAGTCTTGCCATGCGATGTCAATGATTTCTCTCTGTCAGACACCACTTGACTGGCCCATAGCATGCAGTAATCTGCATTGGATCAATGCTGCTGTCTAGTGCGTCTCTGATCTCATACATATACATGCTACTCTTCGTTGCTTAACTATTCTGACTTCAATTTGTAAACTACATGTCTGTCTGTGAATCAATAGCAATTTCTCTCTTCTTAATACTATAAACTATCTAAAATAATATATATCTGTATTAGATATAGGTAGATATGTAGTCAGTTGAGTACTGAGTCGTAGTAGACGAGAATCATATGAATACTGAATCGAAAGTCAAGCAGAATTAGATATGAATTCGAGTACAGACAGTTACGTAGCAATGGAAGATAGAAATTATTCTTGTAAGATAGTGAATTGAAGAGACACAGTCTCCAAATGATATTGAAGTGGAAAGAGATTGACTGTCAACCATTATTTGGAATTATGGTCCGTGTCACAATATAATACTACATCATGCTACTAATAAATCATTGCGAAGATGCAATAATTTCATATAGCTATTACAATATTACAATAAGCGTTTGGCATAGTATGAAGCGCGCAGTGTGCTAATTTGGTCAGCTCACCATTGCACACATTAACTCAAAACGCACATGCCTCAGACATACTCCCTCATCGTCACATCTGAGAGAGCGTACAACAACCACGTAGCAACCTCTACACAGAACACCACCTACAATACAATCTAGCAATTCTTATCTATAACTTTATGATTTTGAAGTATTTAAATTATTTTTAAATATAATTAATTAAAGCTAAAAATATAATTTCAATAACTCCTATAAATGAATCCATAAATAGAGAATCCATGTATTACAAGAAAAGATTAGTGTAATTTTATCCTGAATTTATTTTCCTATGATGTTAAAACTTAATATAAGTTATTCTATATATAAAGATAGTGCTCAGTTCAATTGAGAAAACGGCAGTGATGGAGTAAGTAGCTAAGTTTCACATTTACGTACTTTTGTCTATCCCTAACTACCCCCACTCTGTTGTCAACAATACTTTTTATGTTCTCATTGACCAACTAATCATGAATGATGAGATATTTATTGATATAATCTATAATGCCATTCTGTATTAGTATTTTCTAACTTTATGAGTGATCACTAATAAATTTCATTATCAGCATTAAATATACCCTCACTAATTTAAATACTTGAACGCCAGACCTAGAGCAATCATATTTTGCTAGTTAGATATTATAATAATGAGTTTGATATTTATATGATTTTCACATCATCATAATCTTCATAAGTTTCTTGGTTAAGCTCACAGACCATTCAGATGAAGCATAGATGGTTGTATATTGTCAAAAATAACTAGTGTGAGAGAGCATCCGTATAAAATCACCAATTGTTAGTCAGTCTTATATATGCACCCGTTTTTTTCTACGGCGTACAGCGGACAATACATGAATAAAGCTCAAAAAATGTCTTTTTTATAAAACTAAGTGCTGAGTTTGAACGCCTTCCTATCGTCATGCGTAGGCCTATGTATTCACAGTGAAATATATATGTAATGTCATGACTATTAAAATTATGTTATCTTTAAAAATAATACATATTAATCAAATTACTAAACTTACTGCATATGAGTTAATAGCATGCGGTGTCAAATGAATTTTTATACATTTCTTTTTAAGTAACAATAAATCAATAACATCTATATAATAATATAAAGATCCACGCTAAGAAAAATATGAGTAAACGCCTCTAAAACCAATATTTTTCCTTGTTTTTTTTTTTGTTTCTATCTAATTTATGTAATTTATTTATTTGGAGGTTATCAAATTAAAAAAGAAAAAAGTGAGTGGGAAAATAAAAAACATTATAATTAGACATATCATAGTAGTGTCAAGTTATCATAGAGTAGTTAGTTATAAGTGATGGGATGATAATAAGTATATATGTATAGTGATGAGATGCGTCACTGTTTCAGCTTTGCTAGAATGTGTACCAAAGGCAGTATTATTGGTAGAGTGCTCAATATAAAATGAGAGCTGTTATATAAATAATATTTAAATATAATAAGATTATTGTCTAAATATTTAGACGATATATTTAGTATGCAGGCATAACAATGATTATATAACTATTCAATCTTAATAAACACATTCATTATTGTCCCATTGAGAACATTTATTGTCCAATTTTGGGCAGCTATTTAGTATATTTTAAATGCACCATATTCCAATAATTCGCTATCTATCTATCATTCCTTTATGTATATCTTATTATATATATATATATATATATATATATATATATGTGTGTGTGTGTGTGTGTGTGTGTGTGTGTGTGTTGCGCCCGTGCGTGTGTGTATGTGTGTGTGCGTGTATATTGTGGGTGCGAAAAACAACTGCGCCTATCTATCTTAGTAAATACATGAATTATTGTCCAATATTTAGTAGCTATATTTAATTGCAGCAGATTCCAATAATTCTCTCTCTCCCTCTCTCTGTCTCTCTCACTCTCATTCTCCTCTCTCTCTCTCTCTCTCTCTCTCTCTCTCTCTCTCTCTCTCTCTCTCTTGATATATATATATATATATATATATATATAATATATATAAATTTATCAAGGGAATGTATTATTATCTAATATTTAGCAGCTTTATTTAATATGCCAGCACTTTCCAATATTCTCTCTCTCTCTCTCTCTCTCTCTCTCTCTCTCTATCTCTCTCTTCTCTCTCTCTCTCTCTTATATAAATATATTAATATATATACATATATATATGCATATTTAAATATACATAAATGTATATACGTGTGTATGTATGTTTGTGTGTATGTATCTTAATGAGAACATTTATTATTGCGCAATATTTAGCAGTTAAAATGCACACATGCAAATAATTAACTGTATACGTATTCCAGCTTGTTTCGTTCTATCTATCTATCTATCTATCTATCTATCGCAGTCTTTTACTATCTATCTATCTATCCTATCTATCTATCCGTCTCATTATGTTCTATCCATATATATATATTTTAATGAGGACATTCATTATGGTCTACTCTCCCAGGAAAAAAATAGGAAATTAGCACACTTATAGAATGTCCCTCGTGTTTATCTTATTTTTCTGTAAATAAATTAATAACAGTTAAGATGAAAAACGCAGTTCTTTAATAACTAATTATTCTGACTTTATATAAAATACTAGAAGCGGCCACCCGGTATCGCCAGGGTAGAAGGGGGATTTTTAAAAAGTTAGTCCCGCGGATCCATTATTACTCAAATCGTGAGTTGGATCCTCGTCGGATGCCCCATTAAAATCCCCATGTAAAAAAATACCTTGCATTGATCCAGACACTCTGAAAATAAACGTTAATGTCTACTATTCAAAATTTTAAATGCAAAAAAATATTCCATTCTGTTATCATTTAAATTTTTTTTTTAATCCTTTTCACAAATATAAATCAAATCTTTATTATTTTTGCTCAAAAAGCAAGCCCTGGTGATATCTAATGTTTATATATATATAAAGTAAAAGTCGTCGGGGCCTAAAGTCGGTATCAGCCAATCAGCGAGGGAGTTTATCCCCTTTTTACTAGCGCTAGACCAAGGAGATTGTTTTTTGGCATCTGAGGTGGAGCGCCACACCTACCAACAGCTCCTTACTTTACCGCACAGATCCCTGTGCTACTCATACGCTGAGTTGGCGAGGACCGGAATCGAACTAGAAACCATGTGGTTTCTAGCCGAACGGCCCTGATACTTTGTCGTTAATTGTTTTATTTTCGAATTTCCTCCGAACATACACTCAACTGCCCTTTATACATGTATAGATGGATTGCTTAAACTAAGTAGATTAAATTACATTAAGTTATTCCATTTTTCCTCTGCATGACTTCGAAGAAATATTATACCATTAAAATTCTATGTTATTCTTCACGTATTCGGTTATTGGGACAAGTCTAGAGCCTAGTCTGTCCTATCATTTATTAATTCCTGTGGGAACAGATATAGATCCATACTATCGCCAAGGTATTAGCGCCGAATTAAATCGCAGCAAGCTGAGTCCAGATCATTTCCTGTGTCACCAATTGATAACCACACGCGCTTCCTGGTATTAAAAAGTTGGTTTTTATTTTCATATCAGTGCGCTCTGCATGATCAGTTTGTAGCTCCCGGGTACTTCGCCTTGAATGAATTTATATTATCGCTACTCATCAAAATTCTATGGGGATTTTATAAACTTAAATGTAGGAAAGTTATCGCACCGTAAATATATAAAAAAATAGGACCGTGCCAAACTATGTGGACTTAATGGTTTGGTTTGTTTACGGCATATCAACCTCAGTGGGTCATTTAATGCCGATAAACTTTTGAAATAGATTAATTCTTAATGGATACACAATTTTATTTTATAAATATATTTTTCTATTTAACACAGTTGGGACCCTAACAGGTACTACCACCTCGGGTCAGAGTGGACCAGGGAGCAATGGTGATGAATGAAGATAGAGTTTAACGTCATTCCCAGAACATGTAGTCCCTCAGAAACACGCCTTCTAGCAGCCATATGATAAAAAGGGTTGGGGCTTACCATAAGGGCAATAGGGTTGGGGCAATCGTATAGGTGCCTACCACCTATACGATTGCCCCAACCCTATTGCCCTTATGGTAAGACGTGACCAGCCGATTGATCCGAGGGGGCCTCTCCGACCGACCGACCGTCTAGCTTAAATAAATGTCTAAGTGGAATGTTGCAGGTCATGGATTGCTCATCCACCAAGAATCCGTCCTTAAGCATCACGGGTCGCCACCCATGGCCAACAGGTGACCCCATTTGGGGGAGTTTGAGGTGCAGTCAGTGTATTCTAACGCTCCACCGATAGGGTGGGGACTTTGCTGAAAAATGTTTAAGTTTAAGAAGAAAAAATAATGAGGAGACAAACTAGATGGGGGTAGTGGGGTTTTGGGGATGACCATAAAAGGCTGAATACATCTGTCCAAGAGAACAGACACCAATGTGTCTATTGGTCAAGACACCAATGCGTCTTGACAAATAGACACAATAACGATAATTCTAATTCTCCTAAAGTTAAACAATTGAGAAATTTTATAAAATAGCTTTATGAATTAAAAAAAAAGAAAAGAAATTAAAAAGCCTCATATTAATAAAACTTGAACTCCTAAATCTTGTGTATATTTCCCACCCTTGGAAAATTGGCTCTTGTAGTTTCTATAATAATCTAACAATTCAAAATTCGTTTTGTTTTGGTTTGGTTTGTTTTGTTTTATGGCATATCAACCTCAGTGGGTCATTTAATGCCGATAAAGTTTTAAAATAAATTAATTCTTAATGGATAATACAATTTTTTTATAAATACATTTTTCTATTTAACCCTAACAGGTATCACCACTCCGGATCAGAGTGAACCGGGGAGCAATGGTGATGAAGGGTTGCTCCACATTCCCCAAACCTCCAAAACTGAAACCTTACCATCAGATAGATTTTAACGTCATTCCCAGGACATGTAGACCCACAGCCACCGCCTTCTAGCACCCATATGATAAAAAGGGATTGGGGCTTGCCATAAGGGCAATAGGGTTGGGAAAATCATATAGGTGCTAGGGCTTGACGTGACCAGCCGATTGATCGGAGGGAGCCTCTCCGACCGCCCGTCTAGCCCAAGATAGGGCCAAAGTGGAGTATTGCACGTCATGAACTGCTCATCCACCTGGGTTCTATCCTTAAGCATCACAGGTCGCCACCCACGGCCAACAGGTGGCCCCATTGGGGGAGTCTTACCCCTCTGCAGAGGTGCAGTCGGTACATTCTAACGCCCCAGCGGACAGGGCGGTCAAAATTTGTCAATGAATTAATACTGTCTTCAGTTGGAAAGAAAGTCCTGTCACTTGTTTTCTTCAAATGAAAACTTGAAAATTGTTTGATTATCTTTATGAATTGAATTAGATTTTTCAATTTTCATTTTTGTCTGTTATTTTTGTGCTATTCATTTTTTATTAATTTTTTAAAATTAGTTCGACCTTTGGTCATCGTCAGGAGAAAAAAAGTTATCAAGAAAAAATAATTTTAGAAATTTGAAAAAAAAAAAAATCTTTTAAAGTGTTTAACAAGAAGCAGCAGATAATATACTCGTATAGTGACAGGTCCATTTTGAGTGATATAAGTATATATATATATATTATATATATATACTATAGATTATATATATATATACTTTGGTGCCGGTACCAAGTTTCTTGATACAAGTGATTCCTAGGTGGTCCTAATTCTTCTACCAGTAGTTTGTTGTAGAGTTCAGGTCCGTATGAGAGCTCAATGTTTAATTATTGTAAACAGAGCAAAGTTATTTGGGAATAAAAGGCCTTAAAATACCATGGGTATCGTGTTATGGACCATTTCCACTGCGCAGTTGGGTATCGTGTTATGGACCATTCCACTGAGCATACTCCGCGAGTGCGAAATGGTCCATAACACGATACCCATGTATTTAAGGCCTTTTTATTCCCAAATATATATATATATATATAATATATATATATATATATATATTATATATATATATATATATATCCTGTAGTTTACAGACCTGAGTTCTCTGGTGATTGTAAAACATATATCTACGTAAGTATGTATGAATTAATTATTTATTCGCTTCTGACTGACAGTCAGTGACGGCCGTGATGGTAGGAGCTTGACAGACGAACATTTCTGTCGGTTTTGCTCCCGGTAGAAGTGGATGATAAAAAAATCGAGCCGCACTGATGAGACGTAAACGTCGAAACACGTGTCTGTGGGTGACTAATTTATATATATATATATATATGAAGAGGCCAAACGACTTTTTCTCGATTTGTTTACGTTTTACATTTAAACCGATATGCATGCCTAATTCATTTAATTATAATTAATTAATTAACAAATTAGGTATGACTTTAATTAAGCACATAGTCTCCTTAAAAAAATATATATATAATCTCTCTTG
>CM042157.1:22407938-22417938 GCA_023376005.1 Doryteuthis pealeii
GAGAGAAGAGAACCCTATCAATTATTTAAGCTAGGTTGCACAAAGCGCTAAATGGGTATCGATATGTAACCGCCTTACTACGCTGCTTCATAGTCGGATCATCGTGACTAGAACTGGTACCGCGCTCCACAGCTGGACTGGTGAGGAAGGGTGGCCATAGACACCCAGCAGGACAAAAACAAAAACTTGAAAGGGCGGAGGAAGCTTCTCGCTCAACGGCCATCTAGCAACATTATGTGAAGACCCTAGTCGCCATTTTTGCGCGAACCCGTCCAAGTTTGGAGAGATAAAAATGACAATGTATCATCCGCCAATTTTTGGAATTGAGCTCAATCTTTTTCGGGATTGTCAAATGTTAACATACTCCATCTAGCCCATTAACATGTGAGAACTAGTCGCCATTTTTTCGCGCACCCGTCCAAGTTTGGAGAGATAAAAATTGACATGACTCCGTGCACAACTTATTTTGGATATTGGGAGCTCAAACTTTTTGGGATTGGTCAAATGTTAACATACTCCATCTAGCCCATTAATGTGAGAACTAGTTCGCCATTTTTCTTGGTCTGAACCGTTCAAGTTTGGAGAGATAAAAATTGGACATGACTCCGCCAATCTTGGAATTGGAAGCTCAAAACTTTTTGGGATTGTCAAATGTTAACATACTCCATACCTGTAAAAAAATTCAGAAAATTGAAGGGGTGGTGATGATTTATGACTTTTTTTCCTGAGACTGAATTTGTGACTGGAATCCTTGAGGGTGGCCCTGCGGCGGGCAGGGCCACGCCTCAGACCAAAAGTTACAGGTGGTTGAATCCAAAACACCCCAATAGAGCGTCAAAATCCAGAACCAGCCATTCCAGCTTGAAGCCTGCCGCGACCAGTGGCTTTGTATCAGTCAACGGTGGAGGCACTCGTTTAATGCTTCGTTCGCAGCCATGGAAGATGAAGATGATTATGATAAATAAGTCTTAGTCAAAACTCCTCTTGAAATTTACAGTACTGTTCGTATTCCATAATCAACGTCCGTGCTGGAATAAGCCAAGCCTATTAGTTAACTCTCAGCCTGAAGCATAATAGCCCAGGTAATGAACCCAATATATATTTTATCATTTTCTCATAGATTTAAAATATAAATCTTCACTATATCTCAAGACATAGTATAGTTATAGGCATTGAACCAATTTTAGACATTTCTCAGAAAAGATTCGCAAACTTTTTGATAATTTTTCCAGTCATCATAGATATTTAAATGAGATCGCATACAAGAGGCGTATTAAACTTGTGCTGAGATGTTTAGCAAAGGACATCAAAGGAATAAAGTGAAACTGCGTCACGATTCCCTCTTTGATTCATTTACGACATGCGCGGTATTAGATATCTATATTTGAAGCGCGTGATATTGGAAAGAATGCAGTATGCAAATAGTGCTTATACGTATCTAATTAGCTTAGTCTAGCACCAAAACCTGAACATCCGGGAACGTCGATAAGAAAGGAAAGTTCGCTGTGTCATAGGATTTCAGTTATTTTACTGTATACTAATTTTGCTTTGTGATGACAAAAGGCCAAGTTGAAATTATGCTGCACTACCGTTAAATATCTTGATTACTAATTTACTAAGATCAAATCTTAATATGACACATAGATCTATCTTATTTCAATTTCTTTATATAGTATCATATATATATATTATATATATATTTATAGAGAGAGAAGAAGCCGAGAGAGAGAGAAGTATGACACAAGTCTCTACATAGTAAAGCTTAAAGTTCACTATTACAACAGATCTGTTTGCTCTTCAGTCTCTTCTGATCTCTCTTTTCAGTCAATCCTGTCTGTCTGCCTCTCTCTCTCGCTCGTCTCTTCTCTCTCTCAGTCTGATATATATTATGAGATATATATGAGTAATATATATATTGAAACTATAATATGTATGATCTATGTGATTTATGGATATTTAAGCTATTAACGATCTTGTTTCATATCTATTCATTGTCATTCTATCTAACTGAGTCTCAGTGGATCGTATAGTATATATAGTATGTAGATCTTATATTAAGTTAAAAATTAAGATATACAAAGATAGAGAAGAGGAGTAATTGGTAATATTGACTTGAAGGCATTGTAATATGTTATAAATAGATAATTAGTAATTTGAGGAAGGCAAATACTAGCGTCATGAAGAAATAATCAATAAAAACAAAAAGTTTTTTTTCTTACATTTTGAATCATCTCTTGATGATGAGAGTCATGCTTGTGAAATGGCGATAAGACAAAAACAACACTTTTTGTTTTATTTATTATTTTTCATACGCATTGTATTGCCTTCAATTAACTAATAAAGTAGTAGTGTATAGTTTACAGTGAGGGAGATAGAAAGAAGAAGAAAGTGTGTGTTGGTGTCAGGAGAGAGAGAGATGAGAGAGAGAGAGAGAGAGAGAGCAGAGAGAGAGAGAGAGAGAGAGACGAGAGAGAGAGAGATATGAGACAAAACGAATACTTACGACCATAGATATCAGAGAGAGAGGAGGAGACCTATTTAGCCTATCATATTAAAGAATTTGGTCACTAATCAAAATAGTATAAAGATGCACATATAGCAGAAAAACGATAATATATTACACACAACACACATAACACACACACACACAACACACACACACACACATATATATATATATATATATTATATATACTATATAATATTATTTTCCGTTGTTAATGATTGTTATTAGTGCAACTGCCTTTCAGGCGGTTTAACTGATTCAATAGGAAAAACGACACTTCCCAGGCATAACTTAGACATGGATGATATTAAATTGGACAATATTCTGCATTTTGGAATGATGATATCAAATTAATGATAAATAACGTATTATTAGTTTATTGCTTCTGGTGAGGATGATGCTGTTATTTACGTACGAAAGTGTGGCTATATGCAACAGTAACAAAATAATAACGGAAAATAAACGAATATATTTTAATCTTTAACTATTATTTCTTGTTTAATTTCCGTTATATTTTATCGCAATTGCTGAAACTGGCACTTTACGGCGATGTAGTAAAGTAAAGTCGTCGGGGTGGCCTAAAGTCGGTATCAGCCAATCAGCGAGGGAGTCTATCTGCTTTTCACTAGCGCTAGACGTAGGAGATTGTTTTAGTTTCTGCGGTGGAGCGCCACACCTACCAGTAGCTCCTTACTTTACCGCATAGATCCCTGTGCTACTCGTACGTTGAGTAGTTCGAACTAGGGGCCTTTTTGGTTTCCTTAGCCGAACACTCTCACAATTGAGCTAACCCTGATTACATCTGGGTTGAGCGCCACACCTACCATCAGCTCCTTACTTACCCGCACAGAGATCCCTGTGCTACTCATACGCTGTGTTATCAGAACTAGGGGCCTTTTGGGTTTCTAGCCGAACACTCTACCAATTGGGCGTACCCGGTACATCGTGGGTTGAGCGCCAACCTACCATAAGCTCCTTACTTTACCGCACAGATCCCTGTGCTACTCATACGCTTGTGTTATCGAACAGGGGTTTTTGGTTTCTAGCCGAACACTCTACCAATCTGAGCTAACCCGTTACATCTGGGGTGAGCGCCACATCTACCAGCAGTCCTACTTTACCGCAACAGATCCCTGTGCTACTCAAACGCTGAGTTATTGAACTAGGGGCCCTTTGGTTCTAGCCGAACATTCTACCAATTGAGCTAACCCGGCGATGTAGTAAACTACATGTATTAAACAACTAAAGAGGGGAGTCATAATGGATAAAGAGCTGAACTGCGATATCGAAGTAAACGAGTTCGAACTCCAAAGAATCCATGAATTAAAATTTACCAAATTACCAAATTTAACAAATTAAAATTTAACAAAACTCATTAAAAAAAGATCCCTATGTGGTGCCTGGATGTGTGTGTATGTGGAGACATTAAAAATAACATCTTATTATAATGGAGATTGTGTGTTTTTTCTGTCTGTAACCGAAACTAAATCACTACTCAAGTCACAATTCCCTTAGTAATTGACGTCACATTCACCATGAATTTATCCTTATTTTAACCTTAATTATTAATAAAATTGTATTACATTATTTATACTCTTAACCATGTCTACATACTAATAACATGCAATTGTAGTTATATTTAATACAACAAAATAGCAGTTTACAATGTGAACGGGAAGGCTAATTTGATATTGATATTAAAAATGTAATTTTAATAAATATATGCTTAGTATTATTGGTTTCTAACTGTTTGGTTTTTTAATGCATATAAGCAAAAATCTCTCAATGAATCTTAAATGAAATCCATTAACAAGAAAGATAAACTGTCATTTTATTCTTTACTTCCTCTTTTAACTAAAATACTTGACTTAGAAAAAATAACAATGAAAGACGAAAGTGAAAGAGTAAATTTCAGTTGTTTCTTTTTTCAATTCATATCCCCCTGTTTCAACTTTTTTTATCTGTATTCTTATTTAGTTTCATTAGCCTTTCTAATTTAATACAATATTTATTACATTAAACTTAAATACTTGCACCTACGAGGGTGCCATATATTTGCTAGTTCAAGGTAATGATGGTCAGTTTTGACGCCGAAATAGGATTCGTTACAGGTTTACAATCGACATGCAGTCCAATTGAAGATAAATGATCCTTTCTCAAAAATTTGACCAGTTGAAAAGCCTGCGAGAGTCAAGAGAGAGAGGAGAGAGAGAGAGAGAGAGAGAGAGGAGAGGGGGGGGGTTTACAAAAACGAAAGCGTAGAGGGAACAGCAGTTGCACAGGAACTTTTAAGAATGAGTGAGTGAGTGCGCAAGTGAGAGTGAAGAGAGAGAGCGAGAGAGAGAGAGAGAGAGAGAGAGAGAGAGAGAGAGAGAGAGAGAGACGAGGGATTGACAGACAGATAGTCGTGTCAGAGAGTGACATGAGAGCGCAAACAGACGAGGCATAGAGACAAGTGCAGAGAGAGAGAGACAGAGAGAGAAGAGAGAGAGAGAGAGAGAGAGCGTTTTGTTAATTCTTCTTGTTTGGTTAATCAATTTTTCAAATGCTTTAAAAAAATCATTTTTGACCCATTTGACCCATAGATGGACACTAACAGGTACTACCACTCAGGGCCAAAGTGTCCCTAGAAATTGTTGAATTATTTTGATATAAGGCATGGGGCAAATGGTCACTCCTAAATATAGACTCGTTGACTACCACGTGACCTGGGGTAGATTTCTATTGTCCAATCACTGGCACTGCTGCTGCTGCTTCTGCTATATTAATAGAGGCACCATTCTGAGCTTATTTCATTGACATTTGGATTCTCTTGGACGTAGGACTTACAAAAAATACTCTAAAACCGGATTCTTATTGGCTTGCTTACTTATTACATCTGGAACTAAGGATGCCGACCAGATACTTAACAGAAATAAGGGCAATGAAGGAGTAATTCATACTCCCCAAAACTCATCAAATTGGAACCACAACACAAGATGCAGTTTAACGTCATACCTAGGACACGAAGACCCTCAGCCACCGCCTTCTAGCACATATATGATAAAAAGGATTGGGGGAGGTTATAAAGGCAATATGGCCAAAATAATCCTGTACGAGCTAGGGCTTGGTGTAATTGGGTGATTGATCCGAGGAGGTCTCACCGTGAGCGTGTCTAGCCTAAGGGGCCAAAATAGAACGTTTCAGGGTCCTTCCTTCCCCCCCCCACCTTTTTTCTTCCTACAGGCATCAGGCATCAGAATGAGCTGCTTTTGTTACATAATCTATGCGGTTGCATAAGATTATTGTCAATCCCCTGTATTTCCAAAGGGATTGCCCTTTTCATACCATGGGTGGGACTTTCCATGGAATAGTAAAGAAAGCCCGCGCGATAGTCACGTGGACCTGGTTGGGTCCTCAGTTTTCAGTTAGACATCGGGCAGATAAGGTCTTTCTGCCTTAGCTGAAGCTCACTATGTTAGTCAGATAAATAGTTACATGAAATGTTAGTTAAGTAAATAAAAGTTTAAGAAAAATAACACGGTCTTGTGATTAATGAATGTCTTGGTAACAAGACTGATTAAGAGAAAGAAATGAGTTAAGTGCGACGAGACAACCAAGACGAAGTCACCAAGAAGAAGACTAAGAAGAAATGAAGAGACGCTAGAAGAGAAACTTAAGATGTCCAAGACTCCCAGTAAGAATAGAAGTAAATAAGAAGTAAAGTAAGAAGGGTATGCAACACTTTTATGTTGCAACTTTTTGTATATAAGGCTGGGCAAATGTCACTCCTAATATATAGACTCGTCAACTACAACTGTGACATCGAGAAAGATTTCTAACTATTTGTCCAATCATCACTGGCACTGCTGCTGCTGCTTCTGCTGTATTATAGAGACCCCATTCTGAGCTTATGTCATTGACACTTGGATTCTCTTGGACGACGGACTTACAAAGAAATACTATAACACCGGATCTTATTGGCTTCACTTACTTACTTATTACATATTGGAACTCAAGGATGGCCGACCAGATACTTAACATTTTACAATGGAAACCCAACCGGTTCAGGATCGTCTAGTGTTTTGTTAAATTCCAGTTGCAAATATAATAAGATAGAAGACGTAATTTAGCGATGAACTGGCAGGCAGAGTTATTGATGGATATTTAAACAAAACCGAGAAATGTTGTTATGCACGTTCGTTTTAGACGAGCCATGACAGCTCACTCGGTTTTTTTTGTCTGATTTACGAGTTAGACGTAAAATGTTATAATGATAAAGGCGATAAACATTTTTGTTACTTGTTCGAACAAAATTTCTCTCTAGTAATAAACATGAAGAAAAAAAACCCACAAAAAATAAATAAAACAAAAAAAACACCAAAAGCAACAAACCAACAAACCAACAAATAAACGCAAAAACACACACACACACACACACACATGCAACACATACACACACACACACACACACACACACACACGAACATTACGGAATATGTTATTTGTCAATTTTTTTTTCCTTTTCACGAAAAAAAATTTTTTTTCTTTATTTTTCTCAATTAACATAAATATTTACACCTGTTTGATGTCAATAAAATGTACTCAGTACGATTTACGGAACCGACTGAGACATTAAAAATAACTGTTTATTTTCGCCAACCATTCATTTAATATAATTACTATAAAGTTCTACGAGTGTGGGGTCATCGAGGTATCATGCCAAGTAATCCTCCTTCATTACATCATTTCGAGCAATAGACATTATACGAAGGCGCCCCACTCCTCTCCAATTAATACGCAACTGGTTTAATGCATTTCATGGTACCAGGAACAAGGAACAATCCTTTATTTGACCTATTATTGAGCGTCTGAGATGAATGGCCCTTTAGATGGTGCACTGGAAGTACCTTGCTTATTAGCCATAAATACAGAAAAGATAATTCGTGCTTATCATATATGAAGAGAAACTCGCATATATGTTATTTTTTGTCTTGAAAAGTATTATTTGAACTTATATATACATATATGTGTGTAGATAAGAGAGTTTTATAATTTGATTGAAGCATTGTGTATATATTGGTTTGGAGGTTGATTTTGAAGGCTATCACAATGCAGGTGTAAAGAATAAGGTAACAATGGTGTTGTGTGTTAACCTGTATTTTATTCTTGAATTTTCGAGATAAAATCTCTTTTTCAGAAGATCACTGGAACTGAAGTCGTCTAGTTTTAAACTAGAAATGCATAACAAGACGACTTCAGTTCCAGTGATCTTCTGAAAAAGAGATTTATCTCGAAATTCAAGAATAAAATACAGGTTAACACACAACACCATTGCACCTTATTTTCTTACACCTGCATTGTGATAGCCTTCAAAATTAACCTCCAAACAATATATGTGGTGTTTTATGCGCGTGACGTTTTGTGTATGTGGTGATAAAAATATTGAATTTTTGTTTGTTATTATTGTAATGTGTGGTGTGGTTAGTGTGTGTGTGTGTCTTTGTGTGTGTGTGCGGAAAAGTATAGAAAAACATGGTAATTCAAAGGATTAATATTATTCTTGATAGTAATGTCAACACGTTAACGTATTGGGTTTTTGCAACCTTCTTCGGGACACGTGTAAATTTTCTTGTGTTGGAGATGTTAAGCGTCTGGTTGTGGAGTTTTCTATCCTGGCCTAAAACAATCAGCATGTCTAGCTGCACTGATGAGACTGTATTGGATGACAATATATATATTATTATATATATATATATATTATACTAGACGCTCACCGGAACGGCTTGAATACAGACACCGGCACTTTAAATGCATACTCATATTTCAAAAACACCCCCATACCACCAATCCCATGACCCCATCACACATCTACACGACCACACACAAAGTACAAACTCATTAATCACCAACGGACTAATCAGCATCAAGCACCACCACACCATTACAACGTACCGGACAAGCAGCCAGAAGATCACTACTACGATTCACAGTCAGGAAGAAGGGACGTAACTGTCCTGAAAATTCACCACTACGTCTAAATAAAAGAAACTAAAAAAAAACTACAGAGTTTTCTGATATTTATTCCTTGACTAACATATTATGGTAACAAAATTCAATAATATAGTACGTTAATGCTTCACACCTATGCCCAAAACCTGGTATATGTATTTCCAACAATGGATACAGATACAAAAATACATCTCAAATATATATATATATATATATATATTATATATATTAAAAGAGAGAGAGAGAGAGAGAGAGAGAGAGAGAGAGAGAGAGAGAGAGAGAGAGAGAGAGAGAGAGAGAGAGACGGAGGTATATAAAAACTATTTAAGTACGTCAATCTGTGTACATGCCTGGGGGGATGATATTAGCGAAACGAAATGATCAAAATCATTCCATTATCACTTTGTTTTTAGCTCGAAGACATAATGCTGATCATAGATGACTTGAGCACATGATGGAAAATTGACGGTTGACTTTTTTTTCCGTTCAGACGAAAAACGATTAGAAACATCGACAACAAATGTACGTTATTTTTTTGTTTGTTTTTATGCATCTCAATAAACTACGCTTGTTTATGTAAAGCTGCCTTTGTATTCCTTTGTTTTCTTCTTCTTTTTCTTTATTATTATTATTATTATTATTATTATTATTATTATTATTATTATTATTATTATTATTGTTGTTGTTATTAATTATTATTACAAGCTTAACAATGCGTAACTGAAATCGACAGACATGCATACACGAAAAGGCCGGAAAACACCGGCCAAATTGATATTTTGTACTTCAAGGTGATTTACCCTGTAATTTGAATATTTTTTTGTTTCATTTTTTGTGCAATTTCATTCTTGGACTAAGTCACTAATTTAATTGGACTCGGATTTTTTTCTTTCTCTCTTTCTTTCATCTCCATTCTCTGTTATTGTAATTTTTGTTGATTTTCTTCTTGGCATTTATACGTTTATAAATTACAGTGAACCAAAGTTTGTTTGATTTTTTTAAATTATAAAACACGAAGTCTTTTCCAGATACTCAAAAAGTGTCAATAGTCGTACGAGGGAGTTCCCGTGGTGTAGTGGTTACTATATTGGCCAGCGACTTCAAAGTAAGTGAGTTCGAACTCCAGCCTCGCTGTTAATTTTTTCCGACATGTCAACCTGCTGTATTGTCCTCGACCGGAAAAAAAGCTTCCGGCAAAAAGACAAAGAGAAATATAAAAAAAATATATTTAAAAAAAGGGGAAAACGGAAGCGAGGCTTTCCGGTCAAAGAAGCAGGGAGAAGATAAAGGGATATAACAAATATCCGTTATCAGATCAAAAGATAAAGATGTGTAGGAGTACCTATCAATATAAAAGGCCTGAGGGTTCGAGCCGACAGTCAGTTAGACAGGAGACAGCGAACGGAGAACAAGTGAGCGACAGACGCTCACGGTCCATTGCAGCCAACGGGTGTGGAACCCACCAGCCCCCTTTACCTCACCATCGCCAGTCATCTCAATAGT
>CM042157.1:22422938-22465438 GCA_023376005.1 Doryteuthis pealeii
AATCTTATTTTATAAATATATTTTTCTATTTAACACAGATGGAACCCTAACAGGTACTACCATCCTGGGTCAGAGTGGACCAGGGAGCAATGGTGATGAATGAAGATAGAGTTTAACGTCATTCCCAGAACATGTAGTCCCTCAGAAACACGCCTTCTAGCACCCATATGATAAAAAGGGTTGGGGCTTACCATGAGAGCAATAGGGTTGGGGCAATCGTATAGGTGCTAGGGGTTGATGTGACCAGCCGATTGATCCGAGGGGGCCTGTCCGACCGACCGTCTAGCTTAAATAAGTGTCTAAGTGGAGTGTTGCAGGTCATGGATTGCTCATCCACCAAGACTCCGTCCTTAAGCATCACGGGTCACCACCCACGGCCAACAGGTGACCCCATTTGGAGGAGTTTGAGGTGCAGTCAGTGTATTCTAACGCTCCAGCCGATAGGGTGGGGACTTTGCTGAAAAATGTTTAAGTTTAAGAAGAAAAAATAATGAGGAGACAAACTAGATGGGGGGGTGGAGATGACCATAAAAGGCCAAATACATCTGTCCAAGAGAACAGACACCAATGTGTCTATTGGTCAAGACACCAATGCGTCTTGACCAATAGACACAATAACGATAATTCTGATTCTCCTAAATATTGCAACTGATTACAATAAAAATTGGACTATTACCAAAATAAAATTAGAGTTAAACAATTGAGAAATTTTATAAAATAACTTTATGGATTAAAAAAAAGAAAAGAAATTAAAAAGCCTCATATTAATAAAACTTGAACTCCTAAATCTTGCGTATATTTCCCACCCGTCACCCTTGAACAATTGGCTCCTGTAGTTTCTATCATAATCTAACAATTCAAAATTTGTTTTGTTTTGGTTTGGTTTGGTTTGTTTTACGGCATATCAACCTCAGTGGGTCATTTAATGCCGATAAAGTTTTAAAATAAATTAATTCTTAATGGATAATACAATTTTTTTATAAATACATTTTTCTATTTAACCCATAGATGGGACCCTAACAGGTATCACCACTCCGGGTCAGAGTGGACCAGGGAGCAATGGTGATGAATGGGGTGCTCCACATTCCCCAAACCTCCAAAACTGGAACCTCACCATCAGATAGATTTTAACGTCATTCCCAGGACATGTAGACCCGCAGCCACCGCCTTCTAGCACCCATATGATAAAAAGGGGTTGGGGCTTGCCATAAGGGCAACAGGGTTGGGGAAATCATATAGGTGCTAGGGCTTGACGTGACCAGCCGATTGATCGGAGGGGGCCTCTCCGACCGCCCGTCTAGCCCAAGATAGGGCCAAATGGAGTATTGCAAGTCATGAACAGCTCATCCACCTGGGTTCTATCCTTAAGCATCACAGGTCGCCACCAACGGCGAACAGGTGGCCCCATTAGGGGAGTCTTACCCCTCTGCAGAGGTGCAGTCGGTGCATTCTAACGCCCCAGCCGACAGGGCGGTCAAAATTTGTCAATGAATTAATACTGTCTTCAGTTGGAAAGAAAGTCCTGTCACTTGTTTTGCTCAAATGAAAACTTGAAAATTGTTTGATTATCTTTATGAATTGAATTAGATTTTTCAATTTTCATTTTTGTCTGTTATTTTTGTGCTATTCATTTTTTATTAATTTTTTAAAATTAGTTTCGACCTTTGGTCATCGTCAGGAGAAAAAGTTATCAAGAAAAAATAATTTTTAGAAATTTGAAAAAAAAAAGAATCTTTTAAAGTGTTTAACAAGAAGCAGCAGATAATATACTCGTGGAGTGACAGGTCCATTTTTGAGTGATATATATATATATATATATATATATATATATATATATATATATACTTTGGTGCAGTACCAAGTTTCTTGGTACAAGGTGATTCTAGGTGGGTCCTAATTCTCTACCAGTAGTTTGTTGTAGAGTTCACGTTCCGTATGAGAGCTCAATGTTTAATTATTGTAAACGGGGCAAAGTTATTTGGGAATAAAAAGGCCTTAAATACCATGGGTATTGTGGTTATGGACCATTTCCACACGCGAGTTGGGTATCGTGGTTATGGACCATTTCCACTGAGCATACTCGCGAGTGGAAATGGTCCATAACCACGATACCCACGGTATTTAAGGCCTTTATATATATATATATATATATATATATATATATATATATATATATATCCTGTAGTTTACAGACCTGAGTTCTCTGGTGATTGTAAAAACATATATCTACGTAAGTATGTATGAATTAATTATTTATTCGCTTCTGACTGACAGTCAGTGACGGTCGTGATGGTAAGGAGCTTAACAGACGAACATTTCTGTCGGGTTTCGCTCCCGGGTAGAAGTAGCTGATAAAAAATCGAGCCGCAATGATGAGACGTGTCTCTGGGTGACTAATTTATATATATATATAATATATATATATATATATATATATATGAAGAGGCCAAACGACTTTTTCTCGATTTGTTTACGTTTTACATTTAAACCGATATGCATGCCTAATTCATTTAATTATAATTAATTAATTAACAAATTAGGTATGACTTTAATTAAGCACATAGTCTCCTTAAAAAAGATATATATATATATATATATATATATATATATATATATATATATATATATATATATAATATGTATCATAGATATTTTATATACATAACATATATATACTAATATAATATATACACACGGGAACCAGACTCACCAGATATATATATATATATATATATATATATATATATATATATAATATATTATTTAAGTGATTCAGTAAACAGGAGAGTTAAACGGTCACATTTGCAATTATAATCAACAAATATTCCATCATCTTTAACAAAACCTGGATAGGGGCTTTGCCATTAAGGCAATAGTGTCAGAAGAATTTTTATAGGCGCTAGGGGTTGACGTGACAAAGAGGTATCTCCAACCACCCGTCTAGCCTTAAATAAAGGCCAAAGTGAAATGCTGAAAGTTATAGACTTCGCAGCCACCAGAATTCCGTTCTTAAGAATCACGGGTCACCAACAGATGACCCCATTGCCGAGGTGCAATTGGTGTATTCTACGGCTGTCTGACTTAATTCATTTCTTTAATATTGCCACAGAGTTTTGCTTAGCCGTGCCATTCTTTTTGGCAACGCAGTGAGTGTTGACGTTCATCTAATCTTGCTGCAGGCATAAAACATGCCATGCATTCGGGAGATGTTGGAGGATGATGAGGACTTGCGGTTGCACAATGATGGAGCACATCCTCTCGGCCTTTGTGATACGAGGGCCAATCTTGATGAAAAATCTACCGAATTGATTGATCGAGCCAGGAGTTAACGCTGACTATTTCCGCGATCGACAAACATCACGCCACTGGACATTTTTAGCGGTGGCGAGCAAGCAGACCACAAAGATAAGGTTTATTGCTTGGAATTGGTAACAATATATGAAATACAAGCATCCGCCGAAGGAAACTGAGGCAAAATCCCATATGAAATAATTCGGGATATATGCAATTATATTGATGCGTGTTGTCAGAAACATCAATTGGATAATATAATGACTCTACCGATGATCTCTATTTTGTGGCGCCTGTTGTGTAATGGTTATCTTTGTAGGAAATGGTTACGGTGACACAAGTTCAAACCTGGACGAGGCTGGGGTTATTAACGAAAAAATATATTTTAAAGATTTAAAACTAAAAATGATTCCCTCGAAGCAGGTAACTATGGTAAAGTCTAAGGGTCAATCTTCGACGAGTCTTAAAATTGATAGGCAACATCTGGCCATTCACCTAAATGTCATGAAAGATTGTACTGGGTTACGGTGATACAAGTTCAAATCCTGGACGAGGCTGGGATTATTAACGAAAAAAATATTTTTAAAAGATTTAAAACTAAAAATGATTCCTTCGAAGCAGGTAACTATGGCAAAGTCTAAGGGTCAATCTTCAATGAGTCTTAAAATTTATAGGCAACATCTGGCCATTCACCTAAATGTCATGAAAGATTGTACTGGGTTACGGTGATACAAGTTCAAATCCTGGACGAGGCTGGGGTTATTAACGAAAAAAATATTTTTTAAAGATTTAAAACTAAAAATGATTCTCTCGAAGCAGGTAACTATGGCAAAGTCTTAGGGTCAATCTTCGACGAGTCTTAAAATTGATAGGCAACATCTGGCCATTCACCTAAATATCATGAAAGATTGCACTGGGTTACGGTGATACAAATTCAAATCCTGGACGAGGCTGGGGTTATTAACGAAAAAAATATTTTTTAAAGATTTAAAACTAAAAATGATTCCCTCGAAGCAGGTAACTATGGCAAACTCTAAGGGTCAATCTTTGATGAGTCTTAAAATTGATAGGCAACATCTGGCCATTCACCTAAATATCATGAAAGATTGCACTGGGTTACGGTGATACAAGTTCAAATCCTGGACGAGGCTGGGGTTATTAACGAAAAAAATATTTTTTAAAGATTTAAAACTAAAAAATGATTCCCTCGAAGCAGGTAACTATGGCAAACTCTAAGGGTCAATCTTTGATGAGTCTTAAATTGATAGGCAACATCTGGCCATTCACCTAAATATCATGAAAGATTGCACTGGGTTACGGTGATACAAGTTCAAATCCTGGACGAGGCTGGGGTTATTAACGAAAAAAATATTTTTAAAAGATTTAAAACTAAAAATGATTCCTTCGAAGCAGGTAACTATGGCAAAGTCTAAGGGTCAATCTTTGATGAGTCTTAAAATTGATAGGCAACAACATCTGGCCCTTCACTTAAATGTCATGAAAGATTGCACTGGGGAAGGATTTCCAGATAATGTGAAGCCGATAGCTATGAAATCTTGACGCCTTAGTCTAAAAATTTATTGACATAGAGAAACTTTTATCTTACAAAATTTTCGAACCAAGTATTTACCAAACCCGTACGCCATGACACAAGGTTGCAAGTATGGGGCATCCACTGAGGATAAAACTCCCTATTCAGTAGTAATTGATCTGCAAAACTAGCTTGCTAACCCTTACATAACGATTTGACATCTGACTTATTCAACCGACCTATTTGCCACGGGTATGATGTGACACAAGGTCGCAAGTATAGGGCATACAACGATGATTGAATTCGTATTCAGTAGTAATGGATCTGCGAGATTAGCTTGCTACCCATTACACCACTACCCACAATTCCAGCAGTATCCAGCATGCCTTGTCCGTCTCATTCGGATGGTTTGTGAGATAGGGGGCAGGTTGCCATACTGCTGCTTCCTTGTGGGGTGTAGTTTCCACGACTTGTTCAAGAACGCACGCAGCACTCTTTTGCAGGTACCATCTTGCTTATTCTCAAGGCGCTTTGTTAGGATCCAGCTGGTGCAGCCATATAGCAGTACTGATATAACCCCAGAGATTATCCAAAAGAGAGTAACTTAAACACAAAATATTCAGTAGATGAAAAAAAAAGGTCAATTAATATAATATACCATTTAGTTATCCAATATACAAAGAGAGAACTAATACAGACACTAGGTTTTCTGAGGAACATGAAGAAACTTTAAACCTCAAAGAGGTGGAAACCACTTACTATTTTTGAGGAGGTCTTGGAACAAAAACATGTACCATGACATGTAGATGACTACCTATTTATATATGTGTTATATATGTTTATATATATTTATATATATGTATATACTTTTAAAAAGTAAAGTCGTCGGGGCGGCCTAATATCAGTATCAGCCTGACAGCGAGTGAGTATATCCCATTTTCACTAGCGCTAGACTAAGGAGATTATTTTAGTATCTGATGTAGAGCGCCACACCTACCATCAGCTCCTCACTTTACCGCACAGATTTCTGTGCTACTCATACGCTGATTTGGCGACATAGCGCTAATAACCTTGGGAAAGGTACGCATCCTCCGATTCTCCTTCTAGTATGGGTAAAATAGTAGGCCAGACTGGGTGGATTAACCATTGTATGACAACGGGTCTAAGAGAAGGAAAAGTCTGAATTCAGACCAGTTAAACTCCACTCAAATATAGACCTTGTGTCAGATCCTGCTCGTGCAGAGTGGTTGGTAATTGCCTATCTTTGTTCGCCTCTCTCCCTTACGCACATACAAAGAAGTATCGACCTTCAAAAAATAAGAATTTACTCTGAGTAAGGCCCATACTTTGTGTGCAGAACATTTCTACATTTTTTCTATTATTATTATTTCATTTGATTTTGTTATTTAAAAATAATAATAGATTGATTAATGTACACATAAATAAACTCCTGACCGAAACACGTGTAAGTAAAATTGATTAAAATATCCTATTTTATCCATTCTATACTTTCTTCCTTTTATTTCACTTTTCAACACACACACACACACACACACACATATATATGTTTGTGTGTGTGTGTGTGTGTGTGTGTGTGTGTGTGAGTGTTTATCTGTTCGTGTCTGTGTTTGTGTGCGTCTGTCTTCATGTGTGTCTGTTTTTGTGTGGGTATGTTTGTTGGAGAGTGATATTGTGTATGTATGTATGTATGTATGTATGTATGTCACTCTCGGACACTCTTGGGAAAGGTATGACCGCCTTTGTCTCTTAAGCTATAAATAATAATTAAATAGTTACAGTACTCTTGTTCTTCAAGAATTAATTTTGACATTAAATAACCAATCAAGATTTATGTGCCAATAAATAAATAAACCAAACAAAACTATACTGAGTACTTAGTAATAGTTGTTTTACTTATTCAATTACTATCATTATTATCTTAAAAAATACAATATATATGCACATATATATATGTTTTTTTTTTTGTTTTGTGTGTGTTGTATGTGTGTGTGTGGTTGTCGGAGTGTGTCATTGTGTGTATGTGTTGCAGAGGAGTTAACACCCCTACAGGATGGACTGGCTCAAAACCTTATAAGAGTCGACGTAACAGTGATAAAGCCGGGAAAAATATATTCGGACGAAATCACTGCGTTTGACTACATACATTTGACCCTCCTCATTCTTGTACGCTTGTCTTGTGAATTGTACTACTTCTTGTTTTTATGTTATAAGTATCTGTTAGCGCCAGATACAAGTGCTGAAATTAATATATATCAAGCTCACTATTTCTCTGTGTATCTTTTACCACCTCAACGATACAACAAAAAACATGCTCCCTGTGGGTGTATGAATTTGCCGTGTTATTTTAGTAGCTGTAAGGATTTGTATACATTTTTTTAATAAACGCTAATACACAGGGAGAATGTCTCGATAAAAGTGTATCGATTGTATTGAATGGTTTTTCAAAATAAAATGTTACTATGCTATTCGAGTAATGAACAACCCATAATTTTAAGCCACAAAAAAAACATTTTTCATACTAGCGAAAACATGCTCCCTCTGGGTGTAAGAATTTACGTTTTTATGTAATAAAATATCACATTAGATTAAAAGAAACTAAATATAAACGCATATAAAAAGATTACACTTATTCTTGTTTTATTTTAATTGATTTGTATATAGAATTACATAGAGGGTTGATTTTAAAACATTTAATAATAAAACACTAATATTAGAAATCTATAACACTAAGTAATAATTTATTAAATCTGGTTTATTTAAAACGGGTTGAAAAATTATCTACACCTTATACTATGTAAACCTTTATTTCTTCAAGATATATAACACACTTTGCAGGATTCTAAACCCTATAATAACATGGTCTGTTTGGAGCTAGAATTTAATAGAGATGTTACATAATCTATGCGGTTGCATAAGATTATTGTCAATCCCCTGTATTTCTTTTCATACCATGGCCGGGTCCTTCAATGGAAAATTACAGAAGCCCGCCAAAATACGTGAAGTTACGTGGGACCTGTTCGGTCCCCAGTTTGCAGTTGGACGTCAGGCAGTGAAGATGTGAACTGTGACTCACTCTGCATACGCGCACTATGTTAGTTAGCAGATGTCTGGTGGGGATTTAACAATAAAATAAGATCAAAAGTAAATCGAAGTCTTGTGTTTATTACCTAAAAACTAACAATGACACAGGGCTTCTGATAACGAGAAATCCCTAACAGAAAACCAGACCCGAAGTCCCCAAGAAAGTCCAGAACTTAGAAGATAGCAGATCCAAGACGCTAGACCAGACCAAGTCAATATGAAGATATACCAAAGACGATTAGGATACTAAAGACGGCCAAGAAATAGAATTAAAGAAAGAGGTATGCAACATTATAATTATTTAGTACCAATGAAGAGGCTATGCAACAGAGAGATTGTTAATAGATAAGATGTTAATTCAGATTAATCACTATTTAATTGAGAATATAACGTAAATATCTAAACAAATTGTGACGTCGATTGTGACGTAGTTTCGGTTACAGACATACAACAATGTGTATGTCTGTCTGGATTTTATTTCATTTGAAACTTTATATATAAAAAGAAAATCTTTTCTTTTTTTAAATATTCAAACTTGAAGAATATAAATCCTGATAGGTCATTAGATTCCTTGTTTTTATAATGCGCAACGTGACGATAAAGTTATCGGAATTCAAAAGAAAATATTTTGATTTCCTTTGCTTTAGAAAAATAATCAAATTTAGTTGGATTTTCTTTTTCTCTCTTCCAATATTTGACTCTGACATTCAGATAAAAGAAACCATTGAACAACTTTTGGTGGTTTAGCGCAGATATGAATTCTGAAAATGTCACGTTCAAACAACAAGAAAACTCATTCGCAAAAGAATTGAATATTATTATTATTTACTCCTTTTGAGTTTTCACATCAGCATTAGCTGATGGTCTTTCACTGAAGTCTGAGTGACAGCAAGTCTCCTCAGGTCTCCAGGACTCTTCTGAGTATTCTGGCAGATTGCTACAGTGCAGTGTTCTGAATGGTTTCAATTCTTCCTCTGATTTCCAAATATTCCAGACCCTTTTCCAATCCTTTTGGGACCGTTCCAAGTGCACCAACTACAATTGGTATCACTTTGAGTTTCATATTCCATAACTTTTTCAGTTCTCTGGTAATGTCCAGGTATTTGTCCATTTTTTCATTTTCCTTTAGCTTCACCCTGTGATCTGCTGGCACAGTTTTTTCTTTTTTGTTAATCAACACTAGGTCTGGTCTTCTTGCTGGGATAAAGTGATCCGTTTTTATTTCAAAGTCCCAGAGAATTTTATGCGTTTCGTTCTCAAGAACAGATTCTGGTTTATGCATATACCATTTTATTGTATGGTCAAAATTAAATTTTTTGCATAATTCCCAGTGGATCAACTTCCCAATCAAGTCGTGTCTAGTTTTGTATTATCGTTGTGCTAGTTTGCTACATTCACAGAGTATATTATTATTATTATTATTATTATTATTATTATTATTATTATTATTATTGGATCATATCCGTCCACTAAGGACAATGGCGTAGTGTCCAGAAAAAATGAATAAATAGAAAAAATAAGAAAAAAGGGCCTACGTGGAGTATTGCAAGTCATAGACTGCTCAACCACCTGAGTTCTAATCTTACAGGTGGCTGCTCAACCACCTGCTCATTGGGGGAGTCTTACCCCTCTGCAGAGGTGCAGTCGGTGTATTCTAACGGCCCAGCCGACATGGCGGCAGTAATTATGGATCTACGAATAGCTTCTTATCCAGTAGAAAACAACGCCCTCGTCACTGTTCCAGTATCACGAGCCATGAACGTCAGACTGAAAATTGACCAACGACACCTTGAATAAGGCAGAATTATATTCGGCTCTACGCTTCTAAAAACAAATCATGCACAATGTCAATTTAAATAGTACGGCACAGAAACTGTCGGTAGGTTCGTGTCCACAATGAACCCGAGACGCTTGTCGAAGTTTGAAAGTTAAGTTATTCGCAGCACAGCATTTCCTGACTTTTGAACAAATTGTTCTGGTGCCATCAATCTCGGAAAATGGAATTATAGAAAACTCTTTTCTTCTACGATTGCGGACTCTATAGAATTAGGATTGACAGTTCACAACTATCTACAAAGAGCGTCACGGGTTTCTGTGTAAACAATGCCGGTCAGACACGAGTCGCCACACAAACCGATCTCCTGATAGGCCATGGTGAAATGTTGTGCGAATCTCTGTCCGCTTTAGTCTGTCGCTGTCATCTGACAATACCCACTGGCTTGTCATCTGGAAGAATGCTTTTACAACACCATTTAGAAAAGGAACAAATATTCCGCTATGATTTGTAACGATTCATCACCGTAGACTTATAATGACAGCCTAACTTGCTGAGACGTCGCAGCACTTCGAGCTATCGGTTAATTTTTTTCTACTTATGATACCGGTTTTATATTCGCGTTTGGTACTAGGACAGTACTTAGAAGACTCCTAAACCATATTGTAGAGGATGGTCGGTTATTTCCTAGTTGAGTAACATGATATTACAGGGTGACCCAGAAAAAACCGAACCCAAATATATTCAATTTATATAACCCTAAACCCTAACCCTAACCCTAACCCAAAACTCTAACCCTAACCAAAAACTCTAACCCTAACCCTAACCCTAAATCCTAACCCTAACCCTCTAGTTAAAATTAACAGTTTTATTACAAAATTTGTAGGTTCTGTTTTTTCTGGGTCACCCTGTAATATAATGTTTCTCAACTAGGGTGGTTAGGGTTAGGGTTAAGGTTTATGGTTAGGGTTGGGGTTTAGGGTTAGGGTTAGGTTTGGGGTTTAGGGTTAGTTTAATGGGAAAATAAATAAATAATTTGGGTTCAGTTTTTTTCTGGGTCACCCTGTAATATCATGTTACTCAACTAAGAAATAACCGGTGGTCTGAAAGTCTTGTCATCACTACCTATTGTTTTCCTTTCATTGTTTCATAAATGATGCAATGGATTATAGCGTAGAATTAGTTGGTTGATTGGTTGGTTGGTTGGTTGGTTGGTTGGTTGGTTGGTTGGATTTTACGGTGTGTCAATCCGTACGTTATTTTATGCCGAAGATATTTTGTTTTATTCATTCTTGTGAAGTATTCAATTTTTGTTTTCAAGTTCAAATTTTTAAAAACATATTTGGACCAAGTAACCAATAAGCACCCCAGGTGAGAGCTGTTTTGAAAGGAACGCCTTTTGCTTTTCACCGTAAACTCCCGGTTGTTTGTTTACAAACAACATACGATTTTTTGCGTTAGAATTTCATTGTAAGATTTTTTTTAACGTTTGTTCATGTATATTTACAACCCAAAGGCACGTTTTTATACTAAAATAATTTTCGATATAAAAAACGTTGTAACCAAACAACCGGAAGTTTACCGTGAAAAGCAAAAGGTCTTCCTTTCAAAACAGCGCTCAGTTGGAGTTCTTATAGGTTACTTGGTCCATATATTTTCTAAAAAAAATGCATTTTTATCTAGTTAACCCTTAGGTTAATAGGTACTGTCACATCGGGCCTGTGTGAATCTGGGTGTATGGTGATAAAGGCTACTCCACACCCCGTAGAGCTCCGGAATTTACAACTAGATGCAGTTTAATGTCATATCCAGAACATTAAGATTCTTTTTTCTTTCCATTTTTTCTTCTTTTCTTTCTCTTTTCCTTTTTCTCTTTGTTTTCTTTCTTTTTTTTCATTTTCTTCTTTTTTTTCTTTTCTCTTTTTTCTTTTTCTTTTTCCTCTTTTTCTTTTTTCTTTCTCTTTTTTCTTTCTTTTTTCTTTTTTCTTTTTTTCTTTTCTCTTTTTTCTTTTTCTTCTTTTTCTTCTTTTATTCTTTCTTTCTTTTCCTTTTTTTCTTTTTTCTTTACTTTTTTCTTTACTTTTTTTTTGTCTTTTTTTTTGCCTAATTTTTTTCAGTGCTGCTATGACTGAACAGTTGAAAGCAAATGGCATGAAAATAAACAAATAACATTTTTTTTCTCCGTTTTACTTCATATATTTTGTTGTTTTCATCTTTTATTTTGATTTTTATTACTGTTAAAAGTTTTCTAAATTTTTATATAGAAAATGTCACAATGCATTCTTCTAGCACATATATGATAAAAAGTATTGATAGTTTAGCATTAGGTTTGGGGCAATCATATAGGTGCTAGGGCTTGATGTGACCAGTTGATTAATCAGAACGTGCTTCTATGACAGCCAGTCTAAGTAAAAGACAACAGCATGACATGGAGTAAGAATAGTTACATTCAAACATTTCCCAAGAGTATTTAATTACCCAACCCATTAACCACGGATAGAATATGACACAAGGTCGGAAGTACGGTTTATCCAGCTAGGATCAAACTTGCTATAACGATATAAATGGCTCTGTGAGACTACACCACGATGCGATTCCTTATGTACAATTCAACCTGCCTCGTACAGGAGTTGAACTCATGCCACCGAATTCATTTCGTACGACAATAACCACGGCACGTCTCCTATTTGTTTTGTGTGGCCTTTTATATTAGGGTTAATCGCCAAACTGTTTTAATTATTATTACTAGCAAAATAAAAAACGCCCCCTGGGCAGTGTAAATTAATTTTTGAAAGATATTGTCTGAGGATGTGGGAGTTAAAAATTCAATGTCAGAGAGTTTGTACCACAAGTAAGTAAAATTATGACATCTATTAAAGTGAGTAAAAAAAAAAAAGAAAAAAAAACAATTTGAAATGAAACTAAGTTCTGTCCTTCTCAAATAAAATGTTTTTAATTAATTAATTTTATTTATTTAAACAATATATAGTTTATTTATTATAACTAGATTTGTATTATTCGGACTATTGTCCGCATCTTCATTGTTATCTGTATAACGTGTCGGTCGATGTGCACTTCTTCAGTTATCTCTTGTCGGACTCGGGAACCTTCTCGGATTCAGGAACATTCTTGTCGTAATCGGGAACCTTCTTGTCGTAATCGGGAGCCATCACGGAACTTTGAAGCTAACCATTTATTCACTCCACTGGGGTATCCTGTTCTCATTCTGCTAACCATAGCTGGTTATAAGTGTTAAGCTGTGTTAATTATTATTCTATGTTACTGCTGACCCTTGACCAGGATTGAACCTTCGGTCTAGAGATAACTGTCACTTAGAACTGTCTTAACCTAACTCAAAAATTCAGAGAAATGTTTTAATTACGTAATGTCCTTCATTTATTGTAATTCCCTCTATGTATTAGTTTTATCCTCCAGACACAGCTGTGCTTAATACCTGTTTCTCTAGATTAAGAATTGATTCGTTTTATGTAGATGTCTGGGGGTGGGGGTTACAAGTAAGTGTTATCGATTTTTGAAACGTCCGAAAGAAAATAATACAGCGTGTGTTATATAAAACTCCAAGAACACTTTTAAAAGTTTTAGGTTAAAAGAATTTGTTGAAAAACAAAACAGAAACTTCAAAAGTTCTTGTTGAGGTGTGGGTCTGCAATCAAATCTGACGTCAACTGGTAAAGTAATCTTCCGTCACCTGTCTGTCTGTCTGTCTGATTTTCTTACTTTCCTTTCCTTTCCTTTGCGTTCCTTTTCCTCCTTCGCTTCGTAGGTCAGTCAGGTGCGCGCGCCGCTCTGCCCTTTCTTCTTTAGACTCCCGCTATTTATGGACGTAGCTTTCAACATCCGGGGTACCCGAGTTAGAAACAATTCGGTTAATATGGTCAGAACAAATCATCTGGGCAACTGAGTCGAACCTCGTTTGATATGTTTACTTAAGAGCTATTAATTTTAGTTCAATATGTAAAAAGTATAATGATCTTGATTTCTTTCTTTCTTTCTTTTCATTATGTTCAATTGAAACAGATCAGCGGTATCTCCCCCTCTCTCTATTTCCCCTAACTCTCTTCCTTTCTTATTATGTGTTTTGTGTGTCAAATGCCGTTTTTCTTCTTTTTCTTTCTTTCTAATAAAAACGGAATGGTCCATTATTTAGCTGAAGTGATGATACTCATAAGAAATAAGAATTCGGTGGATAATAGACACCAGATAATTATGATTTACATTTTTGCGTTTCACATTGGACGATTTGGACGGTCTTACTTTTAAGCAGGGGGTATTGCAAGATGATACCGGTCGAAAGATTAGGAAACAACACTATTAATATATAGATTATCATTATTATAATGCCAGTTTCACCAAGATAATCAGACTGCGTGTTGACAAAGCGTTTGTTCTCAGTACACTCCCCTACAGTAGCGAAGCGTGGACAACATATACAAGCCACGAAAGGAAACTCAATAGTTTTCCATATCCGATGTCTACGACGTATTCTACACATTCACTGGCAGGATAAAGTGCCCAACATAGTCGTGCTGGATTGTGCCGACATAAAGTCTCATTTTTTGCATTCGGGAGGATGCGGGTTCGATTCTGGCAGGCAAGACAATGTATTGCTCTTTTTCTCAGAGAATACGGTAGTTGCCGTGCATTGCCGCCATCTGACTCCCGTTCTCTATCGCAAAGAACAAGTTTTCTACTGTTAGGTATTTACTACGGTTTGCATAGTTTTGGCACAAGGCTGCTTGGTGGTATGGTAACTGGTCTAGGAAAAGGAGAACTCTGAATTCACAACTGTTAAACTCTACTTAAAAACGTCTCAAGCTGATCCATCCATTGTCAACGTCGTCATATATTAGTTGTATCATGTATTATTCTGTGTAAGGATCGATGTATTTCATTGTGTGGTCTTGTAAAAAACAACTAAAGGTGAAGACGCAACAAACAGGTATTGCCCAACCGATAACCTTTCTAACTGCAATGGGTAAATACGGACAACTATCTAGCGTTCGTTTTTGCCACAGAACTGTTTTTGAACGGCTGAATTTTTTTGTGCAATGCTCGAATCGTATTATTCACTGACACGGTTCTTCTTAATTAATCAACTATTTTGATTAATTCATTACGAATAACCCTGATGATCCATTTGGTGAAACTTAAACCGCTTATCTATCTATACCTTTCTACAGATTTTTATTTATTTTTTAAATTTTATAGTCCTGTGATATGAATTCCAAACGAAATCCTTGATGTTGCAAAAAAAAAAAAAAATTAGACACTTTGTCTAAGCTCCCTGAAATAGACTATAAAGCTAAATCTCTAAGTCTTTTGTTTTTTCTTTACTTATATATTTGCTCTGTGACTCTAACATTAAGAGCACACATTGAGCTCTCAAACAGTGACAGGTTTTTTAAAAATAAAACTCTTGTGTCGTAAGGAAGATTTCTTCTCTGGACTTTTGGAATATATATATATATATATATATATATATATATATATATATATACAAGTTGTGTCAAAACAGCATCGAGATTTTCGATGCTTTTTGACAAATTTTTGGTAAATAGTAGGCAGACTGGGATCTGTAACATTGGAATGGTCATCGGTCTAGGAAAAAGGAATACAATTGGGTTATTTTTGTATATAAGAAGTGCTGAAGAGCACAACTTGAAAAGTGCTCAAACATTTGATTCACTATTTAAAGGCGTTGATAAATTGTCGCTCAATTGTACGTTGGATGCACCGACGAACGGACAAGGATTATACAATTCATTATCACGGATAGCCTGACAAGGATTGAAACTAATCCTTCTCTTTCTAATTCAAGAAAGGGTCAAACTTTGTGCGACAAGGAATGTCCACTGCAAAACTGCTTTCACCTACAGCCGTAAAATGGCCACACGAATCGTAACAAAAACTCTGAATTTAATCCTGTTAAACTCTACTTTAAAATGTCTGTTACATCCATTGCCAGCCTTGACATATATCAGTTTGAGTGTTCATGTATGATTCTGTTTGAGGATCGATATATTTCTTGGTGTATTCTAGAAAAAAGAACTAAAGGTGATGACGCAACAAGAAGCTATAAACAGCATTGGCCAATGTAAATATCATTTTGGAAGGGGGCAAGTAATGCCTGTTGTTTCCAAACACGTACGTCCGCCATATTTTAATCTGGTAGTAAGCGGATACAGCATTGCCTAACCGCTAAGAAAAGAGAAGAAGAAGAAGAAGAAGAAGAAGAAGAAGAGAAAGAAAAAAAAAAACCAAAAAGAAACAAAACTAACTCTTCAATTAAACCCACCATTTGACGTAATGCATTTCCGTCTACCCCGGGTTTTATTTCTATCCTTATCTTATATATTTCAATTCAATTCTGTTCTGTTGCTTTTGCTTTTGCCTTCTTTATATTCACCGGGGACAGGATTCTATATTCACCGGGGTCAAGACTTTAAGTTATTTGCTTCTCTCTAATTGAATCCTCTTGCCCTGTCGTCATCCCCCCGAAGTGAACACCGTGTTTATTTATCCTTTAATCATTGTTTGCAAGAAACAAACCGGCAAGAATTTCGGGTATCGCTTGATTTGAATACATTTAATCAGAGGGATGATTTATTTATCTCTTATAGATTTGTTGCTGCTGTTGTTGCTGCTGCTGCTGCTGCTGCTGTTGTTGTTGTTGCTCTTCTTCTTTCTTCATTCTTCTTCTTCTTCTTCTTCTTCTTCTTCTTCTTCTCTTTATATATCTTTATATATCATCACCATTGTTGCTGCTGTTGCTGCTGCTACTGTTGTTGTTTTGTTGCTCTCTTCTCTTCTTCTTCTTCTTTCTTCTTTCTCTTCTCATTTATATATCTTTATATATCATTACATTCGCTTAGGATATTCTGAAAACTAATGAAAACACTTAAACTTACACAGCTCTTGTTTAATCAATATATATATATATATATATAATATATATATATATATTATATATGTAAATAAATGGAAGTTAATCCGACAGAATGATTTAACATTTTGAAAAAAACAATTAGTAATTATAATCTGCTGACAGAATCTGTTTCGACCGCTAGTAGAAGGTCATCATCATCGAGCAAACATATGAAGGAAAGAAGGGATAAAAAAAACCGTTGGAAGGAATAGGGGTACAAACACACGCTGGAATGCTATTATATATATATAGTAAAGAAATAACAAAAGACTATAACATAGTAAAAAAAACATAGTAAAAAAAATAACAAAAAAAGGGATTGAGCATTATAGCCTATTTCAGTGAGCTTAGACAAAGTGTCTAACTCTCCCGACTCATCAGTCGTGGGAGTTAGACACTTTGTCTAAGCTCCCTGAAATAGACTATAACGCTAAATCTCTAATTCTTTTGTTATTTCTTTACTTATATATTTGCTCTGTGACTCTAACGTTAAGAGGACACATTGAGCTCTCAAACTGCGACAGTTTTTTTTTAAATAAAACTCTTGTGTCGTAAGGAAGATTTCTTCTCTGGACTTTTGGATTATATATATATATCTTTGAAAGGAAGGAAAAACTCAACAGCGTTATTCCATAATAAATTTATTTCGACCAAATTGGTTGAAATAAATTTATTATGGAATAACGGTGTTGAGTTTCTCCTTCCATTCAAAGATAAAAATTGTTCTGTATATAATCTAAAAAGATTATTATACATTGAGCTCTCTGTAGTGATTTAAAGATTCACTGTATTTATACATACTGGATCATACAATAATAATACAGTGTGTCTTAGAAATCACATATAGAATCATCCCTTACTAACAAGTTTTGGATAACACACACACACACACACACACACACACACACATACACACACACACACACACACACACATACAAACACATACACACACATACAGTACGTATTTCCCTAACTATTCCGCTACGAGCAGAATGTGACACAAGGTCAATTTTGGCGGGAATACAACTAGTTTGAATTCAGAGTTTTCCTTCTCCTACATCGGTTTCCATATTGTTATATCGTAATGACCAGTTATACCGAGTGGTCGATCATGGGAGTATTATGAGGAGACTCCTACACATACGTTCCACACTGAGTGATCTGTGTGTACAAAATCAATGCACATACGTGTAAGCAATCTGAGACCTCTGTTTGACATAACAGGAAATCTTAGTAAATAATATATCAGGCAATATAGTGGAATCACACAAAATAGCAATTTCAAACGAAATAGAAATCTTTTTCTACTTAGGATTAAATTTCGATTTTTATTTGGTGATAACGTTATAATCTCGCTACATTCCATACGATTGAATAAACAGAGAATCTAGGATTTCTTCGTGATGTCAAATAATGCCTCTCTCGGACGTAAAGGCACGTTGGAATATTGCTATATATTTCAATTACAAAGTTGAATGTTGAAGATAAAAATAAATCTACAAGTCAAACCTTTGGGAAATCAGAGTTCGATTAATAAATAACAGCGCATGCCAGTCTGTAAAATTCGAGACAAGTAAAACGCCTTTCTATTTATCTATCTATCTATCTATCTATCTATCTATCTATCGAGTCATTTATATCTAACTATCTATCTAAATCTATTCATATCTATCTAGATAGCTATGCATCTAAATCTATTCATATCTATCTAGATGGCTATCTATTCTATTAAGATATATCTATCTCTATAAATTATATATACTAGCAAAATATATAACGCCTTCAGGACGATGTAAAAATTGATTTTTGAAAGATATTGTCTGAGGGCATGGGAATTAAAAATTCAATGTCATAGAGTTTAGTACCATAAGTAAGTTAAATCATCAAATTTATTAAAGGAGGAAAAAAATAAAACAATTTGAAATGGAACTTAGTTCTGATAACTTTGAATATAATTGAAAAAAACAAAACTATATATAAAATATAAATACCGGGCATGTATTTATTAAACTTATTTAAAAAATACAATGAGGACTGTCTAACATTGCAAGCTCAAATTATTATTGTATTTATTCTATGTTATGACGATTTTGGATAATGTGACGTAGCATTGACGTAATTTTGGTTATAGACAAATGAGACCCAATCTCCATTATTAATAGATATACAAATCTATTAATATCCATCTATATATCTATCAACCTAAATTTATTAATCTATCTATCTATCTATCTATCTATCTAGATCTATTAATATCTATCTATCAATCTAGATCTACTGATATATAACTATCTATCTAAATATATTAATATCTCTCTAAATCTATTGATATCTATCTATCTAAATATATCTATCTATCTATCTAAATCTATTAATATCTCTATATCTATGTTATCTATGTATCTATCTATATATCCTATAAAACGGATGGAGCACTCTCTGGTGGGCTTACATATATACAGATGTATGTATTCATTAGAATCCTCTCCCGGTCGGTAGGTGATGATTGCCTAGTGGTTACGAAGCTGATGATAAATCGATCGAGTTTCCATTCCGGCTGGACGTAGCCTGCAAATGTCTACCCACACTGAAGGGCCGTGATACATCAATCACGGTGTCTGTGGAATGACTACACACACACACACACACACACACACACACACACACACACATATATATATATATATATATATATATATATATATATATATATATATATATATATAACTTATAGTGTGAGATTGTCATTGTTTCAGCTTTTGCTGGGAATGGTGTACCAAAGGCAGTATTATTGGTAGAGTGCTCAATATAAAATAGAGCTGTTATATACTATAATAGATAATATATAAAGTTTTTACATATCTATTTATTAGGTAACACAGGAACATTCACAACCATATTAGTTTCATGCTATGCAAGCATCAGGTGAAGATGTTCAAATGTCATTTCAAACATCTTCACCTGATGATTGCATCGCATGAAACCAATATGGTTGTGAATGTTCCTTTGTCACCTAATAAATAGATATGTAAAACCTTTATATATTTATTTATTATATATATATATATATATATATATATATATATATATATATATAGGTTGATGGTATGATGTGTTTTTAATAGGATTCAACCAAAATTGAGGATTCACACGTACATAAAAGAATTGCGTATATGTCTTATATATACGGAATGTTATAAATAAATGAATATATCAGTATCTTAGTACAGATATGAAAATTAAAGTTATTCGGGAATTTTTTTTTCCTCTATTAAGTCTGATTTTGAAAAAGTTTGAAGATTTCATATCCTGTCTCGTTGACATGATTTTTTCCATCTCACAGATTTGTGTTTTCAAATTTATTTTTCAGCCTTTGTTAAAAATGTCAGCTCGTGGCCACGCGCACACTCGAAATTTAAATACATTTTGTGGTGGGTGGGGTGGGGGCTATACATGCTAATATTCTTGTTTTGGGATGATGAAGTTTTTAAATTTGATGTCTTTACTCGTGAATATGCATGTTCTAATTTCATTTATTTTAGGTTTGAGATTGACGGGTACTTTAAGCGTTTATAAGTTGTGCGTAAATGTTTTTATATTTTTTTATTATATAAGTTTAAAACCATTTGCCTGTTTATATTACATCTTATTATAAAGGGGATTGTACTGTTGTCTATTTGTAACCATTTCCATGATTTCATTTTCATTCAAACCTAAATTATTAATAAAATGCTTTATATTATCAATACTGTACCCAGAAGGCCCTATTAACGTGGGACCACCCACAACCGAAGCTCATGGGTGGCGGGTGTGAAAAATTTGCGTTGATCCCGTCGGCATTACCCTCAAGGGGGGGGGGCTCAGCCACTGGGCAATAAACCCAGCCCTGCCCCTTTAAATCAAGGGGCAGGTGTTGCCTGGTGGATGCCCCCCTGGGATCAACGCTAATAACTTGTAAAGATCCAGGATAGGCGGGCTTATCTACATGATAACATACAATTGTATTCATATATATGTATTTATAATATATATACAGTGTGAACAGGAAGGCTAATTTGCATAACGATATTAAAATTTATTTTAATAAATATGTGCTTAGTATTATTGATTTCTAATTGTTTGGTTTTATCTTAATATGAGTAAATATCTCGGGATAAATCTTAAAAGAAATCGATTAACAAGAAGAAATAACTAATTTTAGTCTTATTTTAACTAAATAGTTAAATTAGGAAAATTTAGCAATGAAAGACTGGAGTGATGGAAGTGTGAGTTTCAGTTTATCTATTTTTCGATTATAGCACCCTCTGTTTCAAGTCTTTTTATCTGCATTCTTATTTAGTTTTCATTAGCCTTTCTAATGTAATATAATATTCGATTACATTAAACTTAAATACTTGCACCCAGAGGGTGCAAATATTTGCTAGTCTTAATATATGGAGATTGTGTGCCTGTATGTCTGTAACCGAAACTATGTCACCACTGACGTCACAATTCTCTTTTAGTTATATTCTCAATGGTTATTAAAATAATCATTATTTAATCTTAATTAGCATCTTATTTATTAAGTCGAGCTGAGATAGATTTGCCTTAAAACAGGCCTATGGTATTCGTGTGTTTAAATTCCTGCAATATGTGTTAATATATCATTAAGAAAAAATGTTTATATAGAATATGGTATTAACAATTTACATAACGGTTTCAATAAAACCGTGTTTAATGAATAATTACTTGGTGTTATTGATTTCTAATATTATTGTTTTATTCCCGATTACGACGTTTTAATAAACGTCGTAATCGGGAACCTTCTTGTCGTAATCGGGAGCCATAACGGAACTTTGAACCTAACCCTTTATTCGGTCCACGGGAGTATACTGTTCTCATTCCGCTATCCATAGCTGGGGGAGAGGTGTTAAGCTGTGTTGATTATTATTCTATGTTACTGCTGTCCCTGAACAGTTTAACACTTGTACCCCAGCTATGGTTAGAGAAATGAGAACAGGACCCCGTGGACTGAATAAAAAGTTCAAAGTTCCGTGATGGCTCCCGATTACGACAAGAAGGTTTCCGATTACGAAAAGAAGGTTCCCGAGTCTGTGAAGGTCCCGAGTCCAAAGAGAAGATTCCCAAGTCCGACAAGGAATACCTGGAGAAAGCTGGAGGGCACTTCGACTGAAAAGTGTACCGATAACAATTAAGATGATGTCAATAGTCCGAATAATTCAATTAATACAAATTATCAAGCCTCATCTCAAAGATTCAGAGAAACCTATATATAATTTTATATTGAAATCAATTAGAATAAAGTGCAAATAAGTGTAATCTTCATCAGTCTTCCTAATTCAATAGAATATCAAATCACATTAAAACTGAAATACTTGTGCCCGGAGGTCGCATTTTTAGCTAGTTACATATAATTCATTTTTAAAAATTAATGAAATAGATCACTAATTAAGACTGAGCCTATTTTAGTAGTGACCAACCCAAGCTGAGTTAATACAGAGTTTTCCTTCTCCTAGTCTGGTTGTCTAACCAAGGTTAAATAGCCCAGTTTGTCCTATTATTTACCCATAGCTGGAGTGAGGTTCGTACACTAACCAATGGTATTAGCGCTATGTGAACTGTAGTTTCGTCCAAGATTGGAACCCGAGTCGACGTGTCCATTTCCTACGACTCTAACCATTACACTACGGAAACCAACTCCAGTTATTTTATTCAATAGTTTCCTCCAGTTTAAAAAAAATCTTATTGCTGCTATTTTTCCCCAGACAAAGATGTTTTTTTAATTTTTGAATCCTGTTGAGATGGCTAAATTTTTTAAAATTATTTGCTATTTTTTTGTGAGTTGTGATTTTTTTTTCTTTTAGTTTCCGGAAATGTTTAGAAATTTCGGTTGTTTTTCTAAACTTTTTACTCTTATTCTTTTTAGTTTTTTTCATTTGTAAAGGATTGTCTGTGGCTATATAAACGTAGTTTCCTGGGCACGCTGAAAAAATAATTTGAAAAAACAAAAATCAGTGAGGCAGAAAAATCATACAATAAGACCGGATATGAAATCTTCAAATTTTAAAGAATCAAACTGAACGAGGCAAAAAATGTCGAAATAAAATCTAAATTTATATCTGAACAAAGGTACTCATATATATATATATATATATATTATATATATATATATATATATATATATATAATATATATATATATATCAACCCCTCTTACACGAACAGGATGTGACACAAGGTCAATTTCTTAAGTGGAGTTCAACACATTTTGAATTCAAAGTTTTCCTTCTCCTAGACCGGTTGCCTAAACAAGGTTAAAGAGCCCAGTCTGCCCTACTATTTATCCATAGCTGGAGAGAGAGTAGGATTCACACCGTTCACAAGGGTATTAGCGCTAATTGAAATGCAATTACCAAATCAGTATTTGAACTCGGGCGGACGGGACAATTCCCCATGACTTTAACCATTACACCACACGCTTCCATTATTTATATATACTAGCAAGAATATGAGCCCTCCGAATGTAAGTATTTCAGTTTTAATGTAATGAAATATATTTGATTAGAAAGAGTAACGAAATTAAATAAAAACGCATAGAAATTACGATATAATATTTACACATATTTTTTAATTATATTCTAATATTTTTCTATACTAAGGATTGGTTTTAATACGTTGGAGAATATTATATATCAATAAAACTAAGTAATTATTTATTAAACCAGGTTTTGTTAAAACTAGTAAACAAATTAACCACACCATATATTATGAAAACCTTTATTTCTTTGTGATATATAAAACATATCGCAGAATTTTAAATGCATTAATAAGATGGGCTGATTTGAAGCAAATATAACTCAGATGTTCATAGAGACCTCGTTAATAAATAAGATTTATTCTATTTTATGTATTAATTATTTGAGCTATAAATGAAATACTCATTGATAAACTTACGCAATTCCTGAGAGTATTGTGACTTAGTTTCGGCTACAGACAGACACCGAATTTCTATTATAATCATACACACACACACACACACACACACACGCACATATATATATATATATATATATATATATATATATATATATATATATATATATATATATATATATACATCAGGCTATTGATATGAATTTATGGTTCAAACTCTGTTCATATCTACCTATCTCGGTCCATTCATATTCATTTATCTATATCTATCTATCACAATCTATCTATCCATCTATCTATCTATCTATCTATCTATATATATATATATATATATATATATATATATATATATATATATATATGATTCTATTCAGATATATGTATGTATCTTATTCTATCGATTTCTGTATACATATATATATATATATATATATATATATATATATATATATATGTATATACAGAAATCGATAGAATAAGATACATACATATATCTGAATAGAATCATATATATATATATATTATATATATATATATATATATATATATATAACAGTGCTTTCATATATTACAATCTCAGTGTGTTCATATCTATCTATCTATCTCTTCTCTCTCTCTCTCTCTCTCTCTATATATATATATATATATATATATATATATATATATATTATATATATATATATATATATATATATAATATAATATAGAAAAGTTGCAGAAACACACACAGCCTATCAAATATCGGACATATTCTGCCAAAATAATAATTCAATGCCTGAAGAAGACAACAGATCAGAAACACGTGTCGCATATGATAAGATAAAAAGAATTTTTAAAAAAATAAATACAAATTTTTCTGAGAACATAATACATTTTGCGGACCTTCTTTTTTATAAATTATTGAATTTTCTCCCTTTGGAACCAGAACAACATATATATATATATATATATATATATATATATATATATATATAATATATATATATATATATATAATATCAGTCAATCTATTTCATTCTGATACCAATATCATTATTTCAAGCTTATGAATTCTTTATTTCAGATTAACTGTGGACACTTGACACGGTTTGACGTGAAACCGTGATTAAGTGGGAGGCCATTGTTGTTATACATACCATCATCACTTATTCTTGTCGCGTTTATTACTATGTTGAATCAAAGACAAAGATTTCCCTGGAGACACGGACAGTCAGTATAATACGGTGTGCATTATCCTATCGTCTCATAACTATAAGATGTCTGAAGGAGAAGTGGCGAATTACGTCACAACACACGAAAAGAACAATTACCTCAATAATTATGATTGAATATTAAAACAGCGTATCAAATTGATATTTGTAAGGTCTGGAACAGAAGAAAGACGCTGGGAACCAAAAGAAAATATGAAATTAACGTTCCAACTGTTGTTGCTAGCAAGGGTCCATGCCCACACACCTTACCTGATAGTTGGTACGGTCGTAACATTTGGGAAAATTTTAAAAATCGAGCTTTGAAATCATTATTTTGCATCCAAGTGCGCTATTAAAAACAAAAAAAAACGTGTGTAGCAATATTGAAAATTAATAAAATAACAATGATTTTGGTATTTTTAGCAAGCCTTTAAGGGGTCTAATCATGCCTGATAGTTTGCAACTTTGGTTAACTTTGAAAATTTTGACTAAATTCGTATACTTTAAAACGTACGCTAAAATCCTTGAAAAAGACGTCGAAATCGACCTGTTTTGACTATGTTTTTACACAAGTAAAAAAAAACCCATTAAAACTCTTAAAACCTTAAAACTATAAAATTAACATTCCAACTGTTGTTTCTAGCAAGTGTCCATGCCGGCACACCTTACCTGATAGTTGGTACGGTCGAAAAATTTTGGAAAATTTTAGAAATCGAGCTTTGAAAGCTTTCTTTTACATCCAAACACGCTATAAAAAAAAACGTATGTAGCAATATTGAAAATTAATAAAATAAAAAGGGATGAAAAGATATTCGAAAATGTCGGTTGGTTGGTTGGTTGGATTTTACCGCATATCAACCCTTTGGGTTATTTTAAGGCGAAGAATTTCTTTTAATTTTTAATAGTTTGCAACTGATAGTTTAAAACTTTGAAAATTTTGGTTAACTTTGAAAATTGATATACTTCAAACATATGCTAATTTCTTAGAAAAACACGTCCAAATCGACTGGTTTTGACTATGTTTTGACGCAAGTAAAAGAAACTTTAAAAACCCTTGTAGAATGCCTTAATGATCTGCAATACGAGACTGCTAATCATCTCACTAAGCCCGAAACCAATAAAATCACCGCATGTCAGGATCTTTTTTTTTTAAATTTTTGAAGATTTACTTTTTAGACCAAAAATGAATGATAATATAGTCCGTTTGAATTTCCAACAAATAATAAAAAAAATTCTTCACTTTTAAAAGTGAAAGGATCACACTCCCGATAAGTAATAATGGATCTGCGAGACTAACTTTTAAAAAATCCCCCCCCCTCTACCCAGGCGACGCCGGGTAGCCACTTCTAGTAATACATAATTGTAGAACCGCTTTAGGAAAACAAAATCAGTGATAGAAGTTAACTACCCATGTTTCCTTGAGAAGAATCTTCAGTGGGGTAGTTAACTTTATACATATATGCGCGCGTGTGTGTGTGTGTGTGTGTGTGTGCGTGTGCGTGCGTGTGTGCGTGTATGTATGTGTCTGTGTATATGTGTGTCTATATGTACACATGAGTATATATATATATATATATGTAAATGTCTTATGTTAGAGAGAAATTAAAGGAAATTTATTTTCGTGTTGCCAATTAAGATGGTGACAAGACTCATTCTAAATTTCCAGGCCAAGTACCCACGCCCAACGATGCTGGGCTATGATTTGTGACAGAATGAAATATTCCCTTGATTGACTTGAAAACACCGCTTCACGTGTTCCAGTTTTTGAGACCGGTCCAGGATCGGAAATAAAGTGAGTGGGATTTTTTCTGTGACCGCGTGTCAGACGTTTCCTTCTTGATATGAACAACACATCAACACCTCGTCGTCTCTTCATCCTTAGAATGTCACGTGACGACAAATCGTAGGGTAAATTGTTGAGTTGAATCAAATCATTCATCACACCAGACGCGGACAGTGATGTCTCTCTGAATTTTTCTCTACACATTGGAATGTTGGGTCTCGGGAAAATTAAGACATCAAAAATGAAAACAAGAAATCGGCGCAGAGATAAACAGTCTCTAAACAAACCCCGATGAAATAGCCAGACGATACGAGACCTAGATGAAGTGAATACTCAAACTACGCAGCAGTTTAAAGAGATAATAATAATAATAATAATAATAATAATAATAATAATAATAATAATAATAATAATAATAATAATAATAATAATAATAATGTGGTGCCCTTGGAACAATCCCCAAAGCTTTGGCAAAGAATTTGGGTGAACTGGAAATCAGAGGAAGAACCGAGACCATCCAAACTACGGCACTGTTGGGATTAGCTAGAATACTCAGAAGAGTCCTGGAGACCTGAGGAGCCTCCAGTGAATCATCAGCTATAAAACAATAATAATAACATAAAATTCTCTGAGACTTTGAGATAAAGACGGGTCATATAATCCCAGCCAGAAGACCAGACCTAGTATGGATTAAACAGCAGATCACAGGGTGAAGATGAAATAAAACGAAAAGATTATTAATAACAAAAAAAAGAGAACTTGTTAACTGTTAGACTTTGCGGTTCCAGCAGATCACAGGGTGAAGATGAAGAAAAACGAAAAGATTGGGTGAAGACGAAGAAAAACGAAAAGATTGTGCCAGAGAATTGAAAAAGATGTGGAATATGAGGGTGAAAGTGATACCAATTGTAGTTGGTGCACTTGGAATGGTCCCAGAAAGCTTGGAAAAAAAGACTGGAGGAACTGGAAATCAAAGGAAGAATTGAGGCCGTTCAGACAGCTGTATTGCTGAACTCGGCTAAATACTCAGAAGAATCCTGGAGACCTGAGGAAACTTGCTGTCGCTCAGATTCCAACGAAAGGCCATCAGCAAAGGCTAATGTGAAAAACTCACAGGTGTGAACATAATAATAAGAATAAAGACGTTATCTATCGAATTGACCGTACTAAGAGCAAAGCAGCTGCTATCGGTTCGAAATAATCAAAAAGAATCCCGGGGAATTGAGGAGACTTGCTGTCACTCAGACTTCAGAGAAATCAGTTCTCTCGCACTGAATTAGACATTATGATTTATTGCCGAAGCTTATTTCATTGCCACGCGTATTAATGCCACGAAAATCCTATCGTAGAGATTAAAGCCATATTTATGAAGATGAAGAATAAAATACGTAGACTTAGGAGGAGGGGCACGAGAATTTGAGAATATTTAAAACAACGGCTGGGAGATTATCCTAAGAGAAATTTACAACAGAGAAAGAAAAAACGCGGGAAATAAGATTTAATATCAAATTTCAATTACGCGGGAATATAAATATTCATAGCGGGATTAATGATGGTCAAAGTGGGAAAGTAATCTGCTAGAATAGCATAAATAGGTTAATGATATTACTATAATAATAATAATAATAATAATAATAATACTAATAATAATAATAATAATAATAATAATAATAATAATAATATTAATAATAATAATAATAATAATAATAGACTGTAAACTATGTATTAAGCGAATGAAGCAAACTAGCACAACGAGAATACAAGACTAGGCACGACTGGTTTTGAAAGGTGATCCACTGGGAATTATGCAAAAAATTAAATTGTGACCATACAACAAAATGGTATATGTATAAACCAGAATCTGTTCTTGAGAATGAAACACATACAATTCTCTGGGACTTCGAGAAAAAAGACGGACCCCCCTATCACAGCAAGAAAACTCTTGAGAGCTTTATTTCGGCTTCCCAATGAGCAGGGAACACGACGTAAATAAATTTTATCTCGTTCCCCATTGATACAATATATATACACATTAAATATCATATGGGCTTGGTTTTTGAGCAAAAATAATGTAGATTTGATTTATATTCAAAAATTCAAATTTGAAAAGTAACAGAAAAGAAAATCTGAGAGATTTGATTTATATTCGTGAAGATAATTAGAAAATAAAATTTAAATGATAACAGCATGGATTTTTTTTTCATTTAATATTTTAGATAGTAGACATTAACATTTCTTTTCAGAGTACCTGGACCAATGCAAGGTCTATTTTTTCTTACATAGTGATTTAAATTAGACATTCCACGAGGATTCAACTCATGATTCAGTAATAATGGATCTGCGGGACTAACTTTAAAAATCCCCCTCTACCCAGGCGACGCCGGGTAGCAGGATAAGTAAATGTAAAGACCAAGAAATAGAAATTGAAAAAATGTGGCACATTCATAGTATAGGCCCTGTGATTGATCAAGGGAAAGGGAAACATATTAACAAAATCCTTTACAGTTTAAAACTCTATAAAATATGAAAAAATTGCAGTTGGCTTAAATACTCGACTCATCTGGAGAGTATTATCTATGTAACAGTTAAAATAAAACCAGCAAGTATGGATGAAACTTATAATACATATAACCACTACCTAGCCTGAGGGCTTGGATAAAGAAAAGGTAAGACATTACAAGAAACCAGAAGTAAAGCTGAAATTGAATTCATAATATATATATATATATATATATATATATATATATATATATATATATATATATATATATATATATAAATGGTTGTATTTAATTCTTACCTTTTGATCAAATGAATGATTGCCACATTAAATAAGCAGTGAGCCAAATTGGATTATAAATCAGCAGACTTACCTGAAAAAGAAAAAAGAAAAGATTATAAATAAAAGTTTAATTATAAACATTCTGTAATTTACGTTATATATATATATATATATTATATATATATATATTATATATATATATATATATATATATATATATCACCTATAAATATATATAAATATCTACACACTAACACGCTATCACACACAGAGACACAGAGACACACACATATATATATATATATATATATATATATATATATATATATATATATATATAGTGTGTGTGTGTGTGAGAGATTGAGAGATTGATAAATATATATATAAATAGATATATATGTACGTACTTGTCTAGCATAATGTTCATATCTGTTTAATATATCCGTAAAAAAATGTTTACAATATATATATATATATATATATATATATATATATATATATATATATATATATAAACGAAAGATATAAATACACTAACTTGCAATCGCATCACAAACATATTATGTAAATTAATGTTCACATCTGTTAAATATATCAGTTTAAAAACATATTTCAAAAGAAATGTCAGACCTATATATATATATATATATATATATATATATATATATGCATATAACCTACATACGCAACACCACACCACACACACACACACACACACACACACACACACACACACATACGCACACACACCACACACACTATATATGGAGAGAGAGAGAGAGAGAGAGAGAGATTCAGACAGATAGACAGATAGACAGATAGATGTGTATCACGTAATGTACAGTAATGTTCCCATCTGTTTAATAAATCAGTAAAAAAAACTATTTTACAAGATAAATATTTATTTTTGAACATTATCACCTCCCTTCTCCAAAGTATTTGATTTCTTTGATGAATATTAATCTAATAGAAGTAATGTTCTGCGCTGAAAATTCCACATTAAAACTCAGTTAATTACTACACCTTTTTATTGCACACTCTTGCATGTATTATGTCAATGCAAAAGCTCACAAAGTCTTTCCTGCGATGATATATGCAAGGAAAACATCTGGCAACACAAAGTATGTTGGTTACATCACAGAGGGCTATGGAAAGATTCATTATGGGAACATTCATTTTGTGTGAACATCTGAAACAAGGTAAATCGAATATTACGGTCAAGTCACTCTGAAAGCACCGGTTCTTCATTAGATTTTGGCATCCTTCTCTCTACTAAAGACAATGGCGTAGTGTTCATTTTTTCATCTGCAATTATGTGAGCGGCTGATCAGACCAATCTTTGAATGGCAATCTCTGGTGCAGTGACTGCAAAGAAACGGTGACCATTGTTGGAGTTGCTGTTGTCTCTCCTTCCTTTTGGATCTCTTTTCTGTGGCGGCTACTTTCCTTTCTTTTTCACTCCTTTTTGTTCCTTGTTTGACGAGGAGGCACCAGGTTACACGGTCTCCTGCACAAGTCTCCCGTGTGTTGGTGTTTCTGTGGCATGTCTTCATGTTCCTCTTGCCGACATCTTTAAAGCGCGGGCGTGGTCTCCCTACTGGTCGGGTGCCCTCTGCTAATTCGCCATACAATAGTTTTTTGGGGGATGCAGCTTTTGTCCATCCTCCTGATGTGGCCAAGCCAACGCAGGCATCTCTCGCAGATGATGACGGGCCTGTTCGATACTTAATTGGATGGTCACTTAAGCAACAGCTTGTACTGTAAGAAACCTAAGTTATTTGCTTATCAAAATTCGGCATTAAATGACCCGACAGAGGGTTGATATGCCGTAAAACCAACCAACCAACCAAACAAACAACCAAGCGACCGACGTAGTAGTAATTTTGTTTTATCAATAAACACTTTTTTCTCTCTGTTCCTCTCATTCCTCCTTAGTCTTCAATCCATTTATATCTTGGTAATCACTATGATAACCCTCAATTTTCTATATAAATTTGCCTGTACCAAAAATTTATATATATATACTAGCAAATATATGCACCCTCCGGGTGCAAGTATTTAGGTTTTAATGTAATGAAATATCGTATTAAATTAGAAAGTCTAATAAGAAGGCAGATAAAAATATATGTAACAGAGTGGGGGTATAATAGAAAAATAGAAATGAAACTTACTCTTCCATCACTCCCGTCTTTCATTGCTGAATTTTACGTATTTAACAATTTAGTTAGATTAGGAAATAAAGAATAAAATGACAGTTATTTTTATTGTTAATGGATTTCATTTAAGATTCATTGAAGAGATTTTTGCTTATATTCATTAAAATAAAACCAAACAATTAGAAATCAATAATACTAAGCACACATTTAATAAAATCACATTTTTAATATCAATATGCAAATTAGCCTTCCCATTCACACTGCAAACCGCTATTTTTTGTATATATAAATACAATTGCATGTTATTTGTATGTAGATATGGACAACACTAATAAAAAGGTGAAGCAATTTTATTAATAATTCAGGTTTAAATATAAATAAAATCATGAAGAATGTGATGTAAATAACTATGTTAATTGTGACTCGATTAGTAATATAGTTTCGGTTACAGACAGAAAAACACACAATCTCCATTATAATAAGATATATATATATATATATATATATATAAATATAAAGTGTTGTTATAGGCCCAACGGAAGAAAATTAAACATTTTATAAAAAAAGGTCCGCAAAATGAATCATGTGTGTGTGTGTGTGTGTGTGTGTGTGTTAGTGTGTGTGTGTGTGTGTGTGTATGTGTGTGTGTGCGTGTGTTGATGCATGTTGTGCTTTATGTACCCCTCAACCCCTCCATCGCAGATAGGATGTGATAAAAGCTCAATTTATGCATAGTAAAGTAAAAACATGATCATAAAGTGTTGAAAGCAAAGGTCCAACCGTGCTGGTCATGTTGGGGGATTTATAGATAACTGTTATGATCCGTTCAGTTGTTGAGTGGTATCTGATAGGTTGGAAAAGACCACTTGGAAAACCTCCACAATGATAAGAAGATGTAATTATCAAGTGATTCATGCCAATGTAGGGAAGCGATATAAAAAAAATGTGATGGAAGTGTATTAGTATTATTTGTATTATTCGGACTATTGTTCTCATCTTCATTGTTATCTTTACAACGTTTCGGCCGATGTGCTTTCTGGCCTTCTTCTTGTCGGGCTCGAGAACCTTCTTTGACTCGGAAACCTTCTTTTCGAACTCGGGAATCTTCTCGTCGTAATCGGGAGCCATCACGGAATTTTAAACCTAACCCTTTATTCAGTCCACGGGGATGTCCTGTTCTCATTCCACTAACCATTCCCGAGTCCGACAAGAAATACCTGAAGAAGGCCGGAGGGCACATCGGCCGAATCGTTGTACAGATAACAATGAAGATGAGGACAATAGTCCGAATAATACAAATAATACTAATCACCAAGCCTCATCTCAAAAATTCAGAGAAATGGAAGTGGATTAGTTTGTTGTTTTGTTTTACACCATATCAAACCTTCAATTTTTATTTTTTTATTTTTCAAACTTATCTTTTCATTTTTTTAGCTATTTAACTCATAGATATGACCCTGAAATGTACTATATCTCAGGGTCACAGTGGATCTGTGAGTAACAGCAAAGAAGAGTCACTCCACACACCCCAGAGTTCCAAAATTAGAAGTTTACCACGAGATGCAGTCTAACGTCATACCCAAGAAATATTTATCTTAATATATATATATTTTTTAATAATCTACAAGACACGGCATTTTATCTTTGTTTATTTACTTGTTTTATTTTGTAAAATCCCAAGAGCACACACTGATAAGAATGGGTCAAAATTATGTTAGGTGACGAGACTGAGAATTGAGTTAGGTGACGAAATAGAAATTGTTTTGGAAAGTCAAGAATGTCATTTTTATTTATCCAATACAGGTATCAGCGTGGAATATATATATATATATATATATATATATATATATATATATATATATATATATATATATATTATTATTATTATTATTATTATTATTATTTACTGCAGAATTGAATGCCCAATCCTAAAATGTATGGCACATAACCGAATGAAAACAATGTGTTGTTCGGGACAACATGATTCAATTCCCTCTTGTGTATATTGAACGAATATATACGCTCTAGTAAGAAACTTTTGACCTCTATAGCTAAATATTAGCTTCAACTGAAACAATATCACAACACTGGATACCACAATGAAGGTCTCATTTAGTAGAATAACGAAATATTTTCATGAGATAAAAATAAACAGCTAAATAAACACTATTTGACAGAGTTAAATTATTATAATACTAATAAATGTAGAGAAATTTACACAATTAATTTAGCGCATTAAGTTTCTCTGTTCAATAGCACGTCAACCATCGTTGGTTATTTAATTCCAAAGCCACCCTTGTAGAAGAAAAATAGTGGTAATATTTAAACCATAGATGAGGGATAAGAGGGTTTATATTTTTCCAAGGCGTATTAGTCCGAACGGACACGTAATAGCGCGACTGGAGATCGAATTTGCTTACTCCAATGTTTGAGGTCCAGCACGTTAGCCACTACGACAAGGGGGAAATAACTAATTAGAATCCTTTGTTGGAAATGTTCTGACATATAAAGTGTGCTCTAATTCCTCACCTAGATTTATAGACTAGCCAAGGTCACGTGAGTTATTCATGCGGCCATTCACTAGCAATACTCCTCACTTTACCGCACAGATCTCTGTGCTACTCATACGCTGAGTTGGCAAGGGCCGGTATCGAACCGGGGGGGGGGGCAAAAATACGGAAGCGTTTTAAAAATTCATAACTTCTTGTTTTTAATTTCATTTTCGAATTATTTTTAGATATCATTGGCAACCTAAAGAAAATTAGAAATGTCAAATTACATGAGCAAATTAGAATGATAAGATTTTACAATTCAACTGGGGGGGTTTATCATTTGAACAAAAATACCATTTTTTTGGTAGAAGAATTTTAAAAAATTCAGAATTCCAATAGTCTCTCCATTGGCATGCTTTGTATTCCTAATTTCTTTTTGTGGCCTTATTTAAAGGAATGTGAATATTTAAATGAGCCTAAGACAAGAATAATATACCTGCTGCAACAAGAGGATTGACTCCAGAAACCTTGAGAAAAGTCATACTACTTTCACGAATTGAGGTGCAGCTTTGTATCTGGTAAAATGGAGGTAAATGTTATTACAATCGAGATTGTGTATTTGTCTGTCTGTAACCGAAACTAAGTCACAATTCCCTCTGTTATTTACGTCACATTCTCCATGATTTGATTTTATTTAAACCCCAATTATTAATAAAATTATGTTACAATATTGATAATATTGACCATATCTACATACTAATAACATGCAAGTGTATTTATATATTCAACAAAATAGCGGATTACAGTGTGAATTGGAAGGCTAATTTGCCTATTGATATTAAAAAATTGATTTTAATAAATATGTGCTTAGTATTATTGATTTCTAATTGTGTGGTTTTATCTTAATGAATATGAAGAAAAGTCTCATAAAAGAATATGAGGAGAAATCTTAAAAGAAACTCATTAACAAAAAGAAAGAACAGTAATTTCATTCATTACTTCCTAATTTAACTATTTAGTTAAATTAAGAAAAAATAGCAATGAAAAACGGGAGGTGAAATAAGAAACAGGATTCGTACAGGATTTGAACTCGTGTCCCCCTGGATTCGAACATGAGTTGTCCTGCATTTGAACTTTGGTTGTCCACGAAAGTCAAATCCTGAACGACCTAGGTTTACTAGGTCGTTCAGGATTTGACTTTCTATCTTATTGGATTTGAACACGAGTCGCCAAGGAATTGAACTCGAATCGTCGATTTCATTTCCTATGACCCTTTTGAATTTTAGTTTAGTAAGGTAAAGATGTTCGGTTGGTCGGATTTTACGGCATCTCAACCTTTAGATTATTTAATGCTGAAGACAATTTAGTTTTATTCATTCTTGTTGGGTAGTCAATTTCTTTTAAACTCATCTTAAAAACTCATGTTCTTTATCTATTTGACGCAGAGATGGATATCTGACATTTGGAATTACCGTCGTCCTTCCCACTCCTGAAAATAGCGCTAGTGATTTTTCAACTGATACGTTCCATGTCGCTGTATTCCCTACGTAGGAGTAAGAATACTTTACAAAATGTGCTGTCCTTAGTATGTCATCAAACTACATCTAATGGGGAGACTGATTGTTCTGGAGATCTAAGAAGAGTACAGTACTCCTTCAACAATATAAAAAAATTAACTGTTTTACTAGCTATCATTTATAATTCTTGGCAGCCTTCCGTTTTGTTTTACGGCTTATCAACCTCAGTTGGTTATTTAATGCCGATAAAGTTTTGAAATAAATCAATTCTTAATGGATAATACAATTTTGTTTATTATTTCATGCTTTTCTATTTAACCCATAGATGGGACCCTAACAGGTACTACCACTCCGGGTCAGAGTGGACCAGGGAGCAATGGTGATGAAGGGGTGCTCCACATTCCCCAAACCTCCAAAACTGGAACCTCACCATCAGATAGAGTTTAACGTCATTCCCAGGACATGTAGACCCGCAGCCACCGCCTTCTACCAGCCATATGATAAAAAGGGATTGGGGCTTGCCATAAGGGCAATAGGGTTGGGAAAATCATATAGGTGCTAGGGCTTGACGTGACCAGCCGATTGATCGGAGGGAATCCTCGTTTTACAATTCTGAATATTCTAACCAACATATTAGCCACTACGCCACAAGCATTTACGAAATATTTTTAAAGATGATTTTGTTAATATCATGCGTTAAAAAATCACACTCGATTTTCTTTCTATTTTTCTCTCCACTTCTTTGTTTAATATGTGTCTCCTCTTGTCAGCCACTGGACAATTACTCATCTTTCTTCTTTTTTTTTTTTGCTATCTTGAATTCAAAACAAAAGACAATATCGTCTGGTTACAGTATATACTTCAACAACCCAGCTTAAAAGGTCTATTGTGGTAAAAATATTTAGAATACAATGACAAGTTGTAATTGGCGCGTGCGTATTGTGTTATCGGTTCAAGATTTGCACACCCGTGTTTCAGCTACTTCAAAAGCTCTGTTGTTTGGTTTCAATCGCATATAAAATAAAATAAAATAACCGTAAATCTGGGACTTTGGAAAATCATCCACAGATTCTTTACCAGACCTGTCACATTCAGACTCTAAGATTTATTCCATTATCCTTGCTTTGTCATTAATTCTAAAAAATTCAAGACATGGAAAAGAAAGATTACGTGGAATGTTCTATAAATTACTCGGGCGAGTCAAAATTGTTGCACTACGGTCAAGTTAAGGCTGAAAACACCGGTACCGAAGTTAAGCAACGATGAGTCTGTTCAATACTAAATAGGGCGACTACTTATTACAATCTTATGGGCCGTCCTTTAGACCTTCAAGCAAGAGCGCTTGTCCAGTGGAATTGGATCCTTGGTAAACCTCTGATAAAGAATCCTTTGGTTCTTCTGGTAAAGAGTCCTGAGTATTATAAGTCCCTAGTGAATGATTGCAAGTACAGCTGTGGCAAGTATCAGTGGTTAAGTAGTGTATCAGCCACGGAGTATGGCAAGTGATTGGCGACGGAATAAACCATGTGGCCTTGGATAGTCTATTAATCCAGGTGGGGAATTGAGCACACCTTATATACCAAAATAATTCCAACACTACTTAAACAAATGTAGTTACTGTGAGCAACCTGAGTATTTTGTTTACAAAAATGACTTGATTCTGCATTTTTTGACCAATGGAAAACAACCTGCCTGGGCGAAGAGGGGTGTCTCTAGGATAACAGCCAGGGTGTTGCGGTGAAGGAGGCGTGGCTATTTGGGTCGCATGGGATTTTAAAAACTATGTAGATATTTACCACCCCCTCCGTAAGAGCAGGATGTAACAAAAGGCCAATTCCTCAAGCTGAGTTTAACAGGTGTAAATTCAGGTGTAAATTCAGAGTTGTATTTCTCTTAGACTGGTTGCCTACCAACGTTAAAGAGCACAGTCCTCCCTATTATCTACTTATAGCTGTAGGAATAATAGTTGGATCTGGGAGTAATGGCAAGGAAAGGTTACTCCACATTCCCCAGAGCTCTAGAATTGGAACCTCCCAATTAGATGCAGTTTAACGTTATATACTGGGCACACTTTTTGTGCGTTTTTAAAATGAAAACTACAGTTCTTACACTTGTTGGAATATTTTGGATATATAAGCTGTTCAGAAGTCCAACACTTAGATTTATAGACTCTATGTAGGCGTGTGGATTAAATCCAGCCGACCAACACGCTCGAATACGTGGTTAGTTAACTAATTAATCGCCGATCTTGAAAGCCGTTCATTTGCACGTATTCTACACGGAGGATCGGATCAACCACCACTTAACACGAGGATTCTTCACTAAGGAACAACTAAAGGATTCTACCTAACACCATGGAACAACCAAGGATTCTTCACAAAGGAACAACCAAAGGAATCTTCACTAAGGAACAACCAAAGGATTCTACTTAACACCATGGAACAACGAAAGGATTCTTCACAAAGGAACAATGAAAGAATTATTCACTAAGGAACAACTAAAGGATTCTACCTAACACCATGGAACAACCAATGATTCTTCACAAAGGAACAACCAAAGGATTCTTCACAAAGGAACAACCAAAGGATTCTACCTAACACCATGGAACAACCAATGATTCTTCACAAAGGAACAACGAAAGGATTCTTCACTAAGGAACAACTAAAGGATTCTACCTAACACCAAGGAACAACCAATGATTTTACCTTACACAAAGGAACAACCAAAGGATTCTTCACTAACGAACAACTAAAGGATTCTACCTGACACCAAGGAGCAACCAAGGATTCTTCACAAAAGAACACAAGGGATCCCCACTGTAAAGTGCTCTCACTTGAAGCCTAAAAATGGTCACAAAATCATAACAATACTGACAAATAAAATATTACTCAATATAAAATTATCGTATGGCGAATGAGATGATATCATTTCAAATAGAAAAAAAGAAGTATAATACACCACAAAAGGTAAAATCAAGACCAAGAAAATAAACGTTTATCGTTATTGCATTACTAAAAAAAAAGAGAAAGATACTGATAATTAAAAAAAATCAGAATGTAAAACTTCCTTCTCTATATTTAGATATATTAGTGATGATCTTAACACGTCCATCACGATTTATAAAATATCTTAACACTTATCACAAAGAAAAGAAAAAAATCTTATATTTTCTTAGAGTTGTGAGTTTTTTTTTATCTCATACAAATATAAATACTACATATTGAAGGAATTTTTTCATAATACTATTGATAATGTTCAGCGCAATGACAGTTTGATATTATTTTGACGTCTCTGATCTCCCATAGAAGCATTTCGTAATCAATAACTTTCTACAAATCATGCTGACTATCGTTAAACTATTTGATGGTGAAAGTCTAATTCTGGAGCTCTGGTGAATATGGAGTACCCCTTCATCCCCATTACTCCCTGGACCACATTGACTCGGAGTGGTAGTACCTGTTAGGGTCTCATATATGGGTTGAATAAAAAATAATCGAGTTTAAAAATTTGAGTTTAACATTTTTTTGAATAACCATCAAGCATAAATAAAACAAAACGAATTTGGCATAAAATAACCCAACAGGGATTGATATGCCGTAAAATCCAATCAACCAATTTTACTCAACACTCTGTCGGAGATGTTTAGAATTTGCTGGCTTGAATGCTCAGTAGATGGATACTCTCTCAAAAGGGGTGTCTTGGGTATAGCACTAAACTAAATTTGGGGAGTATGAAGTACTCTTTAATTGTCCAGATCCACTGTGTGGCAGTGTCTATTAGGGTCTCATCTCTGGGTCAAGTAGATATGTTTACAAGTTATTCATATTTGAAAGTACTGTGTGAAAAAAAAACTGTAAGATAGACAGTAACTTCTTATTAAAATGAAGATTGTATGTCTGTCTTTAACCGAACTACGTCACCACTGGCATCTCAATTCTCTTAGTAATTTACGTTATATCGTCAATGAATGTTACATAATCATTATTCATTCTTGATTAATACATTATTCATCAAATATATCTCTATTAAAGTCTAGCTGAGTTAGATTTGCTTCAAAATCAAATACGTTATTATTGCGTTTAAAATTCTGCAGTCTGTGCTATACCTCAGTAAAAAATAAAGGTTCAAAGTATATGGTGTGGATAATTTTAATAATGGTTTTAACAAAACTGACTTATGTAAATAATTATTTGGTGTTTTTGATTTTTAGTATCATAGCTTTATTCTATTATTGTATTAAATCACATTGCATCTTGCTCTGTAGAGTTCATTGATGACTTGCGTACTGTAGTGAGATAGCCAATGGCGTGTTATCTCATTTGCATATGTCTACTACAGCGGTAGATATATAAAGATAGTTCAATGACATAAGGGTCTAAGCTACGATAAGCAGACTACTACTACAAGAACATACAAAACTACACATCACAACACACACATTTGTCTAAAATGTATTCAGTGCTTCTCTGATTTCCTAAAGCGAGTTTAACCAATTAAAACGTATGAAAAGCAATCCTATGTATAATGTTTTATAGAAATCAATCGAAATAAAATCAGCACCCTAGAAACAAAATATGTGTAATATTTTTCATATGCGTACTTATTTAGATTTTCTGTAATGAATATTTTATGCCTCTCTGTAACCGAAAGTATATCAGCACCGGCATCACAATTCCCTTAGTTATTTACGTCATATTCTCAATGAATTAGTGTCAAAATGTCGCCACGAGGCCAGATACTAACGGTGTCAAATGGTACCAGATTGATCCTTTTGTCCTGTGATTTAGTTTGAATTATAGTTGTTCAATATTTGAGGAGTGTAATATAAGTCAGGTCACCGGCATATGTGTGATTTAATCCCCGATGAGGATCAAATATTTCATAATTTCAAGATTTAAGTTGAACGATATTTTTCTCCTTAATATTACATATAGCGTGTGACAAAAATTCCGAGCACATTATAGGCAATTGGCAGTGGTAGCTCCACCTCATTTTTTTTTCATTTTTGATCAGTTGTGTTCATGGCTTGAACCGGTGGACACCATGCGTATCATCTATAACAGTATCATTTGTATTTGCGATTCGTCACCTTAACGACCTCGGCCTAAAACATCTAGAGCTACCGACTCACTTTTGACTAATCCCAGTATATATATATATATATATATATATATATATATATATATATATATATATATATATGTGTGTGTGTGTGTGTGTGTGTGTGTGTATGTAAATACGGTGAGGAAATTACTCCGACAATATGAGAAGAAAGTATTTAAAAAATATAACAAACACAGGATGTTATGATCAGGGGAAACAATTTTATGTGTCAATACTTAAGCATTTCGGTATATTGTACCATCTTCAGGACACTGTTAAGTAATGTTTATGTGAGGGACAAAATGAAAGATGTTAAGTGTATAGTGAATGTGTGAATATTTGTTATATTTTTTTAAATATTTTCTTCTCATAAATATATATATATATATATATTATATATATATATATATATATATATATATATTGGTTTTATTGAACGAATGACAAGGAATCTTATTTCGAATGTTATCTGTCTAATACAGAATGCAGTTTTTTTTTCATTCGTGTTAGCTCATACTGCCGCAAGGAAAGACAAGTGAGTGATTTTTATTTTACGATTCTATACTGGTTGCCTTCATTGGCCAAATCAAAATCGGAATCAGTCGCAGAACTTTCAGTTTCTAAAAGAACGAATAAGTACTTACTTTTTATTTACTAAGCTTTGGTTAGTTTAGCTCAAAAGTTTCAGGTTGCTTAAATTACCTGCTGTTACAAAGTGGACGCACAGTTAAGTATTGAATAAGCTTTTAACATCTATGATCTAATAGGAACGGCTACTTTCAATGTGATTTCGCTCTAAGACGTGTACTTAGTCGGTTATTTATGCATTTATTTGTTCACATGTTCAGTATGGAAGATGTGTCTTTTTATATCGCCTATAATAGGAACCGTTTGCCACCCACCCCAAAAAAAATCCACCGACATAAATATGTAAATATGAATGTACAATGAACATGATTTGTTTCTAGGCATTAAATAACACTAGACAGATTGACATGCCGTTAAAATCAAACACAGGATGTTATGATCAGGGGAAACAATTTTATGTGTCAATACTTAAGCATTTCGGTATATTGTACCATCTTCAGGACACTGTTAAGTAATGTTTATGTGAGGGACAAAATGAAAGATGTTAAGTGTATAGTGAATGTGTGAATATTCACACATTTACTATACACACAATATACCGAAATGCTTAAGTATTGACACATAAAATTGTTTCCCCTGATCATAACATCCTGTGTTTGTTATATTTTTAAAATATTTTCTTCTCATATATATATATGTATATTATATATATATACATATATATATATTATATATATATATATATATATATATATATTGGTTTTATTGAACAATTTTGATAACTATTGTTCCGCCTTTATTTCTAGTCATTTATTAAATGTAATAAGTAATTAAGAGTTACCTCCCCTATTTTACGATGACCTTTAATGATTATTTTATTATTATCTATTAAACAATGTTTATTTTTAGCACACAGCCATGTCCAGTATGGAAGATTTATTTTTTTTTATCTCGCCTATAATGGCAAAATATTTTTAAAGGCACAATAGTAATACTACTAAGTCCAACTAGTTAATAATAAAAAAAAGGAAAGTCGTCGGGGTGCCCTAAAATTGGTATCAGCTAGACGTATCCCTTGGTCTATCCCCTCGTTAGACCAAGGAGATTGTTTGGTAAAGAATAAAGAAAAAAATGGACAAAAAAGAGCAAAAACTCAAAACAAGTAGATGTAGGAGATTTTATTTCGTTTTGCATTGAGCAGGGCTTCATCAGTCAATTTAATTTGAGTGATAAAGTCCTGGTTAATGCAGAACGAAATATATCTGCTACATCTACTTGTTTGAGTTTTGCTCTTTTTGTCCACTTTTTCCT
>CM042157.1:22467938-22470189 GCA_023376005.1 Doryteuthis pealeii
ACTGTTCTCTTACAAGGATGGCTTTGGCATTAAATAGCCCATGATATTTGATACGCAATTAAGAAAAGAAACAGAACACACACATATATACTATACAATTGCCATTTTAACTTTTCCGTTGCAGTGGCATTCGTAAATTATCAAAAGGTGTACAATATATTAAAACATAGAGCACCTGGACCTTGTCAGAGAATTGAAAAAGCTGTGGAATATGAGAGTGAAAGTGATACCAATTGTAGTTGATGCACTTGGAACGATCCCAATAAACTTAGAAAAAAAGACTGGAGGATCTGGAAATCAGAGAAAAGAATTGAGACCAACCAGAATACTGCATTGCTGCAATCGGCTAGAATACTCAGAAGAGTCCTGGAACCTGAGGAGACTTGTTTTGTCACTCAGCCTCTAGAGAAACCACCAGTTAACGCTGATATGAAAAACTAATAATAATAATAATAATAATAATAATAATAATATAATAGAGGAAAAGAGTTAAGGGTCTACCATGGTTTCAATCGAAATCATTTCATCAGGACCCTACACTTTAACTATCTCGATGTAATTCTTTAGTTAAATTGAGATAAATTATTTTTGGATTATAACGGTTGAACGCGATGTTAATTAATATTTTTCCACTTATCCACGTGCGGCTGATTCTATTCGTTTATTCATTCCCTGGTTCTAATTTCTGTATTGTTATTAACTTAATTCTTATTATAAGTGATAGCGAGTAAAACAGTTAATTTTAATATTGTGAAAAGAGTACCGTACTCTCTTAAGAATCTCCAGAACAACCAGTCTCACCATTAGATGTAGTTTGGTGACATACTAAGAACAGCAAATTATGGAGAGTTGTTTCTTCCTCCGACGTAGGGAATACAGTCATCCCTGCGATACGGAACGTGTCCGTTGAAAAACTACTAAGCGCAATTTTCAGGAGTGGGGAAGGGCGAGGACAATTCCAAATGTCAGATATCCATCTATTGCGTTAAATAGATAAATAACTTTATTATTTACTTTATTCTTCTCTCTTTACCATTTTTTTCATTATCTTTATCAGCCAACCTCTCTCTCCCTCTCTCTCTTTATATTATATATATATAAATATATAATATATATATAGATAGATAGATAGATGATTAGACGAGAAGAGAGAGAGAGAGAGAGAGAGAGAGAGAAGAGAGAGAGAGAGAGAGATTAGCAGTAGTTTTTTTTCCTAGGATTGGACAATTGGAATAGAGTGCTCGATTACGGATATAAGAACTGTAATGGTTATAGGTTACGATACTTTTAATGTACGATTGAGATCAATTGGTTTCACAGCAGCGTAAACGCCCTTATCGACAAGGAAACGCGTCCGTGATATATATATATATATATATATATAATATATATTTATATATATATATATATATATATATTATTATTATATATACTAAAGCTGAGTTAATCAAACTTTTTGTTCCTAAAGGTTTTTTTTTTTACTGTTTAGTTGAATGACACGAAAAATTACACTAAATTATTCCTTACTTTTAGGATTGAAATATGTTTTGAAAAAAATTCTGTTTTAATTGGTTCTAATTAGATATAATTTGCAATTAAGTCAAAAAAATCGACCATCTGTTACTTACTTGGTGTCTATCTCATTCTTCCTCTCGGGTGTATCTCTTGACTACCTACTCGTTATATAATGTTAGTTAGTTTTAGAGAGGAGAGAGAGAGAGAGAAGAGAGAGAGAGAGAGAGAGAGAGAGAGAGAGAGGAGGGGGATTTTGAAATGTATTTCTATGTTAAATTTCACAACCAGCAACCCGTAACTTAAATGAGAGTCCAAAAAATGATTTTAGTCGTAATTGCAATTAAGTCAAAAACTAACTCGTCTCTTACTTCGCATTCTGTCTAATCACTTTTCCGCTCTCGATGTATCTCTTGACTACCTCCTCGTTTATAATGTTAGATAGTTAGAGAGAGAGAGAAGAGAGAGAGAGAGAGAGAGAAGAGGAGAGAGAGAGAGAGGGGGGGAGAGAAGAAAAAAGTTAAAAATGAGTTTAAAAAGAAAATTTGAATACCCAAAAGAATGAAATAAAAAATTAAATTGTCTTCAACATTATACGAATCTAAGGGTTGAAGATGCCCGTAAAAATCCGACCGAGCCGAACATCTTTGCCTTACTAAACTAAGATTCAAAAGAGTCATAGGAAATGGGAATGGACGATTTCGAGTTCAATTCCTTGACGACTCAAGTTCAAATTCAA